>VXAA01000822.1:46564-77030 GCA_013399115.1 Anseranas semipalmata | reverse complement strand
CAAGGGCACGCTGCTGGCTCACGGTCACCTTGGTGTCCAGGAGGACCCCCAGGTCCCTTTCTGCCAGGCCGCTTTCCAGCTGGGTGCCCCCCGCCTGTCCTGGTGCCCAGGGTTGTTCCTCCCTGGGGACACGACATGGCTCTTCTCCTTGTTGAACCTCATGAGCTTCTTAATCAGCCCATTTCTCCATCCTGTTGAGGTCCACGGGGAGTGCAAAGAGGGAGCTGAGGCTGGTGGGTCTGGGCGAGGGCTTGGTGTTGCTCAAACCCTGCTGGCTGGCAGGGCTCTTCGTCTTCCCCCTGGGCGAGGGCACCGCCGTCGTTGGGTTCGAGGCGGCGGTCTGCCGGCGTGCCGTGACCGTGCAGATCAAGGACAAAGCCAAGATCGACGACACGTATTTCGACTGCTGCAGCCTCCCCGATGGAAGAGCCCACGACAGGAGTGGTGAGAGGGTTTGGGGCGTCTGGGGAAACCCGGGGAAAGAAAGCCGCGGGTGGCTGCCATGTGCCATGGCATCAAGAAGGCTTGTACTGAAAAGCACTGGGGCTTGTGTCCTTACAGCACCTGCCCGAAGTGGCAGTCCCATCCATTTTGGAAAGAGCTGTTGCTTCTGGACAGCCAAAAGGGTGGTGCAAAGCCCTGTGGCTTGGGCTTTTTAGAGAAATATCTGCAGTGAGGGCTGGTTTGGGCGTTTGGTCCAGGGCTGGGGTGGTTGTGGGAGGCCTGGGGAGGAGCATCTTGTGTGGTCATGATACTGTGTCTCCCCGGCCTGGCCGTCTCTCTCTGCAGGAAGGATTGTAATGGACGAGGACTTGGAGAGGATTGTTTTTGTGGCTAGCCTGGGCACAATTCCTCCCCTGGAAAGCGTCTCCATCTTCATCAGCACCTCCTCTGAGCTGCAGACGCTGCCCAGCGGGGCCGTGAGGGTCCTTCTGCCGGCTGTGTGCGTCCCCAGGGTCCCCCAGCCCAACCCGGAGAGCACCAGCAGCCTTTCCAGCCACCAGCTCCGAACGTACGAAACCACGGGATGGGCTCTGGCTGGGACTGGTGTGGGGGCCGTGGGACCGGCAGAGCAGAACCCTTGCTGACCCACAGCCCTGTGCAAGGGGCTGCAGATGTGCAGTTCCTGGGGTGCACAGCGTTAACGGGGCTTCATCTCACCGGCAGAGACAAGCACTGCTGCAGATCGGGGAGCGCGGAGCAGGGGAGCAGGTTCTGCCTGGCCCAGCTGCTGGAGAGCGAGGCCACCAACCCCTCCGAGTACGAGTTCAGCTTCCACCTGGAGATCCGGGGGCCGTGCTTGCTGGCAGGTAGGCATGCTGGGGTCGTCTGGGCTACCACTGCCGCAGGGCCGTGTCCACCCTCATCATCCTCCTCTGCTCCCACCATATGGGGTCCTCTGGCCGTGCCTGCCCTCCATCCCTACCTGCCTTCCCCGGGCAGGCGTTGAGAGCCCCACGCACGAGATCCGAGCGGACGCCGACCCCTCCGCTCGTTCCGCGAAGAGCATCGTCATCACGCTGGCCGACAAGCACACTTTCGACAGACCCGTGGAGATCTTGATCCACCCGAGCGGTAGGTGGGCTCTGCTTTCCCTCTGCTGCTGCAGCCCCTCCCTGGGACCCTGCCTGGTGTTGCAAATAGTGTCAGGGATCAGGCTCTCGATGAGATAATCCCGGACCCTCGCAAGGCTGCCCATGCTTCCCCAGCCCAGCGACACTGCTGTATCTTCACAATTGTGGGTGTCTGCATCTCTTGCAAACCTACAGTCTAACTAAGGTGGTTCTTCTGTATTTCCAGAGCCCCACATGCCTCACATCTTAATGGAAGAAGGTGATATGACGCCTGCAGAGTACGAACGACACCTGAAGGGGAAGAATGATTTCATTAAAGGCACTAAGAAGGACGCCAGTGCTGAGAAAAAGGTGAGAAGCACAAGCTGCCAGGCATTAGCCGAGGCTTTCCTTGGGGCTGGAGCTGCGCGAGTAAATGATTGCTTGCTTGCTTGCAGTACCACACATCACGCTGGTCCAATAACTGCAGCATCCTCCCTCAGAGAGGGGTTTGTGTGGAGGAAGAGGGGAAAATTCTGCAGTGCTTCTGATAAACCGAGTGTGGAAGAAGCTCTGAGATGGTTATTGTGTGTATAATTAGCACTATTCTAGCATAGCATAATTAGGTAGGTACATTATTATAGCATTAAGGGTATTATAATTATTGCAGTGACATAGAAGAAAATATTCTTTTAATTGCTCGGTAAATGTTTACCATTTCTGGATAGCTGTCAGAAAGATATAAGTGATTTGGCTTGGAATAATGAGCTAAACTGAAGACAAGGTAGTAGAAACTTCTCTTTGTTCTGTTGACGAGCAAATAGAGAAATATCTGCTCTGGGATTTGTGCCTTGTCTTTCAGCAGCGCTGAAGCGGTGAGTGACAGCTTAGCGCTTCCGAGCTGTCACCTCGGTGTGCCTGGGATGAGCGAAGAGGAGGGGACCAGTGGGAACCACCCGAGTTTTCAAGGTGGGGGGTCTCCCCCGGTGCACGCGTCACACGGTGGACGCTCATTTCCCCGAGCGCTCGTCCTCCCCGTGTCCACGGCGAGGTGCCTGCAGCCAGGCTGGGCAGACCTGGCCCCGCTGCAGAGCTGCTCCCGTGCTGCCGGGATTTCTCATTTCGCTGGAGATGCATCAGCCACCTTCTCCTTTCTCTTCCCCGTGGCTTCCCCTTGCAGCACGGCGCAGGGATTAGGACGGCGCTTGCTTGCACGGCAGGCGCCTCCTTTAATTGCGTTCAGCGTGCGGCAGGTGGAACGAAACGAAACTCCCACGCTATGGCTCGGATGGCTCTCTAATTATTTCTGTCTTTAGCGCATCAAATTTTTTTTGGAGGGGGTCATTCCAGAGCCATTTCCCTGCAAGAGGCCCAGCTCCGTGCCCCAGGAGGACTGGGCAGCGATCGCACGGAGAAGGACGAGAAGCAGAAAAAAGCCGCAGCGAGGAGGTGCACACGTAGGGCTCTCCCCTCCTTGAAAAAAGCCTTTGCCCCTGAATGCCCGGGGTAGATTTGGGGTGAGAATCACTGCTACTCAGAGCGCGACATCAGGCACCTCTGGCCTTAAATGAGTTAGCCCAGAAATTTCAGCAGTAAACGATAATTAATTTCCATCCCTCAGTTTGTTATGCAGAAGCCTTGGATGCCCATCAGCTAGCAGGATGGTGGGGACAAGCACGCGTTGAAATCAGCTCTCGGTCGACAGGATCTGATTAGTTTGCTGTAATTGGATAACGGCCGAAGGGGAACGGAGGGGAGGTGGGGAGGAGAGACGGAGCGGGTGAGATGCTTTCTTTTCTGGCTGACCTGCCGCAGCAGCGCTGGGGCTGTTCGCTGAAGGGTCGCCTGTAAAACTCACCCTGAAGTCAATTTGAAATCCATGCTGTGGGCTCATCCCCATCACGCGGGGATTTTACATCCTGGATCCCTATGAGCATCCCAGGGAGTGCTGCGGGTCCAGGGGCACGGCTCAGTGCTCGGGCAGGATCCCCCCAGCCTGAAATCGGATAGACATCCATGCTGGGAAAGATCCTGAACAAAATATGTTGTTGAGTGCAGGAAAACAGGGATGGAACAAGCCCTGCCAGTTCCTAGTGGCCGATTACTCTCCAAAGCTTGAGAGGGAAATGCAGGAGGGAGAGCTGAGGTGTGTATTCCTGGGAATATGAAACGTCTTTTTGCAGGGGTCAGCAAAGAGGCGCTCGGGCAGCGCAGCTGGGTGCGTGCTGGTCCCCGGGTTAGCGGAGCTCGGTCAAAGAAAGGCGGGCAGTAGGCTTGGTGAGATGTAGGAATATGACTCGCTGGCTGGAGAAACCAGCCGGTTATTTGGGGTCTGGTTTCTTCCTTGTGAAATCAGCAAGAACCGGCAGCCTCTTAAAGCAAGAAAAAGAAAGAAAAAGGCAAACAAAGCCTGCGGGGCCGGGGCCGCTCGCTGCACGGTGTGCAGGCGGGGAGCGACGGAGCTGCCTGGAAAGCGGCGACGCCCTCGGTCGCTTGAGCCCGGGCTGCTGTACGGACGCACCACGGCGGGTTACGGAACCAGCACGAGAGGGTTTGTTCCAGTTTAATTTTATCACGTTTCTAATGGAGATTGATACTTGAAATAGAAGCAGACACAATGCAGAAAGCCATTAGAGTTATGTGCAGTGCAGAGACGTGTATCATGTGGGTTCCTATTGAAATTATGTCCTGAGTGATGGGTTAGGCTCTCTGAAGCGCTTCAATTCCTACAAAGAAAAGTGATGAAAGAAATGGGCAGAAGCAGCAGCAAACCAGAGGCGGCAGGAATGAAGCGAGCCAGCGAGTGCAGCACGCTGAGCGCCGTGTCTCGCGCTTCGTTACTGCGTGACCACGGACAAAGCCTTCGGTGGCTCTGTGCCTCGTGTCACACCAAATGGTGCTAACGAACCGTGTTATCCGGAGGGAACTAGTGAAATGTTCGGAGAATTGGCTTTGCAAGGTGTTTTCATCACTGAGGCCAGAACAAGCCCATAAGGCCACACACTTTCATCTTCAGGCGTGCGGCCCCGCTGCGAATCCCCTCCAAGTGAAAAGGGGCAGAAGGATCCCCCTCAGTGCTTGCCCTCTCCTTTTGTCTTGCAGATGGAAATCATCAGGAAGCGTCTGAACAAGGACATCCCCCACCACCCCGTCATCATGCTGAACTTCTGCCCTGACCTGAGGACGGCCCAGGCAGACCTCCGGAAAGCCCCCGGCGAGTTTATCTTCCTGGTGGACCGCAGCGGCAGCATGAGTGGTGCGAGCATCAACCGCGTCAAGGTACCGCGCGGGAGGGGAAGTGCCTGCGGGGGAACAGGGGTGGGTATTGGAGCAGGGGGTTGTCGGATGCTGATGAGTGTTCATTCCGAGGGGATGGAGGGTAATTATATGCTGTAGCTTTAGTCATCTTAACCGTGTTGCTCATTAGGTACCTGCAGTGAAGCTGACAGTCCCCCACTCTGTCCCTGCTCCTCTCCTACCATCCGTGCACCAAACACAAAGATGTTTCTGTTCCCCCTCTTGCCTGGGGGGCTGAGGGCTGGTGGGAAGCCTCCAGAGAACAAAAAGGGGTGCTCTGGGGCTATGTGCTGACCATGCCTTAGGAGACGTTTTGCTGATGGGCACCTCTGTGCACCTGGAGGAGCCATTTGAGCGCAAGGCACCCCTTTTGCAAACAGAAATCAACGCCTGCAGGCTGGTGGAGGGTTATGAGTGGTGTGCTGAGAGCTTTGGATAAAAAAAGGGGCTGCAGGAAGGCTTTGTCGTGATGTTCTGTGGGCCTGAGGTTCCCCTGGAGCTGCCAGGTCCCCGTACCCAGAGCCAGCCAACAGGAGTCTCTCGGTGGCTTCTGGGGGGAGTCCCGCTGAGCCGTGCCTGGTGGCTGTAGGACCATCCCGGCATCCATCTTCCATCCCGGCATCCATCTCCCATCCCAGCATCCATCTCCCACTTCTCCTGGGGCCTGGCTTGGCTTTGTGCTGCTGCCCATGGGATCTAGAGAGGTTCCTGCCCCAAGCCCGCTGGGCACCACTCCCTCCAGGAAAGGTGAAATCACTCCGGTAACTGTTTAATTATCGTTAGCCCTGCCTAACGCACTTTGGAGGCAGGCTGGTGTCTGCTGCCTGCCAGCTGGCAGCTCTCGGTGAGAAGCTGCGGTCTCTGGCAAAGGCTCTCTTTGGAAAGCTTCTGTCTGGATTTTTGGGACCAGCTGAGCCCCAATACCTTAACGAACATTGCATCCTCCTGAACAGGGCATGGGCCTGTGCTGCCCCGGGCATTTTCCTTTTGGACTGTGAGTGGGAATTGCAGGGGCAGGCTTCCCCCTGGGGCTCCAATTGCATCTGGATGCTGTGCTGAGCACCCAGAGGCTCAGCCAAGCGCCGTGTCCCCGGGTGTCCCATTCGCCCCCGTCCCTAATCCAAGTGACACCCGGAATTGGGTGCGAACACCCGGTGCCACTGCGTCCCCACCTCCGGCAGCTGCTCTGCCTGCAGGACCGCAGCCCGAGGCGGGTGGCGGGGAGCATCTCGCAGCCATCTCCCTCCCCATCCGCCTCCTGTTTCCATGGGAACTTGCTGAGGACGGCCACCTCCGGCAAAAAGATGCGCGCTGTCACCCTGACGGGTGGCTGGGAGCGTGGGGAGGGCTGCGGCGGGTCCCCTGGGAAGGCTGCGCCCTGTCCCGGCGCATCTCCACGGTGGCTTTGCCGGCCTTGCGCCGCGTTCCCCCCTTCCTTCGTCACATTTCGGAGCCTGGGAATCAGGAGGTGTCTCTGCTCTGGGCCAGGCGCCTGCTTTGCGAGTCGCAGGGCAGCCTGGGTTTGGGTCTGTGGTCCATCCCCTGGGGACTGGGGATGCTGTGGGGACAGAGCCCTTCTCCAGGTCAGCCGAAATGACAGGGGTGGAAAGTTCAGGGCTTTCAATGTCCCGCAGCTGCTGCCCTTCCTGTGCAATGCAGCGGGACCAATCTCTTCTGGCGGGGAGCAGAGATGGTGCCCGCGTGGGCACCGGCTGGGCGAGCGTAATAACTGGGAATTGACTGCTCTGGAGGCAAACAGCTCTTCTTATCGAGCTGCCGTATTGATATAGAGTGCAACAGGATCAAGATCAATATTTACCACAAGAAGCAATAAATCCTTCTGCTTGCTGAAACAGAAGGCAGGCTTTGGTAGCCCACTTTGGGAAGTGCTTTAACAGAAATATTTGGAAATCTGTTGTTTTTTTGTTGTTGTTGTTGTTGTTTTTTAATCCTTGTAATGAGTTCCAAGGCGGGATGTCAGCGCCGAGATTTGCAGGAGCCAGCACCCCCGGAGCCTGCTGGGAAGCAGCGATATAAATACATTCTCGTAGGTTTGAGATAACAGCTTGGTGTAAAGTCCTCCGGAGCCTGCTAAAGGGCAGCCCCGCTCACATACGTTATTCCACCGGTTTGCAGCGCTCCGGCTCTGCCGTGCGGCTGCGTCTCGGCGGGGGCAGCGACCGAGCGCCTGCCAGCCCCCTCCGGGGGTTTCTCTGCCTCCGCTCCAGCCCGGACCCCCCGGCGTTGTGTGCTCCTTGTCACCGAGAGGAGGCTGCTCTCGCCGGTGTGACCTTGGCAGCTCCTCTCCTAGGGCTGGCTCTAGGGTTTCTGCTGCCCTAGGCAGAAGTCTGTCTTTATCAGCATATAAACAGCAAGCGCAAAGGCGCTCCCAACACTGCCAGCACTTTGCTTTGAATTGTCCTCCCTCTTCTGCAGCACTAATTGCTGGTGCTGCCCTGCAAGCTCCCAGAGGAGCTGTTTGGCATGGGCTGCTGAGGCGAGCTCCGTGCTGGCGTTGTCCACAGCCATCACATGCATCCGAGATGGTTTAAAGTGCTGTCCCCTTATATAAAAGCTCAGGAATAGGCAAGTTAGATAACCACTTCTGGTGAAGAAAAGTGCTCGAAACCGTCCTTCCTTGTTATTTTAACTGATGCCAGCTATAAGAGAATTGGGACTGGGGGAGGCTTTTCCTTTTGTGTAACTTTAAGCTGTTTGTTTATTTCTGCAAGTTTGGGCATTGCGATGCATTCCGTGTCGCAGCTCTCCATTTCACACTCTGCTTCTCATCCACCAGCTCCGTGCTGCAGTGCTGTAGTGCAAGCACAGATTTCACCAGTTAAAAACAAAAGAGATTTTGTTCTGCTCTTTGAAAACTCCCCCTTCCCCTCACGGCTTTGGGACCCAAATATCACTAAGGAGCTTGCAAAAGAGCAGAGTGATATGCAGTGCTTTCTCAGTTCGGGAAATCATGTGGAAGAAGCTGTTTTCGCATCAAATGCGGGTGGGAGAAGGGTATCAGTGCAGGCAGGGCCTGGGTAGTGCTTTTAGCATCGCTTTTAGCGATGAAGCCAAGGCAGGGAGGGACGTGGCGTGCCCGACCTCTCTGCTCACATCCCCCCAGGATGCCCTGTTGGTCGTCCTCAAGAGCCTGATGCCCGCGTGCCTCTTCAACATCGTTGGGTTTGGCTCCACCTTCAAGACCCTGTTTCCTGCCAGCAGGACCTACTGCGAGGTGGGTGACGAGGCGGATGAGGTGAGTCGGTGCTGGGAGGGTGCTGGCCTGGAGGCCGGCGATTCTGCTGCTCCTTTCGCAGGAGAGCCTGGCCATCGCCTGCGAGAGCATCAAGAGGATCCGGGCCGACATGGGTGGCACCAACATCTTGTCGCCTCTGAAGTGGATTGTTCGGCAGCCGATCCACAGGGGCCACCCCCGCCTGCTCTTTCTGCTGACGGATGGGGCCGTCGGCAACACGGGGAAGGTCCTGGAGCTGTTGCGAAACCACTCCTGCTCCACCAGGTACGGGGCTCGCCGTCGCGCGGGCAAAAAGCCTGGCGCGGCAAGGGATGTGCTTCTCCTCGAGCACAGGGCCGTGGGTCTCCATCTCACAGACATCCCTGCTTCGGAAATAGAGGCAGGAGAGACGGCTGCTGTGAGCCATGGGAGAACCTCAAAGGGTTTGGAACAGATCCCAGAAGTTCAGATGCTTTTTAAACAATCAAAAGCAGGATAATTGGGCTGACAACTTCACAGGCTCTCATCTGATGCTTCCTGCTAGGAGAGATTGACATGCGAACAATCTTCCTTGCCATTTTTTTTTTTTTTCCAAAGCACATCTGGGTCCAGACCCAGCTGCTTCCAGGATGGGGCTGCACAGAATTGAATATGCTGAAAAAGAGCAATGGGAAAAGCAGCAAATTCGTGCATCGAGCTCCCAGCCTGTTCCCCAGCCCCGATGGTCTGGTTTCTCCTCTGTCTCTTTAAGGGAGATGAAACATTAGAAAAATGCGAGAAAAGCCTTACTCCTCTCCAATCCCTCAGATTTCAGGGCTGATCAGGGGAGCTGCTCTGTCCTTTTGTTCCTATATGGAGGGCTAAGTGCTTCTCAGCCGTGCAGGGCCACCCGTCCCTCACTCCTAGAGGTGTGCTAGTGGGCTAAATGCAGCCAGCGCTGGAGCGTGGGCTTGGGTGGCCCGGGAAGGCATCGCACAGCGCGTCCCTGAGTTGTGCCTGGCCTCTGTCTCGGAAGAAGATCAGAGCCCTGTTTAAGAGGGTGCGAAGCTCTGTAAGATTCACAGCCATATGGGGATTAAAACCTCCAAGAGAAAAGCCCCTGGTGCAGATGCAAATCGCTGCTGAAGGTGTTTTCTTCCCAAGCTGCCCCCAGCCCTGGCCGTACGCCGCATCCTGCCCTCCCGGCTCCCCCCTCATCTGCCTGCATCCCGCTGCCAGCGCTGCCTGCTCCTGCCCCATAGTCCTGGTGTCGGCTCCCAGTTTGCAGCCTTTGGCCGAAAGCAAACCCCGACTCGCTGAGCAGGGAGTGAGGGCAGCAGTCTCGCCCTGCTGGTTCCTCTTTCCTTGAGAAAACATTTGTTTTAATTGTGAGCAGAGATAATTACTAGGTCTTTAATGCTATTGACCACAGGCGCTCGGCAGGGAGAAGAGCTGACGTGGCAGCCAAGCGGCTTGCTTGCACTTGGGGAGGAGGCAGGGGTTAGGGAGCCTGCTAGGAAGCCCCCGGCTGTTGCAGCCAAAAACTTGCTCCTCGGGGAAGGGCTTTGAGCCCTGCTCGGGCAGAGGGGCTGGCAGCTCCCGACCCCACTGCCAACCACCTAAACCTGGAGCTGCTTTATGCGCCTGACGCTCTCCGTCCCCGTGCAGGTGCTACAGCTTCGGCATCGGGCCCAAAGCCTGCAGGAGGCTGGTGCGGGGGCTGGCCGCCGTGTCCAAGGGCATCGCCGAATTCCTGGCGGAGGGCGAGCGGCTGCAGCCCAAGGTACGCCCTCTGTGCCCTGCCGGGAGCCGGGGAGGGCAGAGCCAGCAGCTCGTCCCCCGGGGCCGCCACGTCGCGCGTTTTGTCGACGCTGCGGCTCAGCAGCCGGTCCCGTTCCCTCCTCGGGTGCTGCCTTTGCAACTCCCACTCGGCAGCAGGTGGGTGAGCGGGAGGGGATGAAAGAGCATCTTCATCTCCGGCTGGCGGAGGGAGTGGGAGAGTGTTTACCCTGCGCGGGGATGGGGAGAGGCGATAGCCGCAATACAGCAGCTCCGGCTTCAAAGGTAGCTGCTGCCGCAGACGCAGGCGAGGGCAGAAGCGCCGGCATCAAAGCAGCCAATTAGTTTTGAAGTCAGGCTCAGCCCTTGCGCTGCTCAGGCGAAAAGTACCCGGGGTTGGAGGGAGGGGAACGTGCTGCGATGGCTTTGCCTATTAAGCCAACTTTAAAGCAAATGAGGGAGCTTCATTTCCACTCTCCCCATGAAAACCAAGACTGATGCCTCACATGTGCTGTAAGAACGGCCCTTCGTGGGCTCTGTCCCCCGGTAAAAGCACGGTGCCCAGCCTGTCATCTGCTGAGTGACCAAACCCAGGGAGAATTGGGTCTTTAGCTCCTAAGTATCTTTAAAAAGCTGGCTCCTGTGTTCTTATCTCAAAAGGCCTTCAGCAGCCCATCCCTCTGCAGGAACCTGTAGCACACAGAAACCTCCCTAAGACAGAACAGCATCAGCATTTCTGGTGTAAATTAAAAGCAAAGACAGTGAAGGGAGTTTTTTTTTTTTTTTTTTAATAGAGCTATTAATAAAGAGCTTTGCGGGCTGTGCAGCTTGGTGCCTTCAGCAGTCTGAGGCATCAATTAATAGCCTCATAAAACACAGCCTGGTGCATCTTCCAGAGCCTGTGAAAAAGCAGTGGGAACAATAGGGAACATTTAAGATGCTCTGCCTGGAAATCTGGTGCTAACTTCCCCTGGTGTGCAGGGAAGTGCTTGTAGAGGGCTCCCTGCTAGATCTGTCCATGAGATGCTCACAGATTTCGGCTTTCTCCAGTGTCAGGGCATGGGGCCGGCCGGGGGCTCAGCAGTGCCCGTGCCGGAGACCCCTGCTCCTTTCGGGATGCTCTGCGGAAGGACGGGGGAGGGTCAGCAGCAGGAGCAGGGCACCGCCGCGGCACACACGGCGCCTGCTTTCCGTATGATTGCTCCCCTCTGCTTCCTGCCCCAGATGATCAGGTCGCTGAAGAAGGCAATGGCGCCGGTCCTGAGCGACGTGTCCGTGGAGTGGGTCTTTCCCGAAAGCACCGAGGTCTTGGTTTCGCCGGTCAGTGCCAGCTGCCTCTTCCCCGGTGACCACCTGGTCGGCTATGGTGTTGTCTGCGACACCTCTCTGTACATCTCCAACCCCCGATCTGTGAGTCCCGCGCTTCTCCCACCCCGCTGCCCGCGGCGTGGCGGCTGCCGGCGCGGCTGTTTTCTTTTTCTCCCCTCGCAAACCTGCAGCTGGGACCGCTTGCGGCTCCCTGGGTGGGAGGGAAGCGGTGGGTGAGTCACCAGGGGGCTCGAGGGGTGGCCAAGGGATAGCGGATGGATGGCCAAGGGGTAGTGGATGGGTGGCCAAGGGGTAGCGGATGGGTGGCCAAGGTGATGGAGAGAGGCGAAAAGAGCACCGGTGCGCAAACCCGAGGGCTGCAGCGTTGGGACCTGCTGCTCTGCTCTCCCCAGGACAAGAGGCGGCGGTACAGCACGATGCGCTCCCAGGAGTCGGGCAGCTCCGTTTTCTTTCACTCCCAGGAAGAGGGAGCCGGCGCGGAGATCTGGAGCTACTCGGAGGGGGGCTGCCCGGCCGAGCGTGCCCCGGATCAGCTGGCAGTGGGCAGGGATCCCGGCGGAGAATCGGACACGGACACCGGTCAGGTTTCCCTCTGTACAAGCGTGGGGGTGATGCCCTTGTCTTTCTAACCAGCTTTCATCTCTGCTCTGCCAATGGGCCTGCCTGACAGCTAAGTCTTCCCAGCTGTATCTCTGCAAAGTGTCAGAGGGCTTTGCAGGAGCAACGATGGATCTCCTGGGGCTCAAGCGAGCCTGTTTGGTTTGGATGTTTTACCCAAACGTGTCAGGAAATCAAGGCAAGCCCTGGAGATCTGGCTTCCCTAGAGATTTTCAAAGCAGCTCCAGCTTTGGCCATGTAATTATTTACAAGCTGCCCGAGCTGCCTGTGGTGTGCAGGGAAGGAGAGGCGTGAGCAGGTCGGTAGCCCAGCCAGACCATGCGAAACAGTCGCTTCTCTCAGCAAGTCCCAAAGTTGGAGTTCAAGGTCAGGAAAGGGGGAAAATGGCCCCAAAGCCCTGTTCAGGGCTGCGTTTCCATGCTGCAAGGGAAACCTCTGTTACTCGCGGGGTGTTCTTTGCTTATAATCAGAGAGGAACTGTGCTGTGCATCCTTTCAACCTTGTCAAAAATAATGAGAAATCATGCATTTCCAAATGAAATTCTACTCTTGCTCTGACAGGAAAATGTCTGCGCTAATGAAATTTCATTAGTAAACCCTTTGTCTTCTCCAAGGAGATTTGGGTAAATGCAGTCAGGTTTTTTTCTGGCTGAAAACTGCTCAGACAAAACCTCCCCAGCCTGCTCTCCTGGCATCCCCCGGGGGGTTGAGTGTAGGCTCTTGTTTCCTTCTGTGGTTTTGTTGCTTCATTTCCAACCGAGCAGGGCCGGGTGCGTCCCCCCTGTCCCCAGGAGGACCGGAGCTGATCCTCTCCCTCTCCACACAGGAACAGACACGAAGGCGTCCTCCAGGAGACGGGCGTACAGCGCCAACCAAATCGCTGACCACGAGCCCCTCCAGAAGGTGCCCACGGCCAGCGACCCGGGCAGCGCCCTGCTGAGGAATCCCCTGCGCAAAACCCACCTGCAGGACCTGCAGCAGCTCAGCCCCGAGCCGCAGCCGGCGGATTTCCAGGTAGGTGCCCCCGGAGAGGCTCCGCGTGCAGGTGGGGCCAGCCCGCAGCACCAGGGACATCTCAGGTGTGTAAGGGAAGGAGCCTGGGTCACGCTAGTCCTGACGTGTGTACTTCGTGCTGTGGCGTGCCACAAACACGTAGGATACAAGGATGGGATCCTGCTCCCTGCTTCTGTTTGCTGAATGCCTCTCCTCGTCTAGCTGAGTGGTTTGCTCTTCGCTTTGCTGTTCAACTGATCCCCAGGCTTCTTCCTGCCCATCTCCCTGGAGTTTGGCCATGCGATACAAACTCTGCCTGGGGCACATCTCTGCCCTGCAGGGTCCCAAAGTCGGTCCCAAAGCAGATCCCCCATGGCTCTCACTGGAACCTGCAGCCCGTACGCAGCTTCGGGCTGAGACACGGGCACGTGTGACAGTAAGTCTGCCGAGCCAAGGCCACCGGCAGCGTTGTCCCCTGCCTGCAGCCAACAGCAGGAGAAACGCAGCAGCCTTGGGGAGAGTTTTAGGCTCTCTGAAGGGTGGGGGACGGGTTTTCTCCCATCCTCAGCATCGCCGCGATGCTCAGCTCTGAAATCGGCATCCGCAGGGCTGGGAGGATGCGCAGCGGCTGCTGCTGCACTTTTGTTCCCATGGAAACACGGAGAGGGATGTCCGGGGCTCCCGCTTCTCCTCTGCGGGTGCTGGGGTGCAGGGGGGCTGGAGGCGAGGCGTGGGGATGAAGGGGACGAAGGGGACGAAGGGACACTGCCCCATGGGGAGGAATGAAGCCTCTACCCTCTAGCTGCAGCAGTGAGGGTGGTGAAAAGCATTGCTTGGAAGGCAAGCGCTGGGGGATTTTAGGGATACCCGCAACCCTCTTTGCATTGCTGGGGCCCACGGAGCATCCTGTCCATGCGCGGGATGCTCAGCGCGAAGGCAGAGATAGAAAGGACTTCCTTCTGGAGGGCAGTAAGCGGTTAACAGCGTGTGTCGTGCTTGTAATTAATTGCAGCCTGGTTTTGCTGTCCCTCGCGCTGCGAGGGCTCCCAGCGGCTCTCCCGGCTCCGAGGCTGGCTGCCAGGGCTTGACATTTTCAGGGCTGTGAATGCGAGCCCTCAGCTCGCCTCCACGCGCGCCGTGCTGGGAAGGAAAGGTCAGGGCTGGCGATGGGCAACGTAAACCCCTGGCTCCTTCCCCGGGCCGGGAGGAGAGCTCGGGAGGGAGACAGAGCAGGTTTTGAATGGGAAGGGGCTTCTTGCTTTTAAATATCTCACTCCTAGCTTGGTGAGCATCTCCTGCTTGGGGTCACCCACACAGCTGCCTGCCTCCCATTTTTGCTGGTGGGTTCATAGAGCACCAAAACCCTGCTGGTGATGGAGGCTGGGCTCTTGCCTGCCTTCCGCACGGGATCTGGCACCACGGATGCCTCAGGGGGGATTGGTGTCTCCTGGAAGTGGAGAAACGGTCTCGTTAAAAAAAATAAGATAAAATAAATCCCTTCTCCCCATCCCTTGCGCCCCCTCCTTCCGTTACCAAGCAACTGGTGCTTGATCTTTCTGTCTCTCTTCTTTCCTTTGGCTCCCAAGTGAACTCATTAAAATGTCTGGAGGGCTGAAACCCATATTTCACCTCCCGCACGTCTGGGGAAAGAACCCCTGGGGCCTGGGTGCCTTGGGGACGTGCTGCGGATGCGTCCCAGCCGGAGCCATGCGGGGACAGCTCAGGGTGTTTGCATTTCCCAGCCCTTCGCCACCAGCCCGCGCGCCTCCACCGCCAGGATCCGCGGCACGGGTGCCCGCCGGCCGTCCCTGCTGCACCGGAGCTGCCACCGCCCCGAGTCCCCGACAGCACCGGACGGGGCCACGGGAAGGGGCTTGGGGCCACTCGACGCCGGCACCAGCCTGCGGTCATCGTCCGACAGCCGAAGCCCCGGGGAGCCGGGTAACGTGGGCGAGGGGGCTCGGCCGCGCGAGCTGGATTTCGGTGGCATTGTGTCGCCAATTAGAAAATTAGGAAGGGTTCCCACTGACGGCGTTAACGCTAAGCCTGTCCCCTCTCTGCAGATGCTGCCCATCCGTCCTTCACATTTGAAACGGAGACCTCCTCCGACTGGGAGCCCCAGGACTGGGATTTCGGCGCCGCCCGGGGCTCTCCACGCTCGCCCCGCGCCTCCTGCAAGGCGGTGGTGAAGGGGCTGCGGGGCGGCGAGCCCGTGCAGTGGGAGATCGCCTTCGACATCCGCCCGCTTCTCCGAGAGCGGGAGAGCCGGGAGGAGGGCGAGGAAGACCTGTGGAGCGAGACCTTCCACCACCTGGCAGCCAAGTCCATCATCCGGGACTTCGAGCAGCTCGCCGAGAGGGAGAGTGAAATCGAGCACGGTAATTAACGCCCGAGCCGCCCTGCGTCGGGGTGGCTTGCCGACGCTTCAGCTGGCTCGCGAGTCTCGACCCTGGCGTCTGTCCCGTGGCAGGGTCGGGGCGGCGGTACCAGCTCCACGCTGTCCACACCAGCAAGGCCTGCAACGTCATCAGCAAGTACACGGCGTTCGTGCCGGTGGACCTGAGCAGCTGCGCCTACCTGCCCCCCGCCGTCGAGTACACCCACGCGGGTAATGCGGGGCCGTGGGTGAAGGTGGAGGGGCGAAACGTTGTCCTGGGTGGGTGTCGCCTGAGAAACCTTGCTCAGAGCAAACCTGGGAAGCCGAGGCTCAACTCAGCACCGGATCTATGCATCCAAGGCCATCGCCAGAGCCTACTGGCATTCCTGCCACTCCTGGTGGCAAGAACCTTTCTCTGTGGCCAGGCAAAGTGTCTAAGCTCAGGTCGGGATGCCCAGAGGTGACCAAGCTCACCAGCCTGTGGGTTTTGTTGCTGTTCCCAGCCCCTTGCTAACGCTGCAAATTCCCTTCTCTCGTGCCAAGGGGCAGCGTCCAAGCAAGGCAGCCAGAGGAGCCTCAGCTCGGGACACAGAAGACATCGCGGCTTTTCCGCAGCACGTCCCCTGTCACCCTGCGGCCAGAACGGAGATGATGGATTTTATGGCATGAGTAAGGCTCCTTGTTTTTTTCATCTTCTTCCTCTTAGTGGTATAGTCCATGAAGGTATGATTTTTTTTTTTTAAGGGGTGTTTTCTCTGGTCTTTTTTCTTCTGCCTTCTTTTAATATGGTGCTTGGAGGAGATCCTGCTTCCCGTGGCTGCCAAAGCAGGGGCGCAGGCATGCTCCGGGCCAGGCATGAAATCCATCCTCCAAGCCCTGGAGATGGCCTTTCCAACACCACAGCCTGCTGCCGTTATGTGCAGGGCCCCCCCCCAAAAAACCCAGGCATTTGCTCTGAACAATTAACCATGCGTCTGCCTGGAATCCGTCTCCTTAAACAGGGAAGAAGCTGCAATTTACCCTGAAACTCCCAAACTGCAGGCAGTGGCTGCTGACTGTGCTTGGAAGTTAATTGGCAACCGTGGCGCACATAGCATGAGGGATGAAACAGAGCGTAATTAGAGGCGAGGGGACATGAGACACTTGCCTGTCACCAAATCCTCTGCTAATGAAGACAAGCTGGGCTGGGACCGTGTCAGGCGTTGTCAGGGCTGCAGCTGAACTAAAATCGCCTCCGTGTTCAGGGCCGGGTGGTGATGCTGGAGAAGTGCGTGGCTGGGGCAGGTGAGGGGTGCTGGGACCCAGGCAGGAGGTCACGGGCCAGCGTAGGTGCCCACCAGGCAGCGGATGGAAGCCTTCTTCTGCCCCAGCAGGGCTCGGGCGGGTTGGTGATTTCAGGTCAGTGGTGATGCCGATGTGCTTCCTCCCTCGCAGATGTGGACGAGAGCGGGCTGTCGCCCTGCAGCACCCCTCCATCCTCCGGCTGGGACCACTGCCATCTCCCAGAAGGTAGGGGAAGGCCCTGCCGTGCCCCAAAATTGGGGCAGCCCCAGTTCAAAACCTGCGGCTGCACCCTGCCGGGCCCCACGCTTTGGGCCACCGCTCCTATGCCGCACGTGGGCTCTCCACGTGGCCGCAGCCCTCGCCAGCGCTGCTCTCCGGAGTCAGGCCTGGGCATGGGAGCTTGCAGGAAAATGGCTCGGAGCTGCTTAAACGTAATTGCTGGGAATCAAGTCAGTGATTTGGGCTCCTCACCCAATTTTCTGCTGAGTATTCTTTTTTTTTAAAACCTTATTACCTACAATTAGGCCCGTGAGCACAAGACCGGGCTCCTTCCAGAGGTGCAAGGCACGGAGCCCTGCTGGGGCCTTTGGTACAGATTTCCCCACGCTCGTTTTTGAGACACACAGGAATTTTGTTATCCTCTATCGTATGCAGGCAAGGGGAGAGGCAGGATTTTGTCAGAGCCTCAGCAGCCCAGCAAGGCACCCCATTGCCCCAGCGTCGTGGACTTTTCTCCCTGAACTCTGACATTCGCTCTCCTGTAGCACTCGCCTTACTCCTGCCTTTGTGTTTCTTCCCAGCGCCGTTCCAGAGCCTGTCTGCTTCCTCTGCACATTCCCAAAAATCCATCGAGAGCCTCTTTGCCGCGAGGTATGGGCCAGCTCCACCTTCCCCTGCTGCTAGCAGACCTGCAGGTCCCGTGGGTCCGATGCAGGCACGAACACGGGGAGCGGAGGGACGAGCAGCGAACGCGATGCTGGTGGCTGGGAAGCAGGGATCAAGGTGGTTTGATGGAGGGGAGGTGGGCGTCAGGGGGGGACATGCAGGTGATGGCTGCCCTCCTGTGCTCCCGCAGGCTGACCCTCCACAAAACCAGGCTGCTGACTCGAGCTGCCAAAGGTTTCATGAGCAAATCTCCAGGCAGAGCGAGCGAAGCCAGCTCCGAGAGCGACAGCGAGAGCGTCGACTACCTTCCGCTGGTGAGCAGCTTGCTCCTGGCTCTGGCCAGGGCTGTGTGGGTGCTGCAGAGGGCCGGGGACCCCTGGCTCATCCAGGTGTCCTCTTGCTGTCTCTGAGGGCCAGCTCAGAGATGGACAGCTGCTCCATCCGTGCACGCCTTCTCCCTGAATTCCCCAGCAGCGCTCGGTATCTCAGAGCTTCTCTATGTGCCCACCGCTCCTTGCAGGCGTCTCTGCAGCTGGCCTGCGGGGCCTTTCTCATGAACACGGCCTTCTGCGAGGCGGTCGGCATCCCCATGGAGAAGCTCAAGTGGACGTCGCCCTTTGCCTGCCACCGCCTGGCGCTCAGCCCCTCGGGCTCCTCCGGCACCAAGAAGACCGGCCCTGATGGGGAGCGCAGAAACCTTGGGCGCAGCCGGCAGCTCCTGGTCCCTGACAGCACATGTGGCAACAGCACTCCGGGCAGAGCTGGCAGCCCCGCGGAGGACACGGGGGGCCGCCTCCGCCACTTCTCAGGGAGTGCCGTGGAGAGCATCTCCAAAGCCCTGAGAGCCGAGAGCGAGCTCTCCCCACCAGCCATCACCATCCGCCGCTTCTCCTCCCCGGAGAGCGCGCCGGCCGAGCAGCGGATCGCCGGTGGCTCGGAGGCAGATGGCCCCGAGGTCCAGGCGCTGCTGTTCAACATCGAGCTGCAGCAGCAGACGGAGCCCGAGGGGATGCTGTGGGCCACGGCCGTGGCGCTGGCCTGGCTGGAGCACAGCTCGGCTTCCTACTTCATCGAGTGGGAGCTGGTGGCCGCCAAGGCCAGCCTGTGGCTGCGCGAGCAGGACTTCCCGCAGGGGTGCAGCCTGGCCACCGTGCAAGCCGCGGCCCAGCAGCTCTTCGTCTTGCTCAGGCACTGGGATGAGAACCTGGAGTTCAACCTCCTGTGCTACAACCCCAGCAGCGTGTAAGGAGTGGGGAGAGGACGAGGAGAGAGGCTTGGGCAGCGGGACAGGGGCCCGTCCTCAAGGAAACACCTCCAAGGAGCCCCATTCCTCTGCTGCAGGGATGTGCGTGTCTATCAGAGCAAGCCCTCGAGCTGGTCGGCAAGCAGCCTGGGCAAAATCCTGTGCTCAAGGGTTGGTGTTTTGCCCCAGGAGGGTACTTGCAGCTGCCCACGGTAGGATGCTATTTATTTTTTAGCTGGAGCAGCACCCCCAGCTGTTTTCTTCTGGTTACCAGCCCCATGCCAGCTCTTGCCCCATGCTCGCTGGGCTGCCCCTTCCTAGCCCCTCATCGCTGCCAATCCTCCGCTGCATCCCTCTGGCAATTTCCAGCCCTGAGTCGCTGCTGTCCCGAGGCTCCTGCCCGGCTTCTGCCATCTCAGCTGTCTTCTGGCAAAGGTGAGCATCCCACAGCGTGCTCCTCTGGTGGACCAGAGGAAATCCGGGCTGTGATGGACCGAGGAGCAGTCGTGGCCAGGAAGATGCTTCCTCGCCACGAGCACCCACAAGCCAGGCCAGCTGGAGACTGGGACTAATGCCGTTAATCCGGATGGTGCTGAGCTCCCTCAGCCCCACTGAAGTCCCAGGCCGGGTTTTCAGGAGCCCTTACAGAGCCTGTGCAGCTGACGGTGTGCCTTAGGAGCCGCGCAGGCAGAGCAGGGGCGTGCGGGACCGACTGAAGGCATGGGCAAGGAAAGCAGCCCCCTTGGCACGTGGCGCTGAGTAGAGACACCCTGCGTTAAAATAGCAGAGGGATTTTATTCACTGCCAAAACGTCGCATCCTTCTTTCCGCACAGGAGTCTGCCGTGCGCTCCTCTGCTGGATCTGACCCGCAGGGAGCTGCCTGTGAGCGCAGCAGCTCGGAGCTTGCTCTTTTGCGGATGCCCGAAGCCCCCCAGCCGGTGGGCAGCTGCTTTGCCCTTGCCCCTTGGGGGGAAGAGAGGGCTCTTCCCTCCCGAACCAAGGGCAACGCATCCCCGTCCCCGCTGCTTAAAGCCAAGAAGCGGCCGGCTGCGAATTGCAGCTCCAGATCCATCGCGCTGCTCCCTGTGACGGCTGGCTTTCACCCTGGCGCACCGAAGTCCCTTCACCGGTCCTGCCGTGGGGGCCCTCGTAATTCGCCAATTTGTCTGGGGGCTTAGAAAATCAAAGGAAATGCAGCTGACTCACAGGCATGCAGGTTTTGGCTCCTCCACTAAGCAGGGATGGGGAAGGAAGGGGAGTGTGAGAGGAAGAGATGAAAACTGCAGCTGGAGAGTGTTGGGAAACAGTGGGAAAATGTGGAAATATGGGCAAAGCCGTTTCCTTTTAGACAAAGCATCTTTTCTTTTAAACCTCCCCATGGGGGAAAGCGTCCTCTTCGCTCCCCAGCAAAATGCTGTGAGCCAGAATGGGCTTTGCCCAAAACCTTTTGCTTTTTCTGACCGGAGCTGGTGGAGATGGGGATCTTCATGGCCCCCGTTAGCCGGGGGGTTGTTGCCAGACCCCCTCCTTGCTCCCAAAGCAGCGAGTCCCAGCTCCAGCCTGATTCTTGCTCCAAAAAGCATCAGGGAGAGCTGCCACATGGCTGTTTTGGTGCCAAGCAGCCTGGTTTGCGGAATGTTGTAGCTCGTGAGCAAAACCTACCTCTCATTTTCTGCCTTTCTGCGGCTCCCTGCCCACCACCACCCCTCTGGTCCCCGAGACTTCCCCAGGCAGGGTTTATCCCCGGGCGCAGCATCCCAGCCCTGCCGGCGTCGCCGTTTGCCTGACTTCTGGCCGCTTGCTTCTCCCCAAAGACCCAGAATTTCTCCTGGAGGCTGCCCAGCGCGCTGCTAATCCTCAGCCATCGGCAAAACGAGCGTCAGCCCCGACCTGGGGGCTGCTTGAGCCAGCAGCTCCCCTGGGCTGGATTCAGGATGAGCGCTCGTACACGGGCATTGGCGCAGCCCTTCCTGCACCCCCTGTTTGAGAAGAGGGGATGAAAAAGGCCACTGCTGCTCTCGCTTCTCCAGCATCCCATGAAGAGCCACTCGATGCCAGAGGATGCTCCGGGATGGTCCATGCTGGGACTCCAAGGGGTGCACGGCCATCGGCAGGCGAGCATCCTTCAGCACATTGCCTTTTCCTCCCTCGGTGTGCAGCAGGTTTCTGTTGTCCGTGTGTGTGTCTGGCCAGGGCATCTGTGAGCATCCCTGCTCTGTGTCACCTCGCTGGGGTCCCCAGCTCCGCAGTGGGCTCCTCGTGTGTTCTCCGTCGCAGCCGTGTCGTTGTCCCAGTAAATCAGAGCCTGCTTGAGCGCCCGCCGCGGGTGCGTTGTTTCGGGGTCGCCCCAGCTGTCTGCAGCGTGGTGTGGGTTGTGCAGAAAAAAGAAAAAAAATCCACATCCTGATCTTGTGTGTGAATCATGATTGGGATTTCAGAGGGGAAGGAGCCGCCGAGCTTCCAGCAAGTCCTGGGGAGCTGTGTTTTGCACGCCCCGAATTGCACAGTGCATGGAAAACTGACAAGTATGGGGTTTTAAAAACGGGAGTTTTATAGACCGGGGGCATAATTCTTTAATGAGGAGAAGGAGAGGAGCAGAGGAATCCTCCTAATGCACTGCTACCGTCTCTACCTCTAGTATCAAGACGTTGAGCATTTCCCCCATTACCAGGGCCATCAGCGGGGTGCTGAGGTCCTCTGCCTCCATCCTGCCCCTTCTCTGCCCCAACTTAGTGCCGCTATTGCAGGTTTTAGTGCAGCCACCACTGCCGTGCCCGGTGCTGCTCTCCAGCTGCCTCCTCCCTCATTTTCCTTTTGCAGGCGAGGACCGGAGCCGGAGCAGTGCCCTCCTGGCCTCGGGGACACGAGTACGTACACACATGTACACGAAATAGGTGGTTGCGGCCCCATTTGCCCGCTCTGGAGCAGAGCGGAGGGGCCGGGTGTGTTTCCAGCCCCGTTTCCAGCCCTGTTTCGGTTTCTCCCACACTGTGAGGCTGGGGGCTACGCTTGCCCTCTTCAAGGCCCTCGTTAACCGCGGTGCAGTTGGAAAAAGCTGTTTTATTCCCATCGCCTCGTCCCGACCAAGCCGGTGGCAGCCGCCACATGCTAGAAAAGCGCCCGGCCGTGCCCACCCGCTGAGCTCTGGGTTTATGAGCTGCCTTTAGTTGGCTAATTGGGCTGCTAATGAGAGCGGGGCCGGCTGCTGGGAGCATGTGGGGGGTCGGGGTCTCCCCAAGGTGGGGACAGGTCCCTGTGGCCGCAGCACCCGCTGCTTCCCCCCGCATCCCAGGGGGTTTCGCCCGGTTCAGCCGTGGTCTGCAGCCCGGGTGCTCCGATGCCGTTGCCAAGGTGACCGCGAGCACCTCATTAAGAGAAATTAGTTTGGATGCAGTTGTCAGTCGGAGCTTAATAAATAAGCTCCTCTATGCCGCGTAAATAAATATTTGCACGCAGCTTCTGCATGGGGAGAAGAACGTTTTCCGCTCCCTGGGAAGCCAGCACCGGGCAGGATTGCTCCGTGATTTATGCAGAGGGGTGTTTTGGGGTGAGAACCGGCCAAACTGGGGCAGCCCTGGTGCAAAACTGCATCCTCCCCGGGGCCGGAGCCCGAAGCCAGCATCGGTGCAAAGCATCCGCACCGGCCGCTGCTGCGTCGCCCCCCCGGTAGGGGCTCGTCAGCCGGTGCCGGAGGAGCCTTTGCTCGCCTGGGAGGGGTACGAAACCTGCGGGAGAGGGGGAGGACGGCAGAGCTTAAAAAAGAGCCCTCGCCCCCCCCAGCCCCGCCATCGCCTGCCGAAAGGGCTGGCAGCGCGCCGGCAGCGCTCCAAGCACAGATTGCGCCTCTGCCCCCGTCCGCCCGCCAACCTGCCGCTGACGGGTGGTGCGGCGAGCGGAGCTGCTCCGGCTTTGCCGGAAAATGAGCTTTTTAGCAGCGTTTCCCTGCTTTGTAACCCCCTCACCTCCTCCTGCCGCCCAGGGAAGCAGGGGATGGGGCGCAGGTACACGAAACAGGGGGGCTTTTTGCTCCCCATCTCTTAAAACAGACGCAGCAGAGCATCATCTACCCGCAATGCTTGGGAGGGTATCAGCACCGCTGAAACGAGCCCTCGCCCCAAAATCCTGGGCCAGGGTTGTCTTGTATCAGCTGCAACATCGACCTGCTCAAGGGATGCTTCTCCCCGTGATTTTCGGCATCCTGGGGGATGCGGCCGCTCGGTGCCGTGGGCTTCATCGCTCCCGAAATAGAGCCCAGGGCAGGTTTGGGTGTCGGAGGCATCTGAGCGCAGTCATGTGGATGTTATGCAAGACTTGATGATAGGTTGTAAACAGCTATTAAAATGATTGACGGGCCCAGGACGCAGTATTGGGGGGGGAGGAGGGGAAGGATGAGTAATAATGATTAAAATAATTAGCAAATCGAGACGTTCCATAAATTAGGGAAAAGCTTTGTGAGGATGGAGGAAGGTGCTGGGAAGGAATCGTGCCCTGAGCACACCTCGAGCCGGCGGGTGCGAGGATGGGGAGGATGCTGGGGTTGATAGCAGGCACAGGAATTTGGGGAACGGGGTTTTGCTTTCCCCCTCGCCTCAGCACCCATCTCGTTGCAATGGCTGAAAGGGAATTGGGTGCCCAAAATGGGCTCCATCGCGCTGCCGTAGCCCTCGTATGGCTGCTCGCTTGGAAACCCAATGCGAACGGCTTAAAAAAAGCGATTTCGATCTTGGAGGAAAATGGGCGGATTTGGGTCCATCGAGCGCCACCAGGTCCCGGCATCCCCAAAACCAGAGCCTGGGCTCGGCACTGAGCAGCCTGGTGGGACCGGCCCCAAGTTAATGAGGAGAAACGAGCAGATTACGGGGAAGACAGCTTCTATTTATACATAAATACTGCAGTAATCAGCAGCGCGGGGCAAGGGAAATCCAATAGAAATATGTGACTGTTTAAGAAGCTTTTTGAGCAAAATGTTACACAATCGGTTGCGTTTGCTTGGTGTGTCTCCAAACTCCAGAAACTGAGCCAAAAAAGGGAGTGACCCCATGCGCCATGGGCAAGGAGAGGGGGTTCCCAAGGGGCTTCTGCCCATCAGGTACAGGGAAACGAGGGGTCCCAGGCCCTCCAAATGCAGACCCTGCGTGTGGGGGATGATGCTGCGGCTTTGCACCCAAACTTGCAACTTCTGCACCCCGGATGGGTGCAGGGCGCGACCCTGGGAGCAGCCCCTGGCGATGCGGAGCTGCCTCGCCGAAATCCGTCTAGGCAAGCGTCCTATATATAAAAAGACGGACGCGTTTCAGGGGCGCTCACGCCCATGCACGCAGCAGCGAGCTGCCGGGGCTGTCAGTGGGTGCTGACATCTCCCGTAAATAGCTGCCGGCCGCCCCGCGCCTTCGCGCACCGCCAACGCCTCGGCCCCGCTCCAGTTTTTCTGCAGGCAGCCTGTGTGGGAAAACGGGGCATTTTGGGGTGTTTTGGGGTGTTTTGGGGGCTTCGCTTGGGTCGTCAGCTTCGTAACAGCCTAATGCTCACCTGGGGGACATGGCTGGGTTAAGCACCTGTTTTTAATGCCATTTTCTTTTTTTTTTTTTTTTCCATGCAAACGGTGGTAAGGACACCAGGGGCAGCTGCGCTGCGTTGCTGTAATTTGGGTTTCCTGCAGGCAGTATAAAGGGTCGGGGGGTGGCAGGAAGGGATATCTGTGTGCCTGGGGCTGTCTGGGCTCCCCCTGTCCCATGTGGGAGGATGATGATGGAGGTTTGGTCCTTCACGCTATAAGGCTGTGGTAAGTACTGGGCTTGGCTCTGGGGCTGCCTGTTGGGGTGTTGACTGGGAGGTTTACATTTAAATGGGGAAGATTAGGATATTAAAAAAAAAAACAAAAGCTTGTGCTGATGGTGCTGTCCCCATGGCCCTCTCTGGTCTTCCCTTCTCCATCCCCTACAAAGTCACCTTTCCCAGGCTGAGCGTGCACAGGGCTGGGGTGTGCATGTGAGCGCGGCTCCGCTGGGCTCTCGGGAGGTTCCTTTAATTGCTCAACTCATTAAATTTCCTGAACGTGCGGATGTTGCGCTGCGGATGTGCAAGAGAAGCAAAGCTGGAGGTCTGAGAGCTTCTCCTCCCTCCCCGCTCGTTACGTGAGGGGTTTATTGGCTTTTTTTTGGTTAACCCTTTCCAAGGGGTGCTGGTAACACGGTGCGCTCCAGTGGGGCGGAGCTGGGGGGCACATGGGTGCCCCCGGCCCTGAGGTGCTGGCCCAGGCTGCAGACCCCTTGAGAATTTGTTTTTCTGTGCTTTCATGCAAGCCCCAGGGTGAGCAGGGCTCAGGATGTCACCATCGGTCCCCATCCCTCAGGGTGTGATGGCTTGAGAAGAGACCGGCTCCTAGAGCACCAAGTGCAAAAAACTTTTTTTTTTTGTCTTAAATCTATTGTTTTGCTGCACCAGTGCCATGGATGGGGCTGGGTGCTCTGTCCCCCTCGTGCTCCATCCTCGCCTCTGCTTTCCTGCTGCTCATTTGGTGCTGAGCTTGGTGCCATGGGTCCTGGGAGGCCAAGGATGCTGGCGCGGGGCGATGTGGGGATGGCACCTGGACCAGCGTGGATCCGCTGCTTTGAGGCACCGCTAAGCTGATGAGTGCTGAGGAACTGCTCGTTAATTAGAGCTCTCGGAAAGCCCGAAGGGCTTCCTTGCGGTGGTGAGACCCTCCTGTCCCCCTCCTCTCCAAGAATAGCCATTAAATATTTATACCAGCATGGGTTCCTAGGCTGGAGTGCCTGGCACTGGTGGGATTCGGGGGTGCCAGCGTGTTTGGAGTGACATGGAGGCAAGCACAGTGCCTGCTGCGCTGAGTCAGAGCCTGGATCTGACCCATCCCCGCGCCGTGACTAACCACTGGGTATTTTAAGGTGTTAAATCACATGGTTTTGTTTTTTTTCTGGGTGTATGTTGGTTATTTTGCTTTACTTTCTGTTATTGCCCTGGTCAGGGGCTGGCGCTCCAACCCATGCACGCGTGGCTCCTGTTTCTCCACCATTTGCTCCCACCGGAGCTGCACAAATGTGAGGCTGTGCATGCACACCCACCCCAAAAATCCTAATTCCTCCTCCAAACCCCCAAATACTGGACCAGAAGAAGACAAGCAGGGATGCTGGTGCTGGCCCCCGCCTCGCCACGGCTTTGCTCAGGCTGGGTGTTGTGGGAGCATCGGCTGCTGCGTTCGGCTCCCAGCGAAACTTCCGTATTTCTGGCGCGGTGGCTCCCACTTGTTATTGTAATGCAACAGTTCGGCACCTTGAGCAATGTATAAATTAAGATGTCTGATGTTTTGCTTAGTCCTTGTTAGTGGGAACAGCTGTTTGTAATAGCCCAGGAATTTTAACTCCATGCTAAAAGAAAATAAAGCCTGGGGCTGGAAGTGCAGCCCAGCTTGCAGGCTCCCCCAGGCAGGGATTTGGGTTCTTGCAGGATGCTCCCTGCATCCTGGGAAATTCCCAGTGGGTGTGGCAATTCCCAAATCTGGGGTAAGAAGCTCTCATTTTCATGCTGGAGACATTTCCCTGCCCCAGCAAACCCCACACAGCACTGTGGGGATGCTTCATGGGGTGCTCAGGGATGGGGGCTTCTCTACCTGTGTTCCCCCCCAAAGCAGGGACCCTGCATTCCCCCAAATCCCCTGCCCTGGAAGGAAAAAACCCAATGTTTCGGGTCCATGCTGTTCTCCTGGACCAGAACCCAAAAGTGTTTGGGAGCTGTGGAATGGCCCCCAAAAGCCCCACAACCTCTGAATGCCACAGGAGCTCTTACTGGGTCGGGACCCGAACCAACCGGGGAGGTTCCCACACTTTTCACCTTTCCTCTGGGTTTTCCCAAATCTCCAGTTTTCCCAAAATGTGGGAAATCTCCCCATTCTTCCAAAAGGTGATTGCTCCCTGCTACAGCAGCAAAATGCTCCAGTCCAGCAGACCCTGACCCGACCCCAATTTTCTTCCCCCAAAACCGCACTGTTTTGGGGCAGGCCGGGTTCATCTCCGTCCCCTGCCCAGGATGTGTTGCTCTCGTGGCCGTGTCCCGCGCCGCCTTGCTCCCCGTGCGACGAATAGATGCTCTTGCAGGGAACCGCTGGCCTACTTTAATGTGCCCTACTTCTGGTGGGGGACGAAGATTTATTTCGGGCGGCACCGTGCGTGCCCGCGCTTTTCTATGGGTTTTGCAAATGGGGCTTTGCTCGGGCAGCGCTCACACTGCAATATCTCTCTGCAGCAGCAAAGCTCGTTTTCTCGCCTCTCCTCTGGCACGGCTGCCGAGAGGCTTCATTTTGTGGTTAAATGGCTTTTTTCCCCACACCAAGAAGAGCTCGGCCTGCCTCGCTTGTGCGTCAGCTGCTTTGGGAATGGCGAAGCCCATAGGGGAGTTGTGTGTGAAAACCCCGGGGATGGGAGCATCCCTGCTTGCATCCAAGGGAAATCCAAGCAAAGGGCATTCCTGGTGGGATCCCTGGACATTTTCAATTCAAGATCTTTAATTCCTGCCCCAGATGCAAGGGATGATGCTGCCCGGGGCTGCTGTGGTGGGGATATAGAGCATGCAGAAAGCTGAGCAGTGTTGGAGATGGATAAAAATTCCCCTGTGCGCTGTGGCATGAGGGGTTCCAGCACCTTCCCCAGCCCCAAAATCCACATGGGAATGGGATGAGAACACCCATTTGGGTGCAGGGTGCCATCCTGCAAGCACTGCAGGGACTGTGGCACCTTGCTCGTCCCTCCAGTACTGCCGGGCTGCTTTCCCCAGGGCCGCCAACTTTCCTGCAGTAAATAAACCTGCAGACTGCTCTCTTATTTTATCTTTTCTTCCTTTTTCCCACCGTGAGCAGCCCGGATGGGCCTGGCTTTTATCTTGCGCAGTTTCCATGGGGATGCGGCGCTGGAGCTGCTCGGGGCCGGCTCTGGGAAGGGTTTCCCCCCCTTGCCCGGCGTCACCGGATCCATCCTCGCCCAGCCAAGGTCACCGGGGAGCCCGCAGGCAGGCGGTGGCTGCGCGGGGCCATCTGCTAAATACCGCATGCGATAACCTCCGGCTTAAGCCTTAAATCCTCCCTCGGGATGGTGTCTCTGTGTGGCCGGGGAACCCCGGCTGGCCGCTGCCCCTCGCTGCCGCACGCCTCCCCTCTGCCCCAGCCACCCTCGCCTCCATCCTGCCCGGCCGCCGCGCTCTCCTGCTCCATTATTTATTTAGCGCGGAGGCCGGCGCAGCGCATGAAAGATGCATGGAAAAGGCTGGGCTGTCATTTAGCAGAATCTCCTCTTTCAGCTCTGGCTTTCTCCGGTTCATCCCCAGCTCCTCCTGGGTTTTAGGGGATTTGGGTGCTGGGTGGATGGGAGAAAAAGGGTGGATGTGCCTGGCAGTCCCCAGGGCCAGAGATCAGGTTTTCATGCAAAACACAGGCTTTTTGCTAAATCGATTTAAGCAGGTGCCAGTGGCTGCATCCATCTGTAGTTGTTTTTCCTACAGTGCTGCATCTGCCAAAGCTGGGTGCAGGATGCTCTGCTTGCACATGAACACCCTGCGGGTGCTGGTTGGGGCAAAACCCATTCATTTAGGGGAAAAACCTCTTCTGCGTGCCCGTCTTGTGCTCTGCAGGTGAATCGGGGTCACTGGGATGGAAATCCCCAGTGCCAAGGGATGCCTGTCCTGCGTGGTTGCAACCTTGGCTGAACCCATGGGAAAAGCACGGTGTGCAGGCCAAAAGATTAATTTTTAAGGAGATATTTTAGCCAATCTCCCCATCCATCCCCCACCCGTGAGAAGCTGCATGGGCTAAAAAAATTAGAGCTGAACAGGAAAGTTGCCCTGCATGTGCAGGGGGGTGAGCACTCATGGGGATGAAGCAAGCCCAAATCACAGCCCTGCCTCTGAACCCCCCAAAAACAGGAATGCTGAGACCCAAATCCACCTGATGGAGCCCCAGAATTAATAAATGTCCCCAGGTGATCACAACACATGTTTGGGTACCTCCCATCTCTACAAAGCGGCGCCAGCTCTGCCCGGCAGCGTGTTTTATTGCAGAATATTTATTTATCATGAAATATTGATTTTTGGCAATAAACCCATACCCGTTTTCCCCCGGCTCCGTGTTCTTCCCTGTGCGAGCGTCGCTGCCTGGCCGGGGCCATGGGGGCTCCAAGCTGGCAGCTTCTTGCTGCCCTCGCTCGGCTTTGGCATGGGAAATGCGCGTTGGGCCCAGGGATGCGCCCGCATCCCGGCTTTTGGGGGTTTCCTAAACCTCGTGTCAAGCACGCTGGGGCCACCTGCTTTGGCTCACTTATGAATTTATCAGCGTCTGCCAGGGGCACGCGTCCCCAGGCTTGGGGTTTCTTGCAGGCGTTTATGCTGCGAGCTGTCACAAGAGTGAAGGGGACGGCGCTTTTTTGGGGTCCCTGTGCCCTCCATGGCTGCTTGGGCATGGAATTCGTCTGAATTCGTGCCCCGGAGGTGTTTCCCATCAAACAAACAAAATAAATAACCCTGTCCCTGATAAATATTAATGACAATTAATTATTCAGGCGTGCTAGCCCCGGCAGCGGCGCTGTGCCCCCCGGCCCCCGGCAGCCCGCGGGAAAGCACGGCAGCTCTGGCTCGCTCTCCGTTTTGTCTCATTTTCCTTTTATTCGTACATCGCAGAAATAGCCCTGTGTAGTGGAGGAAAGTGCACCATACACAATAGTTCAGAAAAGGAGGAAAGGAAACCTGGCTTGAGGTCTGTCATTCAGAGTCGCAAACAGAAACAATAAAATAGGCCCTCACGCGAGAGGTGCGTTTTTTTTTCCCTTTTTTTTTTTTTTTGCATGTCATGCAAAATAGTTAAAAAGAAAGACTAGAAAAGAGAAGTCAAAGAAACCCCACAGAGACCGATAGAGGTGTAGGAACCGACAGAAGCCCCAGCGCTGCCTGAAGAGCGCGAAATCCGGGCGGAGAACGCTGCTCTTGGGCACCCGGTGTTTGGCACTCTTGTGATTACATTAGGTTATTTTTTTTGATCCTTTTTTTTAAATACAGTCTATTAAAGAGAGGAAACTGCCACAATATAAGAAAAAAAAATAAAACAAGATTACCCACACTACACACTGCATGGTTGTTAGAAAAAGCTGAGCATCCCCCCCGTACATATAAAATCTCCGTCTGCACGGACCGGAGCCGCTTGCTCACAGCAACCAAGAAGTGCAAGCTTTAAAAAATAAAACCCCAGTTCTTCCTCTAGTCCATTCCTTTATAAAAGTTTTGTTTTTTCTCCACGCATTCCATCGCAAACCTTAAAACGTGACTAAAATGAAATATAGATATCTATATATATTTCTATATCATTTTCCAACATCCAAAGACATCAACATTAAAAAAAAAATAACGAAACCGATAGCATGGTACCTCCAAGTGCACGGATTCATTTTTGCAAGGTTAAATCATGTAAACAAGGTGCCCGCAGGGCTCCGAGTCCCGGCGCCGGGTTCGTCGTCCCCGGAACAGAAATCCGCGGTGGCTGCGCCTCCGTCCCTCGCGAGCGTTTGTGGATGCGGCTGGGGGGGGGATTTCGGAGCGGGTGATTATTATTAATTTTTTTTCCCCAATTATTATTTTTTTTAATTTAATTTTGCATCTCACGGGGGCTCTGTGCTGTTCTGCGCGGTGCGGCGGGCTGGCGATGACGGCGCTCCGAGCTCGGCGCGTTGGCTCTCCCGGTGCTTTTTATTTTTGCCAATAACCTGGGCTATTGGAAACGGGCTCCCCCCTGGTTTTCACCGAGCGTCCCCGGGGAGGCATTAAACACCGGGAGGGGCCTTTTCGGAGAGATTTTGCAGCACATCATCAATTCTATCATCTTCGATAACCACTGGAAGGCAGGA
>VXAA01000822.1:2416-31546 GCA_013399115.1 Anseranas semipalmata | reverse complement strand
GAGGGGGAGAGGTTAACGAGAAGTCTCGTAACGATAAGTCTCTTTTTAGAACCGTTTCGTCAGAGTTTACAAAGTGAGTTTGTGTGTGTTATGGGTTATGGGTGTGGGTGTGTTATGGGTATGCTCCTCCTCCCCGTTCCTCTTCCCACGTACCCGCAGTACCCTTGGAAAGGGCACTTTTGGTAACGGCTTTTTGAGGGGCAATTTGTTTCAGACAAAAATCCATCTCCTGCTAAATGTTTTCCCTGTAGTTACAGCGATTTAAGCCTTAACGGTTGGACCCTGCTGGTGGCTCTCGGGTGGGACCAACCCACCACGGCTGGGAGGCTTTCTGCAGCAGCCTGCCATTTAAGCGGGTTTGCTCTCTCTTGGGGCTGGCAAAAGTACTGGAGCCTCTCCTCCGAGCGTGGGGGTTGTGCCCCTTTGTAGCGATTACTAATCACCTTCCTGCTGAATGGGTTTCCACCAGAAGAACGATGCTTTGCTCTAAGTCAGCCGAGCGCAGCAGAAGTACCCGCAGGCAGCGCTGCGCCTGCGCTGGGGCTGTGTCAGGTGCGATCACGCCAAAACGATCAGCCGGAGGTCTCCTCGCCCCTAGGACAGAGATGATATTTATCAGATTTGCCGCGTTACTGCTGCTCTGACGGCTTTGAAGAGTCTCAGCCCGCTCGGGTTGAGCGCAAGGTGTCGCGAAATGCTTGCTTTGTGCAGGATGTGCGCTAAAGCCAAGGATGCTTTTCTGCACTTGCTTCAACCTGGTCTAAGCGCAGGCTGCTGCCGACAGGAGCACGTCCAGCCCCAGCCGCGTGTAATGCTGTCCTCTGGTGCCAGCGCTGCTCCGTGGCGCTGGCCGTGACGATCAGCTTCAGCCACGCGGAGTCCTTGTGTGACTGCCGTGCAGCCCCGGGGTGCCAGCGGCAGGCTGCGCGGCGCTGGGTTAAGCCTTGTCCGCGCCGGGGGTGCCCGCGCGCCCGTTCTCGATGCCCCTCTTTGGAGCCCGGCCCAGGGTGGGTAACGGAGCCGGGAGCAACGAGGGAGCTCGGCTTTCCCCAGGCAGCGGCTGGCCCGAGGAGCGCGTGTTTGTGCGCGCTCCTGATCTCGTAGCACTGCTCAAACAGTAAGGGAGCTCTCCTTTGCTGCGAAGTTGTGAATAATTGAGTGTTTTGTTCTTTTCAGATGGTGTTTGTCGGAAAGAACAAGGCACAGAAAGATCCGCTGAGCTCTTTCCGCTGGCAAGGCTTCAAGCTGGAAGAGTACCTCATCGGCCAGCCCATCGGGAAGGGCTGCAGCGCAGCCGTCTACGAGGCAGCTATTCCTTCGTCTTCCTGTCGCCCCGAGAGCTTAGAGAGCAGCCGTCCCGCAGGAGAGGGGCCAGCCCTACAGCGCGATCGTGGCTCGGCTTTGCCCGCGGCGGGAGAGCCCCCGGACGAACGCCAGCAAAAAGATGCTTTCCCGTTAGCTATCAAAATGATGTGGAACATTTCGGTAAGGAGTCGGTTCTTGATCTCCTCGTCTGTCACTTGGAAAGTCTGGATGGAATGTTTAACACTTAGGCGTTGAAAGCTCTAATTACGTAGCGCAGGATGAAGTGTCAAAACAAAGCTGTTGATACTGTGACATTGGAGACACTGATTGTTAGGGAATAGTCACAGAGCAAGTAATTAGCAGTCGTTATTCCTCTGGAGTCAGCATGCTGTGGTGTTCGAGAGCTGCTGTTGGTGCAGTGGTTGGTTGTGGAGGCGATGCTGCCGGGAGAAAAGCATTTTGGAAGCTGGCTGTCGTGGCAAAGTGTCCGAACTGGGAGGAAACGGACAAAACACCGCTACCAGTGCTCTAGGAATCTGCTTCCCTAAAAATAGATTTTGTGTAGCAAAGCGCAGCTTAGGTGCGAGTCAGCGGTCGGCGCTGCTTCCGCCGCGGGTGGGAAGGTGCCAGGCCCCCGCGGGGAGGTCGGGCGAGATCTGTGTTAGTGTTTGTCAGCCCAGGTGTAACCCACGCCCTCAACACCACTATTCCGTGCTTAAAACCAACGCGTGCCTCTCTTTCCATTGAAAAGCGTTTGTGGCATTTGATGTGACAAATGGATGTTCTCGAAGAGAGTCTTCCAGAATGCCACCATCTGAAGTCCACTGGGCTTCATAAACGCACCTTCATTTAGCTGTGGGCTTTTTTGGTTGGTTTTTGAATTTGAAAACGACCGCTGACCTGTAGCTCAAAGCGCGGTGTAAGAGGCTGCAGAGCATCACCTGGGAGTCTCTGCAGTAAGGCCACGGTGTGTGGTTGAATTAGAGGATGCATTTCAAGAGATGAACGGACTTCTTTCCGCAAGTAAAGGCCTCGCCACATCCCTTGGTAAATTCTCCAAGTAGTTAATTACCTTCCCTGATTTCTTTTTCAAAGTAGTGAAGGGAGTCCCTCCAGTCTAGCCCACATCAATCTGACTTCAGACACAGTGCCAGCGTCAGGCCGATCTGCTCTCGGTCGGCGCTGAGGCTGGGCGATTTTGGAGCCGAAGGCGTTTAGCCCAACGTGGTGTGAAATTGCTGTTGCAGGCTGGTTCTTCGAGTGAGGCCATCCTCGACGCTATGGGCCGGGAGCTTGTTCCAGCCACGCGGGCTGCCTTGGCCGGGGAATATGGAGCCGTCTCTTGCCGCAGGTACGGTAACTGTGGAAATGGAACGGGTCTGAAATTGTGACGCGCTCGTTTCATCCATATCCATCAATTTACTTTGCAGCGCTTCCATACTGTAGAGGAGGCAGCCAGAGGTTTCTGTGATAGTTCTTGAGAACAAATTAACACGAAGCTTTTGGGATTATTATCTGCGTGCGTATGTTTTGTCTGAATGACGATGCCTTCAGAAGTGCCGTATGCCTCAAACATCACGCAGGAGCGTGCTTCTGGCTGTCCTAGTGATTTTTCTCTGGCATGCTAGGAAACAGCATAGCAAATGCTGCTGCTCAGATAGTAATTTAGCACAGTCTTGTTTACTTGGAGGAGCAATATTGTGTCACGGCTTGCTGGCATCCAGGGAGTAGCTACAGCTCAGCTGTGTGCTTCCCTCTGGGCTTGATGGCTTCAGCTGGAAGGGTGCTGAAAGGATATGGGGATAATTGGGGTCCTGTAAACAGTCTGAGGGGGGACCGTGGCCAGGCACTTCTGTGCCCTGGGCCTTAGTTTCCCCATGTGTAAAATGCATGAAATGCTTTGATACCTGCAAATGAAAGTGTTAACTTTGTTTAAGAGAAAAAAAAAGCTGGGAGCTTTTTAATTCTGCTTTTTAACTACAGGAATAAATGGTTACAATCTGTAATAATTTGACACTGTGTTAAAAGGCCGGTCAAATGAAACTGGGCCTAACCCTGGTTTGGTTCTAACACGGGTGTAGGGAAGGGAGGCAGAAACTGTGGTAGTGCAGGTCACTGCATGCGCAAAACAAATAAAAACTGGCGAGACAGCAAATGGGAAAGGACTCTGTTACCCCTCCTTCACCCGAGCGAGAGGTAAGCAAACAGCACGAAGGTGGCAAATTGCAGAGGAACTCTTACATTATCTTGAGTTTAACTGTCTTTTTGTTCAAAAATTTGTCTGTCTTTTTTTTTTTTTCCAAATGGAAACAATGGAGTCTGCGGTCCAGATTGTCTGATTTGAATTTCAAATAAGTCTCAGCTGCCAATACAATTGAATAATGAATGCTCTTTGGTGCGTCGCTAGGCTGGGAACGCAACAGGCAAGCCAAAGAGATATTTGACATTCAGGGGGCGAGAGGGAGGAGAGATCTGTTTTGCAGACACGGATAGGTAACCTGCCTTCATTGCAGCGAGTGCTTCCTGCCTGTGCCACAAAATAGAGGGTCTAAGGTGATATGTCTAGTGTGAATTTGAGCTTTATTTTATGCCTAGCAAAGTTTTTATTATTATTATTATTTTATTTTCCCTTCCTCGGTAGCTGTTGTAGTTCTTTTTGATCCGAGAAGCAGCCTGTGACTAACTACCTTCATGAGTGGTATGGAAAGGCCAGTAGGGTTTGCCTACAATGAAAGGCTGCATGTTGAGCATAAGCATTTCCAGCAAAGCTTCCTTTGCAGTGCAGGTGAAGTACCAGTATTTCCTGCTCATCCGTCGTATTGCGGGAAATCCAGTTACAGCAAAGTCCTCCCGACAGCCGCGGGTGGAGCATCGGTCTGAGTACCCTCTGCCGGTGTAGCAGTGGACGGCTCCGCGTTGATGACGACGGTTCGGTTTGCTCTGGGAAGTGCTGGGGTACAAAAAACTCTGGGTGCTTTAAACCCTGAAGAAGCTGCTGGGACCTGCCCAGCGCTGCGGTCGGTCCGCTCGAGCCGTGGGTGCTCTGCGTCGCCGTGGAAGATGCCGGGCGGAGGTGATGGTTTGGAAGTTGGCCATGAGGGCAGTGAGGTTGCTGTCAGTGTTCTTCCCAAGCGTGTGGTTTCCAGGAATGTGAATATTTGAATATTGGCTTAGCGTGCAGTCCTGTAATCTGTTCTTGGCAGCCCTAGTGCTCTCTGCAGTAAGGTTATCGCTGCAGAAAAACCGTGTTTGCCCACTGCTTTGGAACCCGTTGGTGGAGGGGACATGCCATGGTAATGAAAAATAATCTTGGGGGTAATAGAGATGCTCCTGTGGTAAATCAAAACTGACCAGGAGATCGGTGTAACTTGTGGTATCTACACTTTTGCACAGGAAACCTGTCCTTGGGAGAAAGAAGTTGCGACCTCATCCAAATATAATCCAGGTGATCCGAGCCTTCACGTCCTCTGTCCCATTGCTGCCCGGAGCCTTCACAGACTATCCCGATGTTCTTCCGCTAAGCCTGAATCCCAGAGGGATCGGTCACAGCCGCACGCTCTTCTTAGTGATGAAGAAGTAGGTGGGGAGAAGCTTGTCGGGTGGCTCGGACTTTGTGCGACCGCCCAGCGGGGCAGTACGTGCTGCTGCTACGCGGGTCCTTGTAAGGATTTGGCCGGGGTTGCTGCCAAAAAACAGAGTATGTGCTTGGAAACACGCCTCCCGAGACCTGTTCCAAGTCCTTGAGGTTTTAGCTCTTGTTGGACGATAAAGACAAGCTGTCCTTTTTAACAGCTGCCCCAAATTAATGTAAGAAATGCTGAACTTGTCCCCAGTTGTCTGCCCTTTGAAGTCTGAACTTTGCCCCTAGTCGGAGACAGAGCAGAATCACTAACGAGATTTAATAGTGCTTGGTATCCTCGGCTGTCTCTGTTAGGTTTTGTCTTTAATGGGTATGGCTGTGGCGTTGACACAAAACCACCTTCTATTTCCCATTCTTATGACCTGCCCGCAGATGGAGAAGCACTCTGTCCTCTGTGTATTTCCACGTGTTCTTCCTCCTGATTTGCACATCTCCTTATTATGCTCATACAGTCTGTATTATTAATCTGTCCCCTCTCTCGTGCAAAGTATAAAATCTGTACGTAAGAACCTGTGAGAACGATCCCTGTGTACCTAGAGACCCTCACCATGCTGTTTGAGAGGCTTATTTTAGTTGCAGTTGGAGAACTCGCGCAAGAGCGTGAAAAACTCGGTGGCGGATGTTGTTGTAAAACAGGATTTGGGAACAGCAAGCAGGGGAGTGGTGACAAATGGAGGCTAGGAGGTGGGAAGGCATCGCAGAGTTCAGGAAGAATGTGGCACGTGTCAGCGTGCTGTGTCCCCAGCCAGCCAGCACTGAGGTCGAAGCGGAAGCAATAAGCTTCCAGGCCACTAATCCAGATGTTTTCCTTGTTCTGACTAGTTATCCGTGCACCCTGCGCCAGTATTTGAGGGACAACAGTCCGGATGCTTGTCTCGCCACGATGATGATTTTACAGCTGTTGGAAGGCGTGGACCATCTTGTTCGGCACGGGATAGCACACAGAGACCTGAAGTCTGACAACATCCTGGTTGAATTTGATTCTGGTACGTAGAGCGCTGAGTATAAGTGATGATTAAGTCAGGCACAGAAGTGATGCCGCCGTGTAGGCACTCGGGGAAGTCCAACCCAGGCATGCATTCAGGGAAAAAAGAAGCATCAGACCTTTTCAGGAACGTCAGGATTGCTGCTAGCTTTCCGCTTGCTGTCACTGCAGCAGTGTCATGTGTGTGCCTCGGGTTTTGGATCATTAAAACGGACTTTAGAGGACTGTTGTGCTGTAATCAGAGGGAGAGGTGCAGCGTATCACTGAGGCGATGCGTTGCACAAGCAAAGCGCAGAGAGACGTCCGCTAATGCCACGTTCACGGTGCTGGAGGTGCCTTTCCTTCAGGCTCGTGGCTCTGTCATTCCTCGCTAGCCAAACAGCACAGAGCGGTTCTTAAAATCCCACCTCACGGTCAGGTTAATAGTGCTGCACCCTGCAGTGATTAAATGTTGGTTGAAAGGAAGGAGATCTGACAGCATTAAAGCCAAAAGCAGTATTTTCATCGTCTTGTTCTCCTGTTGGCCGTTTCAGCTGAGATTTTAATTACCTGAGCTCTTGTTCAGCGCGATTGAGATTCATATGAGCAGGAAACAATAGCAGGCAGCCAGATCTGTGTAATTAAAGGTCTTGGTACAGCAGCTGTGGAAGGTTTTCAGCAATACGAATGCCATCTTTCTTTTCCTGAAGGAAAAGCTTCTCCGGAGCTATGCTGAATGAGGTTAGGAATGATTTAAAGCATTGATTTTTCCATATCAGAGTCTGGAGAAGTAACGATTCTACTTTGCAGCATTTGACTTGTCTTCAGGACAAGAACTGTTAACTAATGCAAAATTTCTCCAGCCTTTTGCTAGAGCTAAGTGTATATCTTTGCCTATAGCTTTTGCTATAGGTAAAAACAAAAAGGGAAAAATGAAAAGATTCCTCCATCATTTATGAGTTCCTAATCTTACGTGTCCTCGTTTTTGTGATATCTGCAACATTTTGTCAGACACACGCTTCGCGGGGAGAAATGACATCCTCCAAGGAGGAAATGGGAGAACGAGTTTTGTTTCAATAAAGCTGGTTTTTCACCTAATAATACAGAGGAGAAGCAGGAAAACAGCGTGTGGTTATGCTGATTCCCGGGAGTATTGTGATCGTTCCTGAAGACTGTCCCTGGTGTTCATGTGCTGCGGTGCCTCGTACAGCCAGGTACTCCCAAACTGAGCCCTAACCCTATGTCGTTTGCAGCTGGCTGCCCCTGGCTGGTCATCACAGACTTCGGTTGCTGTTTGGCAGATGACAGCATCGGCTTGAGACTGCCTTTCACCAGCTCTTACGTGGATCGGGGCGGCAATGGCAGTCTTATGGCACCCGAGGTAAATCCTCCTGCGGTAATTGTTGGTGTTGCTGGTTGCAAGGCTTGTGCTGCTGCTGGGGATAAGAGTTTCAGCCCCGGTCGCGGTGCAGGCTGTGAAAGCTGTGATCGGAACTTGGAAAAGGGTGGGATTAGGTCTGGAAGGAGTGAATTGTGGAGGGGATACGTGCACATCACTTTGCTTCTATTTGTGTGTGAAGCTTCCCCCCCATGCACATGCCAAGAAATTCAAAGCCTTAGGTGGTCTCCTCTGGTCTGCGTTCGCAATAGCGCCTGCTGAAATCGGCTGCGATCAGATCGGTCGTTTTGTAACCGTTCTTGTCTGTTGGCATACTTGTTCATGCAGTGCGTTACCCGTAGCTGGTTACTGCTTGAGTATTCTCACCCTGCTCTGGCCATGGAGAGCCGTGCCCGGTAAAGCAGCGTGGGAGATCTGTGTTCTAACTCGAGCTACTGGGGTTAAGTATCTGTGCATTGATAAAAGGCATCCTCTTCAGACCTGTGCCGAGCGTTTATCGAACAGGCACCTTGACCACTGCAAATGTCAATCAATCAGTGTCTTGAAGCGGTATCGACCTTTCCCACAGAAAGTTTGTCCTTTAGTCTTTTCTCAGGCCCAGTTCCATGTAGCTGTTAAAGAAGTCTGTGCAGCGGTCCTTGTATTGTGACAGCACTTCGTTTCTGAATGAAGTTTGAGGCGGTTGTGAGATGACGTGTAGTTCCTTTTTAGTTCTCTGACGATACCACTAACAAAAACTCAGACAGCCAAACTGCCTGTGTGAACTGGAGCACCTTGCCTTGTATTGCTTGCGTGCAGGTGCGGTATTGCTTGGCCGTCCGCGTGTCTCCTGTCTATCGTAAATCCCAAAGCAAAACACCTCTCGGGACTTGGTGTGAATGCTAGTCAGAGGTAACGACTAAAGCCTAGATGCAATGACCAGAAATCTTCCTGATGTCCCAGAGGGCCGAGCAGCGCCGAAGGCCTAGAGCATGCCAATAGAAAATATTTGCTTAGAGCTCTTTATTTTAGCTTTCCCATCTCTGTGGACTTCTCGTGCAGGTGATTACAGCGTCACCGGGTCCGCACACGGTGATCAACTACAGTAAAGCTGATGCCTGGGCTGTGGGAGCAATTGCCTATGAAATCCTTGGCCTGGCCAATCCTTTCTACGGCCACGGGGACTCGACCCTGGAAAGCAGAAGTTACCGTGAAGACCAGCTGCCAAGCCTGCCCGATCACGTGCCCCTTGAGGTGAAGCAAGTGATAAAGATGCTGCTTCAGAGGGATCCCAACAAGGTGAGGAGCCCTGTTGTCTCGTAGAAGTCGTCTAACTGGTCTTCTATTGTCTGTAGGTCATCTTGCCCCGTAGCGCTCTGGGTGCGTGACCTGTAATCCAGATATCGTTGCAGTCTAGATAACGATCGAAGATGGACATAGCTCTTTGCAGGGGTACGGTGTAGTACTCGCATGCGGTACTGAATAGTTTCAGGCATTTCAGCGGATGTTTGCGTCAGTGACTGGACCTTGAATTGGGGTTTACATGCAGTTGCCTGATGATGCTATTCATGAAGGGCTTTTTTGTTTTAGGGGACTGTGCGGTGCCTTGGAGGAGGCCTGGGGGGCTTTTAGCGGTGTAGGTGTGACTGCGATGTGACCTGAGTGCAGCTGGATCAGTTAATTTTCTCTCTTGTTCCTTTTGCAGAGATTGTCTGCTAGAGTTGCTGCTAACGTGCTTCACTTAAGCCTCTGGGGTGAAAGCGTTCTAGCGTCCAAGACCCTGAAACCCGACCAGATGATTGCCTGGCTTCTGTGCCAGTCTGTGGCCGCTTTGCTCATGGATGGACTGGTGGATAAAAGCAGGGTAGAAACCAAAATGAAGATGTGCTTTTTGGCAAACCTTGACTACGAAGACCTCTGGGCAGCAGTCTTCTTGTTGCTGGCCTGGAGAAACCAGGCTGGGTGAAGGCTACAACGTGGGGCGTGACAGCGCAGTAGATAAATGGCACTTTCTAAAAGCACATAGGAATCTGTCTTTTCTGTCTGCCTGGAATCCTGTAGTACTTTAGGGGAAAAATCTGCAGGCCTGCGTTTAAGAGGTTGAGTGTTACCTGTAGCAAGTGTTAGTACACGCTGTTTTTCTCTTCCCGCTAGAGGACGTGCCCTTGCCTCGTTACTCCTTCAGTGAGGGTTTGCAGAACTCGCAGGTGTCCTGGGGTATGTGGTGGGTTTTGCTCACGTTTGGGAATTCACATTTGACTTAGAAGTCATGTGTTGAATGAAGCAAGTTCCTTTTCAGAAGAGAGTGTGTGTGGAAGGAGGTATAGTTTAGCTGCTCTTTACACAGAAGCATCACGGATTTAAACAGTACACGAAGAAAGCCGAACCGACAAAAGGACGTACAGTCTTCCTTCTCTTAGGGAAACTATTGTGAACCTTGCTTCTCTTCAGATATTCCTCACAGGCGTGTCTTGCTATATATGTAGCTATATATATATATAATGGCAGCCTCAAAGCCTCCCGTTGAGGTGCTGAGGGCTAAGGTGAGCGCTGGGAGCTGCTCACTTCTTGTGATAATGCACCATTAAATACCTAATACCTGCTTGTGTGCACAACCACAGAAGTACACTGAACTGAAAAGCCCACCAATGTCCAGGTCTTGATTGTTCTGCAGCGACTGCTGTACTTCTGCAGGGTCCGAGGCCAAGTCAGATTGTGTCCAGTTAGGGATAATGCTGCAAATGTAATGGGGCCGAGGAGCAGTGCCGGCGTGAAAAGTGTACCGGGATGCTAGTCTGTTTTACATACCTGTTTTTTCTGTGTAACAAGGAAGTAATATCCTTTGGTTGGGGCGCATAGAGACACCAGTGCTTGAACAATAACAGTCACGTTAATGAAAACATCCTTGGATTTTGTGTCTGTAATTGTGTTAAGAGGAACTGGGGGAGAACATTATTGATGCTGGTTGCACAATAAATGGATGATTAAGCTCAGTGATGAGTGGATTCTCTAAATCTAGTCCGTCTCCGTTCACCAGATCCAGATCTTAGACTGTGGAGGCCTGTGAGGCAGCGTAACGCTGGGTCAGTGGTATCGTAAAAGATCATCCAACTCTTTCCAGTCCTGTCTCCAGAACATGTTATTTTATTCCGCCGAAGGGAGTTTCCCGACGAGTGAGCGCTCTCATGCCCGAGGAACGGACCCTGCCTTGCGAACGTGCGTACTCTTACCCCTTTGGCTGGTAAATCCCTGACTGCTCCTGCAATGTCTGGGTCAGTCAAATCGTGCATCAAACGGCTGATATCCCTAAGCATATCCTCATGCAGGAATGTGCCGTCGAGATCTCGCACGCTGAAGCGCTGCCTGGTGCGGCAGCAGTGCAAAACCACGTGTCAGGGAATGGCCCCGCTCATTTTACGGCCTGGCAACGGAGCTGCGTGCTGTCCTAGCAAATGCCCCGGGAACGCAACTGGCTGCACGGTGAAGTCACCTAACGCCTAATTTTAGAAACACTGTGTGAGCACAGCACGCCGCTGGGACTGTAAGGGAGGCTCAGCAAAGAGCACGGAGCCTGGGCGTTGATGGAAAACGAGCCCTTTAGGGGGAAAAAGATAAAGAACTTGTAAATCTTGGTCTGAACCCAACCTGGGAGAGCGTCAGCAGTTCAGAGCCACAGGCGGGCGTGTAGCAGCGTGCTGCTCGTCCCGTGGCCCCCAGCCCCGACTCATTACACGTTTCCAGCCAGACCCGCAAGCAGTGCAGCTTTCCATCCTTTTACCAAGGTCTGCAGGTAAGGTCCGTAGCTGCTGCTGCTCTTTCTTAGGTACCGAAATACTTTGGTACTTTCTGAGATCCTGAGAGCAGGGGTCGCTGCTGTGAGTTGCCGTGCGTGCGCTCTGCTGCGAGCTCTCTGCCCCCTGCATCTCGGACAGCCCTTGGGCCAGCGCCCTGGAGAAACCTGGCGGGGACATGCGTGCAGGGAAGAGCTCGGTTTTAACCTGGCACGAGAGGTGGCTGGAAGTGACCTAGGAGCTGCTCAGGCGAAACCCTTGCTGCCTCTGGAGCTTTCTGCAGCGTAAGTACTGTCACTTTCCCGGTGGAGCTCCGCTCTGACCTCTCTTTCTGTTGTTTGCTGTTAGTTCTTGAGTCAGCAAGAGCTGGTGAGCTAAGCAAGGCGCAGCTCCCACTTGTTTACACGTCCCGCAGTACAGGCCTTGGAATATAGACGTATTTCATACCAAACCAAATCGTGTGGAGCAGGCTTTCTGGTGCAAATGTACGCTCCCCTCCCCTTATCTCTCCCAGGTCCAGCTGCTAGGAGGGAAGGGAGCAGAGTTAGGAGCCAGAGCGTTGTGCTCAGGGACCACGTCTTGGCATTTCAGGGGAGGTGAAAAATGTGGTGGTTGCCTCCCATCACGGGAGGTCCCAGCCTGCACCCTTCTGCTGGGAAAAGGGGCTTGTTTCAGCTCGTGGCCTGTTGGGACCGTGCTGGATGAGAGCTCGGGCTGTGCAGGGAAGGAGGCACCGGGCGAAGCCGCAGAAGGAGCAGGGGACAACAGCTCCCACCGGGATGTGGCACAGCACGCGTGGCTGGGAGAGATGAGGTACAGCTACCCCCGGGGCGTTCAGATTCGCACTTAAATCTGGTGCAAGAGGCCCAGACTCGAGCCTTTCCCCTTGGCTGAGGCTGTGGCTTTCTCGGGAAGCGGACGCGAGGTCTGTCGGCGACGGCTGTGTCTAAAGGAGAGCTGAGGCTTGCAGTGGCAGTGCCCGCTCCGATTTCAAGCGTGTCGTCACGGGGCCAGCTGGGGTTTGGTCATCCCACATTTGCTGTGCTAGCTCCAGATATGGGAAGCTTGCTTCCCCTTGAAATTATCTTATTTCATCTCTTAAAAACGGCCTGAAACGTTCGTTGTGCTGCACCACCTCTAGTTCTTGAATTCCTATTACAGCTTCTTGTTTCTGTGCCTTTTGTGCGTCTGCAATTTTTCTGAGGTCAGATGTGTTCTGTTTTGTTCCACTGCCTTTCTTTTAGTTAATGAGACATTATTTTGTGATTCTTCAGCATTCCAGGTGGTTTTGCAACATGCCGTTAAGAAATACGTGCTGTTTGTTAGCGCACCCAACGCTGCCTTACTTCCTATAGCTGCCTAAGGTGAGCAAAACGGGAACGTTTCCCCGCACATCCCTCTTCCCATCGTGCTGATCCCCGGACGTCCTCCCACAAAGCCCCCCGCTGCCGCGCTCCCGTTCCCAGGAAGCCGAGCGTGCGGTGGGGAAGGGGGGGACCAGAAAGAGGATTGCGGGCGGGAGCTGGAACGCGAGGGCTCTGCCCTCCCCGGGCAGCAGCGCGTCCGGCTGCACTTTGAACCCCGGGAGGGCGACATGGCGGAGGCGCTTGGCTCCTTTCCCAGCTGGGACGGGACGGGCTCCGCGGCCACACTGTGCATGGGGCAGAGGGTCGGTGCCTGCGGTGCAGGATGAGGCGCCTGCTCCGGGCCGGCTGCAGCGAGCTGCTGCCCTGGGCAGCCCGGCTCACCGCTCACCGGTTCGCATCCGCCGTGGCTCCGAGCAGCGGGGCCCCTCGCCGCTGGGGCTCGCGCTTCAACGTGCCCCCCAGCGCTGAGCACGTGGCCCGGCCCGTGGGGGTCTGCTCCATGCTGAGACTTCCCATTCAGGCCTCAGCGGAGGGGCTGGACGCAGCTTTCGTCGGCGTCCCCCTAGACACGGGCACGTCCAACCGGCCGGGGGCCAGGTGAGCGCTGGGCGCGGAGCGAGAGGAGCTGGCGCTTCGCTCTTTGCCCGCTGGCGTGGCTCTGCTCCCCGCGGGTGCTGGCATCGGGAGCTCGGCCCGGCAGCTCTTCCTCACCGTGCTCTTCCACCCAGGTTCGGTCCGCGCCAGATCCGGGCCGAGTCGGCGATGGTGAGGAGGTACAACGCCAGCACCGGGGCAGCGCCTTTCGACTCCCTCCTGGTGGCTGACGTCGGAGATGTGAACGTGAACCTCTACAACCTGCCCGACAGCTGCCGCCTCATCCGCGAGTCCTACCAGAAGATAGTGGCCTCGGGCTGCGTGCCGCTCACCTTGGGTAAGGGTCCCGCGGGAGCTCCGTCCCCCTGCCGCGCCACGGAGCCCCTGCTTGCCCAACCTCCCTCTGCTCCTGCCAGAACTCGGTTTGAATGTGGTAGAAGGTGAGCAACCTTGTCCCCTGCTCAGGGCGTTGCGCTAAATCGTGAGTGGTCGCTTGCATGCTGCCCGCTGAAGTTATTGCTGTAAATGACGCCTTGTGCGTTGTGTCAAAATTGAGGAGGATGGGTCAGTCCAGAGACTCTGAAAAGTTTCAAGCTCGAATGAGCAACCTGCAGCGTGCTGACTTGCACGAGGCGTGATTTGGCCCTGTGTTCAAGTTTCCATCTGTCGCAGCTTCACATCACTAAATGAAGCAAGTGTGTATAGAGTAATGAGGGGCAAATTACGAGTTAGGGGTTCCTCGGGAGTGAGTCAAGTATCTATTTATGACCCTTGTCACGGGCTTCCCGTGCCAGCCCAGCCGTGTGTCTCTGGTCCTCCCGTTGTCCCAAGGAGGGGAGAGGAGAGAGGAAGCGACCCGCACGCGGGAGCCTCGGGTTTCCCTGAGGAAATGCAGCCCTGCCTCTCTGGGCTGTATAAAGGAGTGCAGTATGAATGCAAGGGGGAAAAAAAATCAGAGACCAAATGTAACGAGGGCCGAGCACCTCTTGCAACGTGTTACATCCTCTTCCTCGTCCTGTTGCAGGTGGAGATCACACCATAACATACCCAATCCTGCAGGCAGTGGCAGAAAAGTAAGTTTCTGACCTGGAGATGTAGAATGTGGACCAGTCCTAAAGTCACTCAGCCCCTGGAGTGACAGCAGTGCCTTTGCCCTGGAGCTGCAGCTTGGCTGCTCTCCCTTGCTTTTAAGCATCCTTTGTGCAGGAGACCATGAAGTAATTAAACTTACAGGGCTTGCTGCCCTCCTGGACCTTGGTTTTAGTGGCAGGACAGCACAGCAGCTCCTAGGACCAGGGGAGGGTTGGGATCTGCACGTGTGGGGTTTGACCGTGGCTTGGGGAAAGCTCCCGGTTTGGTGTCCGCGGGGTTGTCGGGGCCACCGGGCACGGGACAGGGACTGAGGTGCCTACCCTGTCTCACCTAGGCACGGTCCCGTGGGGCTGGTGCACGTGGATGCTCACACCGACACCGGCGACAAGGCCCTGGGGGAGAAGATCTACCACGGGACCCCGTTCCGGCGCTGCGTGGACGAAGGGCTGCTGGACTGCAGCCGCGTGGTTCAGATCGGCATCCGAGGCTCCTCCTATGCCCCCGATCCTTACAAGTACTGTCGGGACCAGGTAACCTCGGCCGCAGCTGCTTTCTCTCCCTGCCTGGGCGAGAGCAGCCCTCGCAGCTTTGAGTGCCGGGAACTCCCCAGCTGAAAGCTGCTCTTGCTCAAAATTAATTTGGTTGCACATTAATGCGTCCCTGTCTCATTTCCATAAATCCGTGCCGGGATGCTGTGCCTTGCCTGCCGGTCCCGGCGCGGCGAGCGCTGAGTTTGCAAAATCCGCAGGGTTTCCGGGTGGTGCTGGCCGAGGAGTGCTGGCTGAAGTCCCTGGTGCCGCTGATGGGAGAGGTGAGGCGGCAGATGGGAGACAAGCCGGTGTACATCAGTTTCGATATCGACGGACTGGACCCCGCGTACGCCCCGGGAACTGGGACGCCGGAGATAGCCGGGCTCACGCCTGCACAGGTGAGGGGCCCTCGGCTTCCTTTCTCAATGGGACGGGGATGTTTTAGTCCCCCCCAAATGTCCCTCTCCCTCCTCGAGGGGACGTTTTTGCTCCCGTTAAAGGAGGTCGTGCCGCCAGTGCGGCAAAGCAAAGGGCTGGGGAGGCCAGGGAGCGTTTCCTAGAGGTATTGAGGGGAGGAAATAATGAACCAATGTAATCTGTGTAGGCTGGGTCCTCTGCAGGCTCCCTCAGCAGCGTAAGGGGAAAGCAGACCCCAAAGCAATCTGCTAGGCCAAATACATTCCTTGAGCCCAAGTCTGTTTTCCTCCCAGGCTTTGGAGATTATTCGTGGCTGCAAGGGACTGAATATAGTGGGATGCGACCTTGTTGAAGTCGCACCGATGTACGATGCCTCCGGTGAGTCTAAAGAAGCCTTGTTTGGGGCAGTGCGAGGTGGGGAGGGGACTCGCACCCAAGTCTTTCATTTTTCGCTAGGTGCCACCTAGTGTTGAAAGCCAAACAGCGGGCCTGGGCACTAGGTGCTTCCCTGAGCAGCGTGGTAGGAGCTGCCAAAGTTGCTTGTCACCATCCCGTGCCAGTGGCGCGTGAAGGCAGGCGTCGGGAGCCGCTTGCTGTGTGGGGACGTGGAAGGAAATGCAAAGCAGCATTGGGCGTGCAGCAGCAGCGACTGTGGGGTGGGAGCTGGCTAAAAGGACCCCGTCCTCCAGCAGCAGCCCCGGGAAATGCTCCACCAGCGGAGAGGTTGGGCCGCTCGGCCAGGGCGAGGGACGCCGGCGTGGCACTGGCAGTGCTGTTGAGATGCAGCAGCCTCAAAGGGGGCGGGAAAAAAAAAGCCAAAAAAAAAAAAAAAGAAAGCTGGGCAAGTAGAGAAAAATCAATGTTGAAAAATCAAATCAGTACATAACGCTGGCGGGTAAAGTGCTTCTCCTAGGTGACGGCGGTGCAGCGGTCCTGCACGAGGCTCATGTTGCGCGTCAGGCACAGCCGTAGCTCAGTGCCGCTGATGGGACCGACGTTGTTGCATGGCTTTGCAGGCACGCCAGGTCCTGCCGGGGCAAGGAGGGAGCCTTCCTCCTTTCTTGTACCCACGTTAGCCGGCTGTGGCTCCCTGCGCAGGGTCCCCTCCGTTCTGAGCCCAGGTGTCAGCGCACGGGTTGCGCGTGCTGAAAAACCAGAGGCTTCGATGGCCGGCGGTGCCCCGGCCGGGTGTGTAGGGACGGGCGGCTGCAGGTGGTCCCACAAGGACCGGGCAAAGGGGTGCGGGAACTGCCCACGAGCGTTAGGAAAGGGCCAAGAATGGGAAATGTGCACCTGCCGGAGGTGGCTGAGCGCTGCGGGTGAAAGCACTTGGGCATTCATAGCGTGATTATTATTAATGTTTTTTTCTCCATCTTTTCATAGGTAACACAGCCCTCTTAGGGGCCAATCTGCTGTTTGAAATGTTGTGCGTTCTTCCCAGAGTGAAAACAATGTGAGGGCAGCTCCTGCCCGGCCCAGGGCTCCTCTGCAGGTCGTAATGGCAAACCGGCAGCAACCGACACGCCGTAATGGGCCTCAGTCTTTCCGTGTCCCGCTCTCCTCCACTTGCAGCGAACGCGCGCTTTTCAGTAAGGAATAAATGCCATTTACCGCTAGAAGAGGTAATTTCAAGCTCCTAAACTGTAGGTGGGTTTTGCACAGCGCATTTACTGGCGTCTGTAGGATTTGAGTTTGCTCGGGAAGGAAAAAGACGAGGCTAACGGCACTTTGCCTCTGCTGTTACAGGGGGAACGACTTGCCCTGAGTCGGCTGGCGCGGACACGGGGTCGGTTTGCACAGGGAAACACAAAGCCGCCTCATCGCACATTAAAATAGTTTATTTTGGTTGCGAATCTGTAATCGTCTTAAAACAAAATGACATCAGTGCCTGGTCACAAATACCAAAAAAAAAAGCAAAACAAAACCAAAAATAAAAAAGACAAGTTTGCCAAATAAGTTAATTCCCCCCCCTCCCAGTATCAAAAGTGCAAAATATGAACTTTGTTTTCAGTCCCACTCCTCAGGCTGCGTCAGTGTACTAGTTCTGGCGGGCTTGCAGAGAGCGGAGTCGCTGCTCCTGCCCTGCTCGGCCAAGGGAAGAGCTGTGGTACAACCTCTGGACCTGGGGCCCGCTTCCCTTTGCTGTAAGGATGTTTCGTTTCAGCTTCTGAGTGGGGGGTGTTTGCTCGGGTATCACCAAATAGTGCATTAGGACTGAATTTCCTCAATCTTTGGATGATGAACCACCATGTGCATAACAGAGTAGCAAGTGCATTTCGCTGACCATACGTTACGATAGGGGTCGAGCGCCGCTGAGGGCAGGTTAGAAAATTATTGGGGGGTCACGGCTTGCAATTGCTGGGAGAGGGCGGGCAGAGCTCAGGCGTACGCAGCAGCTGAGAGGCCTCTGACCGCGCTCTTCTACCAGAAAGCAAGCACCCAGCGCTCCACGACAGTCGCCAAAACTACCTGAACGGGTGACTTTAGAACAGTTTGGCATGTTGCAGCCCGCGAAAGAAGTTTTTCCGCTAAAGAGCGACACGTGGGTGCTGTATGGCTGCAGTTGAGTTAGTCTGACGTGGCTGAAAGCGGCGAGGGGCAGAGTTAGTTACAGCAGCAGTCGCAGCTACGGCGGAGCTGCAGTCCGGCCGGGCAGGGGGGCTGCAGCAAGTGCTCCTTCAACAAAGCTCAGGCGGACAGGGCTGTTCAACTGTGCTAAAAAAAGTAAGAGTTCCAGCATGCGTGCACCACAGAAATTGTATTTTGAAGGCCGTAAGGCCATAGCTTTTTCTTACTTGGGGCAGAGGTGAATTCCCTTGCTGCAGCACAACTAGGCACTTTTTTTTCTAAATGAAGTGGCAAGAGTTTTCTTCAGGTTCCTGACTAGCTGAAGACATGGCAGATGGGTTTGTGGATCCTCATTCCCTAGCTGTTCAACTGTGCTGTGCGTGCGTGTGTGTGCGTGCATGTGTGTGTGTGTATTTTTTTTTTTTTCCTTTTAAAAGCATTTAAAAAGTTACGTGGAGCCTTCCCCTCAGTAGTTTTCCACTCAGCTACAACCTCATTCTAGCTACGTCCTGCACAGCAAGCTTGGGAAAAGCACGGGAACGCTACACTGATCGTTCCAGCCAAGTGACACGAAGTCTACCAATGTCAGGCTGATGCGGCATTCTGCCCCCCGGCCCCATTGCAGCACTATGTGTGTGCCTCGTAGCTCCTCTTCCTTCCTTCCCCCTATTTTTAACGCCTCGTTCATGCAACAGCACAAGCTGCGGCCCAGCGGCCGCCGAGCTAAAATTAAGTAGCCTCACATAAGGTCGGTTGGTAGCACGGCAGCCTTTATTTGGAAGTACATGGTACGCAGCGCTGCAGAGAGCTGGCGGCGGTCGAAGCGTGCCAGCCTGCTCCCAGCGCAGGGGGCAATGCGACAAGCCAAGGTTTTGTGAGCAATTAGGTAATGCGGGCTGTAGATTGGCTCGAGCATTCTTGGATTTCGTATGGGACCGGCAGCTAGCTCAGAGAATGGCATATGTATTCCTAACGCCTGCCTGCTCGGGTAAGATGGTAACTAAGAAGGCAAGGGCGGAATGAGCTTTTAATGAACACGGCACGCTCGACGAAGTGTTTTACCGTCAGGCTCAGAGCCCCACGGCAAAGGGCAGCCCGCTCCGAATTGTGTGGCTCGGCAGTCCCGCAGCCTGCTCTGCGACTCGCTGGTGCGGAAGGCTTGGGTCGCTGCGCCGGGGCGAGGGTCTGCCCTGGAGCGGTGCGGAGGAAGCGCGAGCCCCGCAGGATTTCGGTCCCGGCCGTGACAAGAAACCCTTGGGCTTTGCTTTATCGTTTGATGAGCTGAAAGCAACCGCGAGTCCGCTGCTTGCCTTCCCCCGCCTTACAAACGGCCAGCCTCCCCCCTCAGCGTTGAAAGTGGCTGTCGGAGCGCTGCTCAAGCAAAGCATAAATCAAACTCTGCACTTGGCGACTGTTCTAGCTTTACACAGACCTATGTGTTTAAAAAGGAGAAAAAAAAAGGCAACAAGAAACAAAAAAACCCAAGGCAGCCTGCATGTTGAGAAACAGGAGTTTGTGGCAGGACCGAAACGGGCGAGACGCCGAAGCATCTTAAACCCGCGCCTAAAACAAAAGGAGCCTTGCGTGTAAGCGACGGTCTGGTGAGATACAGCACTTCTGGGGCAACGTTTCAGGAACGCGGTCATCGAGGAATTAGGTTCCTTGATACGACGACAGGTTGGTTTGTACTACAGATGTAAGGGTGTTTGGAAGGAGCCCGAACCGACTCCCTAGCAGCTAGGTAGAGTTTCTCTTACACATCTACTGGCTCACAGCAGCATATGCCTACAATCTGAGGACACAGTTAAAGTTATGGCTCTAAGATACATAGTCTAAAACTGACAGAAGCGGAAAGGCATCTGGAAAACAATGTGACATTTAAATGGCTCAACACCTTTACAGTATTTACGGCTGTGCAAAACCCCTTCCCTCCCTGGTTACGGTTTAGCCGGTGAAGCTGCACGTGGAACTATTACACGAGGAGCATGGAACATGCAGATCGCCTACTAGCCCGCGCCGCAGGTGAGTCCCAGCTACAGGTTTGCTACGAGGGAGACGCTCCCGGCCACCCTCTAGGCCACTTACCCCAGGGAAAGCCGATCGGTACGACCGTCTGGCGGGAAGCCTTTTGGACGGCAGAGCCGGGGAGGGTCTGTAGGGTCTTGCCAGTGTCACGCCATGCACCATGGGCTAAGCACACGGGGAAGAGGGGAGAGAACCGCGACCCGCGCTGCGTAACCGGCCGCGTTTGGTCCGGACCGAGTCCCCGCAGCACAGAAGTCACGGGTTTTCTTCAACCGAGGCGAAACGAGAGATGGATCGAGGATGGCTCGGGAAGCAGATGCGGCAGGACGAGAAGGGAAAAACGGCCTTCCTGGCTCTGCGGTAGTACGGCATCCAAACGCGAGAACCATTTGGTGGAGGGCGTTTCAGTGCGCTTCATTGCATTCCAGGGCGCTGGACGCGGGGAGAGGTTTTTCTGGGCGCCGGCCCTCAGACAATTCATCTAAAACGTAAGGTCCGTTCATCACGACTGTTTGGTTATTCCCAGAACGAGCGGTCCCTCGTCATCTTCATAAAAAGTTTGTCTGTTAGAATCTCTTTAAAAGCCTTCAGTCTAGCGCGGGCCACGAGGGGATGTAGAACCTCTGTAAGGAGCCCTCGAGAAGGCGTTCCATCCAAAAGGACAATTTATGTAATTTGTTTTTAATGGATCTAGATCCTGGGCTGCAGGAGGATTTCCCTCTGGCTTCGGGGTGTAGCGGGGAATCGTAGTCCTCACACGACCCCGCGGTTCCCCCCTCATCCCCTGATCTGTGAGGCTTAAAGAGGCAGAAGTATTTCTTGTGGCCATTCAGAGCCAGGACGTAGCCCGTGTAGTCGCGCTCGAGGAAATGCTTGTCGTACTGATTTGGGATGGGGGCGGCATCCTGCGCGAACTCTAACAGGTACTCCAGCCACTCTCGGTGCTTGTCCAGGCTGAGGAAGGAGAAATGAAGAGAGCTGCTCCTGGGAGAAGAGCAGAGAAGCAGGATGAGCATGGCTTCCAAGTCAGGCTGAAGGCCTGCAGGACGGGTAAGCGCTGGTAAACGAGGGCAGAGGCAGAGCTGTGTTTCCATAGCTCCTTTTTTTTAACTCGCTTCAGCACAGGTGACAATTACCTAGCGTGCAGCAGCGCTAGACCTGTCCGTCCGCCTTCACCGAGTACGGACAAGGAAGGCCGCTCGGTTTTCGGTGGCTCGCCGCCGCTCATGTGTGCGAGGCCGCTTCGTTCGCTCAGAGCGTTCCCACCCGGCAGTGCCCAAACCACTCCCAACTTTTCATCAGAGCAGCACCAGACAAGGCGTTAAAACAGTAACGGAAACCCGGGAAAGGGCCCCAACCTACCCCGTGAACGTGTAGACTTCCAGGGCGAACTTCTGGAGGAGGACGGTTTTTGTGGGGTTAGAGAGGATCAAGACCACGTTCATGTGACCCGGCCTGAGGCGTACCAGGTTACTGTTATAGTTGATGTCCGTTAGCTCCGTCACCTCGACGAAGCCTTTTTTGGGAACCCTGCTGCAACGAAACAATGACCGAGTGAAAGGGGAGCGAAGGAACGGTAGCGAATGAGGCTGGAGAAAGAGTGAACTCGTTCCCCCCTGCCTCACGCTGATCCGTCCCCATGCCCCGTAGCTAAAGCCAGTTTAATTGGAGCAGCCTGCACCTGCAAAGGCCAGAGCTGCATCGTCCTCAACAAGCGAGTCAGACCTTTGCCTTTGCACTGAGGATGTTGTCTGGGGCAAACGCGAGAGGTTACAAGAGGCGCAGAGAGGAAGAATGGCTTTTCTGTGTGATAGGGAAGAGCCGCTGGATGGAACGAGAGCTGTTGCGAAGAGTCTCGGCTTTTGCTGGATTCTAGAGTGCCGAGCCCGTCTCAGAACGGCTGCTTTCCCTCCCGTGTTAGCGGGAATCGCTTAATAACTGTCTGCACCCACGTCCCTGCTGCCCCGGGTCCCGCTAAATGCCACCCTGTCCTGCCTTTCTCTCCCGTACCGCCCCTTGCGATGAGGGCACTACGGCCACGCAGCTCTGGCACCTCTCCCCTGTGCGCTTCTCTACCTAACGCTCTTTGTGCGATCTCTGCTCACAGGTGCTCCCCAAACAGTGATTCAGCAGAGAACGTTTCTGGAGAGAATAGAGAGGGAACCTGTTACTCTCTTTGCTGAAGCTCGTGTCGTTCTTCTCGGTCTTTGCGGTTGCCTCCTCTTTCTCAGAGGGAGGAGAGTCTCTTGTGTCGCTGGAGTCACTGCAAAGGAAGATTATTTGGGGTTTGTTTAAAGGGCCAGTTTGGACAGAGACGCCGCTGGCTGGACTGTAAGATCCCCTAGGACGTTTTGGCGTGCACTCACCTGAAAGCCTGAACAATAACGGTGCCAAAGAGAATGAAGAGCGCGGAGAAGAGCAAGGACAGCAGGGGCATCATCTCTCGCCTGAGGGAAGAGTTGCAAATGGCAATCGGGTCTGCGAGCTGCACGGTTTCTGCTTGCATTTCAGTTGCTGTCTACCTCAAACAATACCCTGCGGTTTCCCTCAAAACTTGGCTCGTGTTCAGAGGTCTTAAACCTGATCCAGATTTGGAGCACCGTCCTGCTCCTACCCAAAAGGAGGAGGACAAAAACGGATCCATTTTAAAGGAAGGCTAAGGGGAAATGGTGAAAAGCAGCGATGGATAGGAGGGCTGGCGTGTTTTCAGGGGTGTAATATCCACGCTTAACCTCCGGGCCAGTGCTCGAGGCAGAAGCCACCGTCACTGCGGTGTCACCGTGCTTCCCCTTAATCTCAAAAGAATACAGGCACCCGTGTCTTTTGGTATGTTCTCAACTCCCGCTACTACGAGCCTGGTCCTACTATGCATTTGATGCATTTGAACAAGAGAACAGCAGTCCTGCTCCCTGTCGAGACTCATGAGCGCCCAATCCGTACCAGTTAGTATGAAACAAACTGTCCCAGCAGTCCAAGACGTAATCCAGCGTGGAATAGAACCATCGGATAAGGAACATCTGTTTAAGAAAAAGGAAAAAAGAAAGCAAAGGCAAATGACAAAACTGTTGTCCACAGCACTGATATGGCTCACGCCCCCTGAACCAAACCCCGGGCCCACACCAGCTTCATAGTGTGCCACGAGCTCTTCCTTCCACGAGTGAGAACGTTACAATACCAAGGCACGACTCTCGTAAAAGTGTAGTTCCCGCTAATGACCATAACAGAACTGTCTGAGAAGGTAACGCAGGCGTTATGCAGCTGCAAATGCCGCGCACTTACGGGAGCAAGCTCATCGTGCAAGTCTGCCAGGACAGTCTCTGAGGAGAGAAGACCAGGGTCTGTCCTCAGCTGGTCCAGAAGGTCCAGAAGGATGAAGTTGTCCTCTTTGCTGCCTTGCCAGGCCTCCTCCAAGGTTTTGTAGGCAATCTTCCCCGCATTGTTGCGCCTCTCCAGAATGACCACCTGGACAAACCAATCAGGTGACAGATGTCAGACAGGAAGGTACTTTGTTCGAGACACGTGTCACACTTCAAATCCCCGCCCAGAATTAGGAGTCAGATCAAGGTACGGCATCCTACGCAGAGCGATGCGAGTTAGAATGACAGGGGAAAAGCAGCAGCAGAAGAAAACAAAACAGAGGTAACGCTCACGGCCGATTTTCCACGGTACTTCTCCTCATCCGTCAGCAAGGCGTCCGCAAATTCGGGCTGCCGATCGTTATAGATGTGCGCAAACCTCAGCGCGTCTTTTGTGTTGGCCATGGCAAAAGTCAAAAATGCCTCGTAAGTCTCAGCAAACTTATCGCCTTCTCCGGTAAGCAGGACCACACAGTGCCTAGGCAACACAAGGAGATGGCAGATTAAGAGCTCTCTTTCCGCTAGCCAGAACGATCCCGAAGGGACGGAAACCCCATCGGTCATTTTGGGGCATACTTTTGAAAGCCTGCTCCTGCCGTCCGTGTGATCAGCTCTCCAGCCTGTCACCCCGTCCCTCCTTCCTTCCACCTGCCCTCTGTCCCAGTATGTGCCTAGTAAAGGCACAAAAATTATCAAACTGCGCCGATACACAGCATCCTCCGAGGCAGTCCTTTCCTTCCTCCCTACGAAGGCTTTACGTATCATTCAGAATCAAACAAAAGGTGGCTTTAGAGGCAACCCCAGAGCCCCGGGAGACAAAACGGGTTCCCGAGGAGCCTTACTTGCGCTGACGGTGAGACTTCTTCACGGGACACAGCTCCTGAAACAGCCTCTGGTTGGTGAGTCTGGCCGCCATGAGGAACTTATTCTGGGAAAGGAAGTCGTCAATGAGTTGCTTCTTCATGTCTCGTGCCTGGTGAGGACATAGAAAGCAGAGGGTGGGTACCGAGCGGGCTGAGGAGAGGAAAGCTGTGGTAAAGTTTGTGTGTGAAGCCTGGAGAAGGCTGCCAGCCATCGCCGAAACCCTGCCCTGAGACATTTCGAGGCCCCGAGACCAAGACGTTACGCGCAGCTCTCCCTGACAGAAGGTCAGACCCCCGTAGCTGACGCCTACCAGCTCTCTCCTAGGTCTTTGCTCGCTGCCTCTGCTGAAGGCAGAGGTTCCGCCAGGAACGAACGCTTCTTACTCTGAAACGTGCCAGCGGCCAACTTCTCATCGCACGCTCGGCCAGAAAAGCTCTGTGCCCATTTCATAGGAGCACTCCTATGGAGAGGACCGGGAGCCGTACCTGCACAACATCAGCGGGCTTGTCGATGTGCTCCTTGAAGATCATCACGGTCGGAGTGTAGACGTTGATGTTGTACTGACTGGACAACTCCTCGGTCCCTCTGAGCCCAACGTACACGTAACCAAAGGACAAGTAATCTCTGTATGCGAAGGCAGTCAGCTGGACGGGAAGAAAGCGCCAGCACGTGTTTACGTTAGAGAGCAAACAATGTTTTTCCCCCCAAGCACCCGCGGTAACTTTGCTTCAAGAGCACCTCCCGCTGTTTAAACGCCATTGGGCACGCGCTGAAAGAGGTAAAAGCCATTCCGTTCCCTAGGTGAGTTGCAGCTGGCGTGCTCTTAGTCACCGTACAGAGCGCCTCACTGGATCCACAGCTGTATTCTACAAGGTGACGTTTTGCACGGTGGCAGGGGTTCCTCAGGAAACGGGCTTTCCAATAACCCGAACCAGACTTGCCGCAAACATCTCTCGTTACAAAGAAAGGCTGGCGCACGCCTCTGTTGCTGGCAACTCCAAAACCCACCAGCACCTCTACATCTGCTAAGGCTCCACCTGTGGCAGGGCAGCGAAGCCATCTCTTCATACAGTCGGTCACTTGGCCGTGCCACGGCCGACCGATGCGAATTAATTTGCTCTGCTAGAACCGGTCAATAGTAGGCAGAGGCATCGGTCCACCCCTGCTCACAACTGTACCGCTTTTTCTTTTGGAACAGCTGGATTTATTAGCAAGTCAAAATCCAGCGACAGAAATCGCGTTACCTTGTATAATAATGGCACGGCTGGCATATGATCAAACAGAAGGACGTGGGGCTTGTTTTCTTTCTTCCAGTTGGATAGAAAGCGGATGTAGTTTTTATCTGTAATCTTTAAACAGAGTCAGAACATTAGTTTAACCTCACGACAGCTAGACACGCGCAGCACTGTATGATTAGATGCCTGCGTGAGAACTGAGTCTGAAAAAGCTGTCCAGGTGTTTCAGGGAAAGCAGGGTGAGGATCTGTCCTTGCCGCTGTCACAGCTCTGCCTGACATGTGCCGTTTTGATTCCGGGGACTGAGAAAACCGTCAGTCTCGACCCCCACCGACCCCGCTAGTTACTGCATCCTCTGTCGATGCTGTTTCAAGCCAGCGGCGAAGCCACTTTCATTTTCCTAAATGCCCATTGGGGCCATACAATTTCTATGCTGGGAAAGCCAGGGTTAACGAAGGGCACCTCAGAGCTCCATCGGACCTGCTCTGTTTCAGCTGTGCTGGCTGTTCGACCTTGAAGAAGGAGATAAAAGGAATCTCACAGCTCATTTAGGGGCTCACAGGGGAGAGGAGCTGACTGGAACCCTCTGTTTCTGAGGAACACCCAGCTGCGGGAGGTAAAACGGCTGCTGCAGGCACGGAAGGGGAGGCGGACCCTCTGTTTTGGGGTTAGGACTCCACTGCCTGGAGAGGTGTGGCACGACGGAGGACAGCAGCTCTAGATTCGCCCTCGCTGAAGAGCCCCAGGAAAAACAAGGTGAGGTCCAGGCGGAGGACAGGCAGGTGAGAGCGCTGCGGAGCTGGGCTGTGGGTGCTCTGGGACTTGGGAGCAAGGCTGAGCTGCGGGAACCCTTTAGCTGGGGTGGGGTGGGGGGGTGAAAAGGGCTTGCGTTAGCCCCTCGGCTTTCAAAGGTCTGAATCTAAACTTGCTGAAATGAGCCACGGGTCTCTGCTAGTGACTTCTGGCACGATAGAAGACGATGCCTAAAAGTTTGTAAGCGGTCCTTAATTTGGGGGGTGAAACCCCTAGAAAGGAGAAGGGAAGTGAAATCCAGCAGGATTTTGGCAGGGCATGACCACAGCCTTCTTAAACGAGGGAGCAGTGCGTAGCCTGGGTCTAGGCTTACGAGGGCTGTACCAGCCATTACCCCAGTGGGTGGAAGGCAGCTCCTGCCAGGTAACAACCCAAAATGGCAGCAAACGCACAGCTTTCACGTGGCTCTCGTTAGCCAGGGGGTAGTACAACTGGGAGAGCAGCAGACACGCTGCGTTGTTGGCCTAAGTGCATGGCAGTGCAAAGAGCCCTTTCACAAAGGGAAGAAGTGATATGGAGCCACGTCGTGCGCTCGCTGCCAAGCCGGCTCCAGGGTTTGTAGCTGTAAGTACAGCTCTCGGCGCCCCTCAGTCGGCTCTTCTCGCTGCGGTGACACTGAGCAACCGAGGGGCTGAATGACACAGATGAGCCACCGAAACAGCTAAAGAGACCCGGCTATCCAGACGGATGAGAGAAGCAACCGGAGCGTCATGCGCCCCTCTCGCTAGCGCATACCTTCTCTACGAGATTCCCCGGCAGCAGGTTCTCCACGAATTGCCGCAGGTTTTCTCGCATGACGGCGTTGTGGAAGAAGGTTATCTTCCCGTTAATCAGTCCCAGTATCGAGGGTGTGCTGTGAGCACCTAAGTGATGGGCGAGGCGCCTCTCGTACCCGGCGTGAACGACTCCGATGCCCACTCCTGAAAAAGGAGAGAGCGAGTTGACGTAAACCACCACCAATGACCCCAAACCCCTGAAGCAGAAAGCGGAGGCAGAAGACCCCTTCCCTTTTCCAGCCCTTGCTTGGGAGTTATTTGTGTCACAGTCCCTCCTAACTCTGTACTTTCCTCCTACTGCAGTCCCTGGAAACTTGTGCTTAAAACTTGTAGCTTTATCGAGGGGGAGACAGAGAGAACACGCTGGCCTCTTTTGTTCTGTCCACTGATGTTGTGTGTGCTACAATAAAACCCGACAGAGGAAGAGCTCTGCACGCGGGGACCGCGAGGCCTTTGTGTCCTGCTGCCTGTCGAGCCTACCTGTTTTTAGGAACATGGGCAGGCGGGGTCGGCAAGAAAAACAAGAAAGCTGGGGATGGAGAGGGCAAGTAGGAACTATCTCGCTGGCACCCGAGTACGTTTCTGACCCGGTTGATAAGTCCCCAAGCTTCACTTGCAGCAACGGCTTCCAATCAGACGCCGTATTGTGCGGGGATCCTTGCTTATCAAAGCCATCCGAGTTCGGGACGGAGCCATACAGCGTTTGTGTATCAGCCCTCGGCCACGCAGTGGTTTATTATCGTCAGCCTCGGGCTAAACCGCTAGCCGTACAGATGGGAGAAAAGGCACCGTGCCCGTGTCCTCGCTGGGGTGACTCAGGGAACGACAGTGAAACGGTAACTCCGGGTAGAAAGAGCTGAAACTGGACGAGTCGGTAGGAACGCCCAGTTTTTTCCTCCTCGTTTCTAACGCTTAGCCTCATCGATTACGCTGTTATTAACACGCGGGAAAGAGTTAGGATCGTGGATAAATCTCCGAGGCGTTCCACGGACCGAACTTAGCCCCCCAAAGCCAAAGGCAATCCCGCTGCTGGGGGCAGAAACTTTTTCACCGGCCTCGTTCCGCCGGGAAATCGCGCCCGACCCAAACGGCCCTGTCCTTACCCAGCGCCTCCAGTTCCTGAGCGACTTCCTTCCACACGGGCTCAATGTGGATGCAGCTGAAGCACCAGTCTGAGGTTATTTTAATGAGGTAAGGTTTCTTGAAGCTATCTGGCACAATTTCATTGATGTAATGGGAAAAGTGGAGCAAATACTTCTCGTCGGAGGTGTCGCGTCTCTCCGAATTAAAGGGGAAGTGGAAGAAGGACTCATCAAAATAGAAGCCTTCGTGGAAGTGGTGGAACTGGCGATGCTGGTGCTGAGAGTAGCCCTGGCTTTCGCCGGCATCGCCGTAGCGATCGAAGTTTGCCCTCTTTTCCTCGTTGGAGAGAATCTGGGAAGTGGACGACAGAAGAAAAGTTGCCTGAGGTAAGCTCTGGATGGCGGCGGAAGGGAACTGGCGTGACAACGGTCCCACGTGCAGCTGCACATGGATGAGCTGCGAGGGACAGCACAGCCCGTTCTGTAAACTGGACGGATACGTAATCTAGAAAATGGACCCGCCGCAACCCGTCGGGGCTTGCTGCGGTAAAGAAGGGGAAAGCAGCGAAAGCCCAAGGAAGGGGACTTTTGAAGTCGAGAATGCGGCACAAATTTCTGACAAGTACTGCTCCTCGAGCCCCAGGGTCAGGCTTATGAAACACTAATGCCGTGGCTCTTGCGGGCGTCTCCTTGAACGCAGGAGGTTCTCCCAAGGAGGTTCGGCACCAAGTGCCGAAACATTTACCAAGCAGCCAGCAGTCCTGTAGAGAAATTGCATGTTTTTGTGTTGCTGGGAGAAGACGGTGCGTTTAATTTCGGCTCGCTTCCCGTGGAAGCATCGGGTCAGCCGCCGCAAGCCGGGGTGGCCGCTTTTGAGAGCCTTGTAGAGAAGGGATGGGCAAATGACAGCTTACGCAAGTAATAATTTGCCCCGTCTGAAGCGGGGCAGCGATGAACACCGCTTACATCAGCCCCAGAACGCACCTACGTTTGTGTGACGCGGCCGAGGCCGTGCGGGCGCAGCACGTACCCTCTTGACAGCGAGAACAGGGCCGACCCGCTTGCCAAACCTTTCCACCCGCGGCCTTTTTCCGCGTAGAGAAAAAGCACGGTGGCACAAGCGGGTCCTTCAGCTTGGATCGTCGCGACGGCGGGGCCGAGCGCGCCTTACCTCGTAGGCCTTGCTGATCTGGATGAATTTGTCCTCTGCTCCGGGGTCCTTGTTCTTGTCGGGGTGCCTAGGGGACGGAACGCGAGGAAGCAGGGGGGGGTTCGCCTGGAAGGGGGCACGGCTGCTCGGGGGAGCCCCGGGGCCCTAGCGGCGCCCCCTGCC
>VXAA01000821.1:351461-379772 GCA_013399115.1 Anseranas semipalmata | reverse complement strand
CCCCCCCCCCCCCCCCGCTTTTTCCTCTTCTCTAGATACATGCAGGGGAACTCTCAAGAGATGGAAGTTTTGGATACATTAGTGGTTGCAAACAGAGCATGGGCAGCCCCAGAAGGCTGGGGAGGTGTTTGCAAGTATTAATCCTAGATAAAAACTAAAAAGTCCTTAGTACTAGAAAAATATTGGGGCCATATTAGAAAATTAAAAGGGCCAAAGCTACACTGCACCATTGAAATGCTTGTTTAATGGGAGGCAAACAGAATAAACCTCCTGTCTCCTAACTGCAGCACTTGGGATACTGACGCACTCCTATTTTTGAATTTTTCAGTAAACAAGGTTTTGATTTGAGGTAGCAGGGATGCAGGATGCCAGACAGTTCATGCTAGCGGGGAGGTCTTCCTTGTACTCGTTTGTAATGTGCATGAATTATAGAACTTGTTTCTCGTATCTTTCCCTGAAATTAAAATTGTAGCAAAGCAGACTTTGGTGCGTGTTAAAAATAAAACCTCTCTCTTTCTGATGAAGATAGCATGAGCAACACAGCAGTGTTTTCCAAGTGGGAAGAGAGCAGAGTACTTATCTGTCAGGCATCTCTTTCTTGTTATATTCACTCCTAATTCTAGAAATACAGCTAAATGTAGTCTAACAAGACTCTGTTCCACAAGAAATTAATGAGGAACAAACATTAATTATTCATGTGCTGAAACAGTAGGTCTGCTAATGTTTCTGCTAATCAACAAGTCAAACAGCTGGATCTTTGCAAGGGTGATCCTGGGCAGCGTGCAGACGGGACACCACCGATGGGCTCTACCTGGCTGCCGCAGTTTTGTGCTTGGCTTTGGCAGTTCCCCAGCTCAAACCCGGGGCTCCTGCTGCCTTCTGGTGACATCCGTTGTGATGACACCGAACGGAAACGCGATCCAGCAAACCAGCGCGCCAGACCTGACCAGACCCTGCCAGGGAGGCTGCCGGGAACTCCTCTGCCGCCGTCACTGACCCGCATTCAGCCCTGCACAGGGAGAACGGGGAACGAGCCAGGGAAAACAAAGCCAAAGCAAGCAACCAAAAAGGAACAGACTCAGCTGCGCAGCTCTGGAGCAGAGACTGAATTTCTACACAAAAGCTGCATTTCTGGTCTTCTGAGCCCCGGCTGTAGGGCAGAAGGCTCCTTGCTTTATCTTGAAGACAGTAACACACAGGGAACAGCCAATGACATGAAAAAATGGAACCGTAGACAGGTTTTAGGGCTTACTTCATGCAGTCACCTTTATTTGGGTGAACGTAGTGAAACGAACCTACAAAAATGCTGCTGTTTGGACATTTGCCTACCAGAACATACTTAAAAATTAATAGCCTGGCTTAGAAAAGAATAAAATAAATGGAAACATAATTAGAGAACAATCTGCTTCCAGACAAGAGCTTGAGATATTAAACAAAATTTAAAAATGTATTTCCTTCAAAGGGGCAAAGATTACGTAGCCAAGAAGGGGCTTAGAACCCTCCCGCTTTGCCGCAATTCGCTGCCCCGAAGCTGCCGTCGGTTGCTGTGGGACTGTACTGCCTGAGCAAGCAGCGTGAGGACCGTTCAGCAGGAGTTTGAGCAGAGGCCCGTCGACATCCTCCATCTGATTCAGCGAGGGGTGTGTGCCCCCACATCCCACTGAAGGAGCCACAGAATGTGTAGAGCAGAAACATTCATGGAATGACACTACCTGGCAAAATTCAACAGCAAGCAAATTCAGGCGAACACTGCCAGAGGAAGCAGCGGAGCATCCTCAGGCATTTCTTCCAACACGCCCGTTTGCCTCGTATTTACCACACTTTGGTCATCATCCACAAGCCAGTAAGAACAAATATATATATATTTCCACTTTGTTAATAGGTCATCCATGATAATTAACATAAGATAAAAAAAACTTATATGCTTCTGTAGGATAAAAAAATCAAAATATTTTGAATGTTGGAAAGAAGCTTTGCACTGCCTCCTTTAAGATGGCTTGTGAAGCACTGCAAATTGCGTTGAAGCTCTGTAAGTTCAGGACTCAGCCGCACATGCATCCTCAGTTCCCATGAGTTTCTGCAAACCAAAGGGATTTTGTGACTTGCCCATACCACAAAGCCTCTCATCCGTGTGTTCAGCCCAGTTCACAATTCCATTAGAGTTGCTGCATCTTAAAACCAGCCACGGAGCAGGTCAAGCTGCTTGCATGCTGGCTCCACATCGTAGCTGGCGGTGCAGCAGACAAAGCGCTTCCCTCCCAGGATCCGCAGCAAGCTGGTTATCAATGGAACAGCCAAACCCAGGACACATCCCCGCTCCTACACTCCAACAAACAATTTTCCATCACACGTGCCTTGGGAATCGCTCTGAACGTGTTCCAATTGTACAAAGCACGCCGAGGCCCCACGTGGAGGGTTACGTGTTGAGTCCAGGAGGAAATGTCTGTCGAGGTCTGCACCCCTGAAAGCTACCGACACCCCACAGGCTGAAACTGCAGGGGGCGTGGGTGTTTGAGAGGGTGCCTGTGTGCCCTGTAGCTCTGTAAAATTACTCAGCTTTGTGCTGCCTTCACATCCCTTTTACATTAATGCTCCCTGAAATCTTCATTAAAATTTGAAATTAAAATGTAACAATCGGAGGGGGATGGGGAGAAATCCTGTCACCTGACATTAAGCTCATCCCTCCTACATTTACATTTCCTGGATTTTTAATTAAAGAAGTCACACCGACTGCTCTACCAGAGTTTGGGGAACACAAATTGTCACCGGCCGAAGCGTGCGCGCGTCAGCCGCGCTCCCCAGCAGGCGCCACGTGCGGTGCCGGTGCTGACAAGCCAGAGCTTCCCGTGCCACCGAGCCGTGCCTTGCCGACGAGGCAGAGCCGCGGGGCCGTGCAGCTGGCAGCGCCCGCTCCACACGCACCACCCGAGTCCCCTTTGCTGCTGCAGACGCTCCGCGGCGGCATGCATCACGCTGTATTTTTAGAAGCTCTGCGTGTCATCTTCTGCGTGACATCTCTTTGCTTCTTGCACAGTTTTTCACCTATCAAACACACCAAGAAGCCTTGTTGTGATCAGGCCAAGAAAAACTTAAGCTCCTAGGCTACCTTACATTTAGAGGCAAACACCCCCCCTAGAGAGCCCCGTGGGCAAGGAATATTTCCAAATGTATAAAAACCATTACAGAAACCCCTGGGGAGTTTTCTCAAAGCATCTCAAGGACTTTGCAGTGCAAATCCTTTGGCACATGCGTTGGTTTATTTTCAGAGGCGGGTGATCCTAAAAATGCCACTCTGTTCCATTACCTGCAAGCAGAAACATACCGAATGTAGAATTTTGGTCTGATGGATCTGTTTACAACTTATGAGCATATTCAACACATTCAACACAAATTTCTGTGCAGGAAGAAGCTTAAAAAATGAACATGTACTACATTCTTGAATTAGGGAGGTGACATCTTCTTCCCCCTACCTGAGGCGTTAACCGCTCGGGATGGGGGAGACTCGTGGGTAACTGCCTTCGTAGCTGCAGAGGGCCGTGAAGCCCGGGGTCACCGCGGTGAGCAGGCTGCAGACTGTGCGGGAACAACGCACGCGATCTCCTGGCACTGCCGGGCATCGGTACGTCCACACGAGCCAGAGCGGGGGCTGGAGGCCGGGCGGGTGCCCTGCTAGGAAGCGCACAGCCGTGCTCCCCGCGGCGGGTGCACGCCGAGGAGGCGGGGGAACAGCGACGTAGAACGGCTTGTGATTCCAGGGGTAACTAATGGACCTTGCAAGGCAGTAGCACAGAGCTCGTCAGCGCAGCGCTTTCAGACCTTCCTCCTTCTGGAGCTATCGTCTCTGGGTCTGAAGCACTCCGGTAGCCATGAACTAAGCCTGGCACCCTGCTCTGGGCCCTGTGCCTCCTGCCCCAGGAGCACCGCCCGGCTCCGTCCCCCGTCCCACCGCACTCGCTCTGTACAGGTAAGATTTCAGCTTTTGCTGCCACGTGTACGTCCTGAGCAGGTGAACTCTGAAGGTGCCTGGGAATACTCGTAGCCTGTTACTGCTTGCTCTCCCTCCTGTCGTGTTCTATCCGACGGCCCCGAGGAACAGGCGTGCCGCACAGCGTGGTCGCTGCCAGGCTGGACGCCGGCTGGGGGAGCAGGGGGGGCACAGCCCCGCGCGCCCCAGCCCATGGGCTGCTGCGGTCCTGCGAGGAGCTCAGCCCGGGCGGCCTGCGGGAACGTTTCCCCCTCGCCTCAGCCATCACATGCTCTCAGTATTCGATTAAAGAAAAAAAGGATTAAAGCCTTTTATGGGAGTTCCATCACATGGCCTGTTTTCCCAAGCTCTTCTGCTGAATTATGTGCCAGCATAAAAATACCATTACCCCATTAGCGTAGCACTGACGTGATTTTGCTCCCACCTTTCCTTTGTTGGTTCTCCCACTCGGCTGCTGTCGCCTGCTTGTTTTGTCCACGCAGCAGGAGCTGGTTTAGCGACACATCCGTAGCAGGCAACGCTGCCGCAGGCGGAAGAGCTGCACTCGCACTGTGCAGCGGTGACAGGTCCACGACGAAAGTGAACCACGGGGCAGGTGGCTTCTGTTAATCCGCATATAACTAGAAAAAAAGGCTTGCATCGCTAATAGTAAAAATACTGTCTTATAGGCCTGGCCACGCTTCCAGTTACATATACTTCTATCCCAATTTAGACTTAATTGTGTTTCATAACGTGGGTATCAGAAGTTGGAAATTTGCTTGTCAGAGAAGTCCTCCTCACTTTTCTTGACCTACAGATAACCCAAAGTCACATTAAAAAGTGAGAATGAAGACTGTATGAAATTGTTTGACATATCTTTAGGCACCAGAGACCACACAGAGGTACATTATATTGAGCTGACTCCAAATAATTTTCACATGAATTACTAAAGTGCCAGAAATGTATAATTTATTAGCCTTTGAATAAATCACAGAGCAGAAGTGCTGTAAGGCTACCAGTATAAGATGCACAGCCCAGACTGCATTTACCCCAGAAGTGTCACAGAGCGCAGCGGTCCCAGCTCAACCACACTTACGTGACCAAGGCAAAGAGCAGACGAGGTTTGGCTCCTCAACGAGAGGGACAAGTGATACCAGCAATCAAACCGCCCGAGCGCCAGAGGAGAGCTGGCGCTGCCTTGCTCTGCTCTCCTGGCTCCCCCGCTCCTCCTGGCACTTCCCCTGCTGGTAATAAAGGAGGAGGAGGATTTGTGGCTGCTGCCCGCTGCCCCCAGCTGAGCCTGGCCCCCGCGGCCCCCGGCAGCCCCCAGGCAGCCCCCAGGCAGCCGGAGACGCAGCCCCCCCGCGCCGCGGGTCGCTTCTCAGGGCACGCTGCTTCCACCGCACTGCTGCGGCTCGCGAACAGTGGGGGTTTGCTGCCCTTCAGCTGATGCGTTTCACTGTGAAAAAAACACACTCCTGTTCACACGTGATGTGCAAAGCAGGAGCAGTAACTGAAAATCGACTTCGGAGCTCTCCGTGTTGTCCATTAACGGCGTTTTACGCTGACCCGCGTGGCGTGACAAGCTCGGAGGTAACGTCACCCCCGATGCTGGGCACCAGCACGCAGCTCGCTCCCTGTCACCTGCATCCGCGTGGAAGATCTTTGATCGCAAAGATTAACACTGAATAATTTGAATCAAAGTAAATACAGACCTGCCCATCCTCACAGAGCGGGCCCAAAGTCAGGTAAAATGGATGCTGCTTTTGGGAGGTGGCCAGAGCGGAAATTATCGCTTCTTGTAGTGTCAAAATGGTCCTGCCTCTTGCATGCAATATTCAGGCAATCACAAGTTTAAAAAATGCAACATCAGCTTCTTCTATTAATACAATTTTTCAGGTCATACAAAAGCCTCAAGAACATAACTGAATAAGTTTATAAACTTTCAATTTATATCAGGGTTAAAAGCAAGACATCAAGCAGGAAAATATTGAAAAAACACAGCACCAGCATATAAAAATCTGTATCATTATAACTGAGTTTCCTATTGTGAAAGCACATGTAAGATCAAATTGAGAACAAAGTAAGCAGACGAGTCACAGTAAAATGCATTAGATTTCGTGGATGAACATTGCTAGGGTCACAGAAGATATTGCTTTAAAATATATTTATCCTGGGATTTACATAAATCCTGCTCTACATGGTTCCCAATAAGCTTTTCTGCATCTCTCTTCTTCCCCAGGGATACAACGCACTGTGCAGGTGGGGACAGACGAAGCTGGGAGCGAGACCTGAGACACAAACCACGCAGGCTGCCAACAGCAGCGCTGCTCCCGCCTCTCTGCGAGCCTGAGCTAACCCAGAGGGACAGGGGATGGGTGCGGGCATCCCTCCGAGAGCCCGCGCACCCTGCCCGTGGCTGCTCGAGATCCACGCGACACGAAAACCAACACCAGCCAGCGCTGGGCAGGGCAGGCCCCAACGGCCGGGCCCACGGGGCAGCGGGCTCGCGCTTGCCGTCATGGCCACGGCCCGGCTGCCATGGGCGCTGCCGCTGCTGGCGCTGCAGGTGAGCTCGGAACCTCCAGGCCACCTGCGCCAGGCCCGGAACGATGGGGCCCCACGTGAGTGGCGCGAGGACGCGGATTTTACTCGCCGTTCATCAAGTGGTGTTAGACACTGGCCGAGCTCTTCGTGCTCAGTGCTGAAGTCATGAACCCACCCCAAAAGCCTCAACAGGGACGAGCAGAGGCCGATGAAAATGCTCTGGGGCAGGGGCTGGGTGGGAGGAGGGCAGGGGGAGCGCAGGCACCAGACACTCGTAACATCAGGGGATGGAGGAAACGCTACTGGTCCCCCGCTTGTAAGTGGCAAAACGTAAACTGATAGCTCCAGTAGTCCAACGTCAATGTCAAACGCCCCCGGTTTTATTAAAAGAATAAGCCTCGGAGTGCATCCTGTTACGGAGCAAAACCACCATCGCTTCAAACAGAGCAGCTGTGGGGACGCTGCCCGGCGCTGGCTTCCAACGTGCCGGCCGGGGACAGCTTGTTGAGGGGTAGCGCTGCCTCGTCCGGCGGGCTCACTTGCAACCGAGTGACGTGACAAACGAGGCAGGTAACACGGATCAGGCATTTACAATAGTCAGGTGCCTTACGACGCAGATTTCTAATAACAACCGTTAGGTTCTGGTGCTTTCACCCGCCAGCCACATCTGCCTCCAACGGAGGGAACGCCCCAGAGCCTCGGCTGCCGGCAGGCTCCCGGCCTCCTCCTGCCCTCTGCAGGGGAGCTTTAAAAACGCCGGGGAAGCCTCTCCAGCCTACACCCCTCACCAGGTCTCACACCTAGCTCCCGTGGCTGACCCGAAGGGCTCCCAGCGGAGGCCGAGGCGCCCTCTGAGCACCCCGCAGGCCGGGCGCTGTTCCCCCCGCCCCAGGAGCGCTCTCGCAGAAGCGGCTTCGCTCGGCGCTCGCCGCAGACCAGGCCGCGCGTCATGCACGCAGCCGACGCCAGGCGCCATGTCATGGGCCTCGCAGCGGCTCCACGGCTGGCTCCTGCCTGCAGAGCCACAAGCCCGGGGCTAGCACAGATCCACCCACCTTAAAATTAAGCAGCAGTAACTGGAGGTCGTCTGTGGTCAATTCTGAGGAAAAAAGAGAGAGAAGAACCTCTAGTGAATCCATCTACATATTGATCATTGCAATTGTAGATCCATCATAAAAACCAACAGTGGACGTACACCTAAAAGTACTTTAGAGAAACAGAAACAGTGTGAACAGACAAGAGCTCGCTTGGTTTAACTCTGCCTACAGAGTCCTTACACCTCACGAAGGCCTCAAGTTCTTACCGCTTTCTCCTTAAGGGCAGATCTCAATACTGAACGCTTTTGTAAGGCACGTTGGAACCCGGGGACACCAGGTGCGCTGTTCAGTTGGCGACGGCACTGGCCACCGTCAGACAAATCTATTTCTCCGTTTTCAACCACACGCTCGTGCCAGCACTCCTGACAACATGGGAGCAGCTAAACGTTACACTGCCTGCTCCACTGGCTGCACGAGACAGAACTGGATCAAACGTTTCAAGAGAAATTAAAATTATACTTCCATGTTTGGGAAACCTCTCCATATACAATTACTGTTGAATTTCATGCAGACATAAGCTAACTGCTGAAGAGATTCTTGGCCTAATAATTATAGCAACAATTTACCTTTATGTATTTGTTCAGTTAAAGTAGTTACTTAGCATATCTTACTTTCTTCAGAACGGCTGAGAGATTCCTTTCCATTGCTGTAGTCAGACCCTACTAAAACACAGTTCTTTAGTAGGGAAAATTTAAATGATATTTGAAAGAGCTGGGGAAGAAATAATCCAAAGCCACATACATACACAAATAGAAAATGCTAGCCCCCTTTCTCAAGTTCGTTTGTTGTTATTATTATTATTTTTTTGCCATTAATCTTAATTTTGATCATATAAAGAAACTTTTTTTTTTTTTTTTTTAAGTAAATGCAAAACATTTCCTATTCGATGTCTAGATTCCATTTCTTCAAAGGATTTTTTTGCATCTTGCAGAATTGAAGAGGATTATTTGGTGATTATTGATTATTTATATACAGGAAAGTGGACTGTGGAAGAAGTCTAAAATTCAGTTATTGGCAATGAAAAAAAATGTCCATAAGCCATAGGTTTATCATGAAAAGTCTCTTCTACGATATAGAAAAGCCAGTTCATGTTCTAAAACATTTATATTGCAGACCACAAAGGGATGAGAAGGAGATAGTATAAACCACCACAGCAATTAAATATAATAGCAGGTTCCTTCCTCTCCTCCCCCTATTCCTCAAAATGAGTGCAGTGAAGAAAGGATGAAAAAAAATTAAAAACATTCACATCCTTGTAAAATGTCTAGTCTGTTTTCAAAAATCTTGTCACAGCACACCAACAATCCGGGTGAAAAAGGGAATGTGAGAAAAGTTTTGTTTTGTTTTTTTAAAAAAACTTTGATCACAAATGTTTACATTCATGAAAGCAAGATAGGAAAGGGAAGGGGATAAGAGAAACTAGTAAAAGAAGCAAAGACCAAGGATAAAGTTAATAATAAATAGAATAAAAGAATAAATTAGTTTCCAGACCAAAATGCAAAGAGGTTAAAGATTTCACTTAAACAATTTTTGGTTTTGTGCACACTATTTCCAATAACCCAGCAATAATGCAAATCTGTAAAAGAGACCATGGAATCCACCGTGGTCTATAAAACCACTCTCTTTTTAAATTAGACGTTTGAACCTTGCCCAAAATGTAATTTAGCCTTTACCGGAACCCCTCTCCCACTTAATTATGACTATGGTCTATCCTCTGAGTCTTTCCCCCAACAACTTAGCTATCTTAATTTGCACTATTTCAGAGCAGTGATACACTTTATTTTTCTCCTAGCTGATTCAGCAATTACTCATGAACATTCACCATTAAGCAAAATAAACTTGCTCACATTCTCCAGAAATAAAGTACCCCTTCACACATATACTTTCAGAAAAAAAGTGATAACGCTCTTTTTGTGATAATTGTATTTTTTTTTTGAATGGTTCTGCTGTCCAATTTATTTAAGTTAGTTTTCTTTGTCTTTTCTAAATATTGAACCATTCCCATAGTATATCTTTATTGCAAAAAAGTCAACATGCATCTTAGAAATTCAGATCGTAATCAATAAAACAAACATTACATATATGAATTTAAATGTATAAACAGTTAGAAATTCAACAATATCTCCTATTATACTATTACACAAGTTCACAATTTTGTAAAAACTATAGTACAAGTTTACTATACACCAAGAGGAACTCTATTCCTTTTCACATGATTTTGCTAAAAAAAAAAGTGTTGTATTTTCACAATAAGCAGGCAACTGTTTTCATATTTATCCTTTCAACTCTTGGGTTTGTTTTGTTCTTTTTGCTTCGCTTAATTAATGACAGGGAGGTAAGGATAATTCTACGTAACAGTTACTTCCTTTTCCTATCACATGCGCTTTCAGCGTTCATACACCATGCTTAGACTGGTGACGTCCTATTACACATTTCCTGTAAATACACTGGCTGGCATAGGTAAGTCCCACTGTTGATGAAGTTCTGTCTAATGTACTCTCTGAAAGCACACATTAATTTCACAATAAAATGTTACCATAAAAATGAAGCAAGCTGTACTGTCATGTTAGTTACTGAACCAACCAACCAACCAACCCCCAGCACAGTTTAATATCGCCTACTACATACACCCTAAGACACAGGGAGATCCATAAGCTTTGGCAAAATGAAGGTCACTTTCAAACATCTTTCCTACTTCTTAAACACCAGAAGTCAGATACTGCTACACTGCCCATCACTTAACTTCCCAATAATATAATAGCATGCTTTCAATACACAAGCTAAGTTCAGAGGCACAACTCATTTTTGTCCCTCAGCGTTTAAAAATCGTGTTTGGGATGTCACTTGAGGATTTATGTAAGCCTGCCAATGTGTACTCTAAAGGAAAAAAAAAAAAGTAATCACATGAAGCTCTCCAAAAATCATTAAATAAAGCTACCGCACTCGCTTACCTCCTGTCTTGCCCAACTTGAAAAGCCAGCATGTCTGGGCAAGGGCAAGTGTCCCTGGATACAGTGTGCCCATCAGGTGTCATTTTAGAGCTAAAACCATATGAAAAGGAATCCCATTCTATGTGTGTCAAAGGCTACTGCAATTTTTCTTACAGTTTCATTCATTCACTGTAATTTTCATTTTCCAAATACAAAAATACAACAGTTCTTATTGAAATCTATACGCTGGTAGTTTTAGTACACAAAAAGCAAAATATTTACAAAATTATACAGTTTAAGAAAAAACTCTGTACAAAAAAATATATAAATCCTTTGTTCCCTCTATCATTTTTTAAACTGTCAGGACTCAAATATGGTTGCTGCAATGGATTTTTCAAAATATACACTGACTGAGCCACAGACATTAAAAAAACCATTAGAGATGATGGGAGAAACATCAAGACATTCAAAGTACGTAGGATTGGTTTTCCCTCGTTTCTTTGCGTATGTCATTTAGCCTCAAATATTAGCAGAAGTCCTAATTATATAAAGAGGTTTTCATGTGAAGAGGAAGAATACTGAAAGGCATATTCCCTTCAACTGACTGTTTTGATTTTCAATACACCACCACAGCACAAAGGTAACGCACTTAGGGGAGGGCTCAGCTACATGTCACTACCTAAGTTCAGAGCCATTGTAATTTAGAGGTCTTGATCCAAATTTTTCTTCAGTCGGGAACTTGCTGGCAAATATTCAGGATTCAGAAAAGGAGCGCATTTTTGCGCCGACATTCAATTTATTTTGTATAGAAAAGTACATAAAAATGTACTGAAAAGTGTACGGTAAAAATGCAGTGAGTTAAGGGAAATGCTTACTAGGTAACACGTATGTTCATGAACTGCGAAAGCCACATAACAGTTCAGATACATGGCTTAAGTACCTACACTTGTTATCCTCATTTCTGTCATTATACACCATTTTTGGGGTGTGTTTGCTTTTTTGTTGCTGTTGTTGTTTTTTTAAATGGTACAGTGATGAGGCAACTGAGAATGTAATGCTATTCATCTTAAATGTGTCTGAACAAAACTATACTTGAAGACAGATGAATAACACTCCAATCCCAGGTCTGAACGCTACTCTGAAGACTCACGACTTAAAGCACTGGTTCAAGGCAAGTCTTCGAGCAGCACATTGACATTCTGTTGGCTAAAAAGTATTTTGCTCTGAACACTTTACAGATTTGGCTTGAACATAAAACAGGGAGAGGAAGAAGAGTTTCTAATGGCTGGTGAGTGGTTGCCAATTTTGTTCTTTTTGGGGAAAGCATGAAACATTACATTCACAAATACTGAAATGCAGTAGATGAATAGTATAACTCAAGTTTGAACCTTATACTGAAACTACAGAAGGAATCAACAGCGAGAGAACACTCACTCAAATCTGTGTCATCGCTGAAGTTTTTGTGGAGCAGGATTTGAAGAAACAGAGCGAACTGGACAATATTGTAGTAATACCCTGTTGAATTACTTCTTCCATCTTCTCTCACAAAAAGCAGAATATAGAAACTGTGTGGCCTTCAAACATCCTTAAATAAATGACTGATGAATTTAGCCACAAATAATTTCTACAGTAAGTGATTGCATATGAAATAAAATGCTACCTTTTTTCAATTAGTAAATGAGGCAATTTTTTTCTTTCATAACATTTAATGAAAGTTTGTATCTTTCCCCCAAGCCTATAATATTGCTAAATAAAACCTGTAACATCTTTTCAATTATAAGCTAACAAATCAATCACATTATAAAAAAACAAAACGAAGTAATACAGGTGACACGAAAAGAGGACAGGAAAATACTAATATTTGTTTTCTTTCTCTCTTTTTATCCTTCTTAAATAGAAAAGAATCACCACCCTGGTGAGCTTGATAATTCTGTAAAAAGTTACTGGGCCTTTGGCTAGCTTGGCATCACAGCTCTTATCTGAAATGTTTTTATAACAAACTTTGCTCACTTTAGATCTTGTGGTTTGAAAAGAAAGTAAAGCTTTTTTTGGCTCATCAACTTTCTTAAATAAATGTTTAAAAGATATAGCTTGAACTATATTCCTAAAATTATACATTTCCAACATCAAGTTTCATCTTCTCCAAGAACGGGATTCATCCTCATCTTCATCATCATCATCATCATCTTCGTGCAAAAATAAATCTGAGGTTTCAGTCTCCTAGAAGGAGAAAAAGCATGGTTTTAAAGAAAGAAGTTCCCTGCTGGATCCTAGGGAACTTGTCATACAACACAGCACTGGTTGCACTTTACATCGGGTTGTTGTTTACAGTAAATCTCACTGAAACGCACACGATTACATTACACAAGCTTTAAGGAAAGAACAGCAACCTCACATAACAAGAAAGGGAAAGAAAGCCAAACTTCAAAGGGAGCAGGAATAAACAACCACCCACCCTCTCTGAAACAACCGTTTCTGTTAACTGCCTCGGCAGAAAAACCTTTAAAAGCCTTAAAGTGTTCATAATTACAAGCTAAGAATATACATAACTTATCCCTCAGCAGAGCATTAATAACATGAAGTAAAAAGGTTAGCAAGCATGCATATATGCGAGAACGTGATGTTTATCTTCTTAGCTTACAAGTCTAAGTTTCCAATGGTGTATTTTTTTTCTTTCCTTTTTTAAAATGTAGAAAATGTACCTGACTGTTCAAAACCAGTTACGTTTCTAGCTTGCAGAAACATATTTTATGAAACTTCTTCAGTAAACAAAAAAACGTATCCTAAAAGAGCTCTTCGCTATTAGATTGCTAGAAAAGTGATTACTTTATCAACATCTTTTCATACCTCTTCCTTAGGCTCCTCTTCCTCAATTTCTGTTGACACAGAGGGTACCTTAGGTTTGTACCACGATATCTGTAGCCTTCGGTCTTTGAACCGGGATCCCTGGTTAGCAGCCTACATTGTATTTTAAATGAACATATTTTCAAAAAGAGAATCAAGTAAAAAATTTTTAAGATCACTGGGTCGAGCTCATTATTGGCAAACATCTATCACTGCAGACGTGTATCTGAATATCTCAAACATATGATAATCATCCACTTTAGTCTTCAAGAGCAATTTCACTTAAACTTGACTCTGCTAAATAATGCTCATCTACTATCGATCTGCAAAGATTAACAGAGCTCTAAATTGATTGTGACATTGAGCCTGTATCAGCAAAAGACCTTTGTTAGTATGTTAAGCATGAGGTATTTCCCCCTTTAGTGACACTATATGTAAAAGCAACAAATACTTGCACTATCCACCTTGAACTAGTGGGATCAAAGCTTGCTCAATTTTTAAAAGACAAAAAGGCGGTCACGAGTAGTTAAAAATTCTTATTTTGGAACCAGGAAAAAAAAAGCCATTATTCCACTTACGTTCTCAGCTTCAGAGCGAGATTTAAAAGTTAGAACAACACTTAGTGGGGAATCCTCTTCTTGAAGGTCTTCAATGTCTCCAAATTTCTGTAAGAGGAAAAACTGATTAGGAAAAATATTAATATTCTCCTCCAGAAACATGATCATCATGTGCTACAATTACATTGCTCTGTACCACAGCACCACTAAAACCTTGTTATTTTTTGGACAGAAAAGAGACAGAGAAATCTCAGCTGCATCATCCAGCAACACTGCAGCATCCGTACCTGTATTTTGGGGCAAAAGCTCAGATTTATTAACATCCTAATAAGTAGACATTTATCTTGCAGGAGAATAGAAGTAAGTATATAGCTGAGAAGTGAATTCAAAGAATTCACTATTTCCCTCATCTCTTCTGCGCTTCAATGTTGGACTACCACAGACCTGTTAAGTAAGTCCTTAGGGCTCATTTATTTGCAAAAGAAGAGATTTTAGCAAGAGGAATCAAACTTTGCTATATATCTCCTGAATATATTCTGTAAGTACAGAACACATTTTTTTTGTGGGAATAAGAAAAAAAAAGTCTAGTATGGCTAAATTAACAGGAAGTTTGCATTTTTAGAAATGATATATTGCATAATGGTAAAAATTAGAATGTCCACACCAATGATAGATTAAAAAACAAAAAACAAAAAACAAAACCAAACCAACCAAACAAAAAAAACCCCAAAACAAACCAGTTAAAACACACACACAAATTTATCCATTTACAAAGTACTAGATGATCTCCCTGAGAAATTTACTAGGTTTGCAAAAGAAAACATTTCATTCTGGGTAGTGTAACTGAGGGAAATGTCCAATGTGTTCTTCCTTTATCACGTTAACTCAGTTATGATGCTCGCACATCCAGTAACTCACCTTGCAAAGTACCAGCTATTTGCTGTACCACAAGTTTGTAAGTTTAACTTATTTGAAACCGCTGCCCTGTTCAGCAAACAGCGTTTTGCTTCTCGAGTTAGAGAGAAACAAGATAAATGGGTATGAACTGCTAATACTTGTTAACGCAGACGTATGTGTTAACACATTTTTCAGCCTTCTAACGTCTATTTTAAACTATTTTAATGCAGAATTAATAAACCTAAGCCATTTGGCTTTTCCTATTAAAAGAATGCATTGGGCAGCTACTGTAAATCAGCTACAGAAGACATTACATTTACACCCTCGATAACTCTTTGTCCATAACTGTTTGTCCATAGCCTGTTCCATGAATTCAGGATGAGTTTGTTTGTACTACAGAAATAAAGACATGCATCTGCAGACCTCGGAAAAGAAATAGTTTACAAAGTTCTTAGTATGTCTCTCTTCACAAGCAAGTATGCACTCGGGGCATCAGTTACCTACTTAATCTGAGATTTATAGTGCAGTCCCAACTCTCCTCTTCAGTTTCTCTTAACGTAACCCAGTACTTACAGAGAAGTGCTGTAACAATTCATCTTTTTCCTCTTCAACGAATCCTCCAACTGTTAGTGCTTTAGGACGATGGTCTACCACCATATGATTCAACATGCCCCTTCCTCTCCCACCACGACCCCGTCCTCGTCCTCTTCCTTGAACTGACATTGTCTTTCCTCGACCAACAGGCAAAATGCCTAAACGGGCAGCCTGTTTAAAAGAAGGCAAACAATGTATAAAGCTATCCTCATTTTGAAAGGATTTGAAACATTTATGCATCAAATACATTAAAAGCATCAATCCAGACATACTTACCTCTACTTGTAACTGATTTAGCTTTTTTCGCAGTTCAGTTGTATCTTCTCCAGAAGAGAGTCTTTTATGAAAGTCCAGTTCTGCATCTAGAAGTTCCTTTTGTGCCTTAAAGAAAAATGTATAGAAAGAGAAAATGCAAGGGAAAAGCAGAGCATGAATGTGTGCTTTTACCATTTAATTCCACTTCTTTAGCAATGAATTTATGTAGATGATATAGACAGATCAGCACACAACTTCCATACGTTCCTCTAAATTCAGTTGTTTATGTTTTTACTTGCCTCCATGCCCTCCCCCCCCAACCCTGCTTTTGGAAGGACCCAGAATTCTATGCTTCAGAATTGGAACAAGCTTGAAAGAGCTACATGCAAAACTAGGTCACCCCAGTTACTTAAAACCATAGCTTGGGTCTCCATAGTTATCACTCAAATTGTAAGTATACTGATCTAACACTGTTGCATTTTTAGGACACATCATTAGAAACAGTTATAGAAGACTGATGGGCAAGTGTCTTGCACAATAAATACCTCTGTCTTGGACTTTAATTTTGATGGTGTAGAGGTTGCAGATGAAGTTTTTAATTCATCCTTTAACTGAGATATTTTTCCTGCTAGTTCTTTTAAGGTCTTCATTATTTCTGCTCTCTCTTCTGGTTTCATGGCCTTATTTTTCTCCAGCTTGGATATCAACATCTGTGTATTAATAAAAGAGCAGGAATATAAAATTCCAGCAAGAACAACATTGAACAGACAGATACCTACACATCTACTGGAAGATTTTCCAAACTTACCTTCTGACATTCTATTTGTTTTTCTAACATCTCCTGCTTCTTTTTCCTCATGTCTTGTTGGAGTTTCATTGCTTCCTATGAGAAGAAAACTCCTCCAATCAGAACAAGCAGTCTAGCATTATATGTACTTACACATCATATCTTCTTCTTCAAGATATAGAAGCAAGGAACATAACAAAAACTACTAGTCTGCGAACCACACAAGTATTAAATGTATCTGATCCGGAAAATAACAAGGAAAAGTTGCCCGCTTCCTGCTGTGAAGTACTCTACTAATTCTTTTCCTCCCTTCAAACACCCCTTGAATAAAAATATCCTATGCTGTCATTTAAGTTTCTCATATCTGCAGAGATTAAAAACAGAAATGCCAACAACTCCCTCCCCACCCCCCCCAAAAAAAAACCTCAATGTGTTTTTGCAAGATAGTCCCATAATCATAAAACCTATATTGATTATGTATAGAAAGCTACACAGCAACATTTGAGGTTTAAGTTGTGTATCAATCCCTTCTTTTTGAAGTACTTTGACCACTAAACTGTCAGTAAACCAATGTATAAGCAAAGTACCTGTTTTTTTTTAAGAGCTTCTTGCACATCATGAGGTTTAGACCCTGCACCAGGCTTCATAGCTGTCTTTAAGTTTGAGGTACTGTAAACCATTTTTGAGTGGCTTGTAGAAGTAGGAAACGTCTGAAATTGTAAAAATGCACACACACAAAAATACGTAATAGGTTAAAAAGGATGTGATATACCATCAAATAATTTAAAAGGAATATATTCTGTGAAACAAACACAAGCTTCCAGATTTATGCAATGAGACAAAAATTAAAACACATGCATAAAGGCATTAGTCTAACAGTCAACTTGCTTGGAAGCAATCAGCTTAAATGCTTGTTAAAACGCTTTCTGCAAAAGATAATTTATTTCAGTCTTCATCCCAAACTCCCTCTGTATCCTGATATGCACTAGAAACACTGCTGAAGCCGATCTTTTGTACCTGCACTATATTCAGCTTGGGAGCACAGCCTAACATCACACTTTCCGATCGAACATTTGAAAAAGAAATAAGGCAGCAACAGTCACTTGCATACTTCCTTTCTTACAAGAGAGGACTTCTTTGCGTCCAAGAACACGTGCTGCAGTATGATATCAGTGCCAATTAAACTGTACCAGCTCCAACTCTATACAGAAGTATTCTGTAAGTTTCTAGGACTATTTTTAAAGCACAGCGTAAGCTCCAAAATCACTGGGAAAAGCAATTAGATTTATCAGCAAAAAGCTGACATCACATGTAGACTGTCAAATTTGTTTAGCAGGAAGCACTGCCGGAAATATTTTATGCTACTTAAAACAGTGGAGCTTTGCTCCTGAAATCATTCTCCCCAGTTTATATAAGCAGCTAATGAAACTAGGAAGAAGTGACTGACCATGCTGTATAGGACATCAGTGATAAAGAAATAACCAACTGGGAACAGAATTTGTAAGTTCTATTTGCTAGGTCCCTTTTTTAGCTAACGGGTCAAAGATTTAAACGCAAGTATGAAGATGGTCAGCTTTCATGAACACACCTGAGAATCCTCTACTACAGCCCCGGACTGACTTAAATCGGACTGACTTCCACCTGCTGCTCCAAGGCGACGTTTCACTGGGACTTTATTAAGGACATAGGCACCAGATGCCAGTGGTTTATTCATTGCCTGTGTATCAACAGATATCAAAAAATGAAAGGTTATATACTCTGCATTTTAAAGCTAGCAGCTGTCACTTCGGACCACTGACAACCTTCAGTGTCCTGAGGGTTAATTAACGCAAGCATGATACCTTGGACATATTGCTATGCATCGTCACAGCCGGAGCCGTGGCCAGGGCTTGCTGCTGAAGGTGAAGCTGGTGATGAAGAGACTGTGAGGGCGGCGGCTGCTGCTGCTGCTGCAGCAATGGGGGCTGCTGCTCACTTTCCCTGTGCCACAGCACCCGTATAAACCGATTGTTTAAAACGGCCTCTGTGCTCGAAATCGCCTTCCTAGCCTCATCATTAGTTAAGTACTGAATTAGAGCAGCTTCAGGATCATTCTGGAAAGCAACCTAAAACAGAAGGTCACGAGAATACATTATTTCTCAAGGAAGAAAACATCTCAACCGGTAGCAAACCAACCTACAACTAATCTGCAATAACAAGTAGCATATCTAATGATATTAACAGCTCAAAATAAAGGTAAAATATTCTATGTAATTAAAACCAAGTACATTTTGGCAAGTATTACACATAATTGCAGCAAAGACTATATGCAGTAAAATACAATCAAGTAAATAACTAAAAAGACTTCTCCACCAAATATCATCAGCTAATCAAAGCACTGTAAACTGCTATTGGGATATGACTGAAGAGACCCTGATGCAAACCCCAAAGCTCTTTATTCTAATCTCCTGAAATAAAAATGTTGAACAAGGATGTATAGTGCAAAGATTCACCACGTTTCCAAAGAAACATTATCCAGCAGTCGTGAAAAAGACAATATTTCTCTAAAACTTAATCATCACAGAAATAAAAACATACCTTGGACTTTCTCGTACAGTATGATCGAGTAACAGGTTTTAAATACATCACTTCATAATCATGGTGCAGAAAGCACCACAGTATCTTTTGGGCAAAGACATAAAATTGTCAACTCAAGAAATAGGGAGGCTTCCCAGTTATCTGTCTTTATTCAGACCTTTAACCGAGGACTTGGGAGGCCACTGTTTTGTGTAAACAAAATAAAAGGAAATTAAATAGTACTTTAACCATGTAACTGCCTGTGTTTTGATTACATAGTGCTTTTCCACTTCTTATAATGCAAGGAACACCACTGAACTGGAGCCAGTTCTAGGATGCAAGGTGGTAATAAACTGATGCATAAAGACTCTCCTGTAGTACCTTTGCCAAAATCCTAAGAAATAATGCAGGACTTCCATACAATACAGAATTTGCTAGAAGATCTCTTACATGCAAGTTGCTCAAGAACCTGAGATACTGTTAAACCTGCAAGCCTTTCAAATGTAACAAGGCCTCATGAAGGCAGAGTGGACCAAGAAAAGGCTTTTTTGAACTTGATTACCTACTCTTCCTGTTAGACTCCACTAAGATTTCCCAGGAACAAAGTTCAGCTACAGTATTCAAGAAGGCTCCAGGGGAAATAAAACACCCACATATAGGCATAAAACTGAACTTTGCTTTTTACCTGAATGTTTACAATAGTTCCAAATTTACTGAAGTGTTCATTGAGCTGCGTAATATTGTTCAGTTCTGGGGGAATTTTCCGAACTTCTAATTTTGTATTAGTATACTGATTCTTTTTCAAAAATCCTGGTTTATTCTGGCTGTTATTTGCTTGCCTAGAGAAACGAGAGCAAGATAGTCATTTAGGAAGACATACATACACCTAAGGAAGGTAGCAATTCTTAATGCACATTTAACTTTTCTCATTGTAAGCATACACTCTAGAGATTAACAGCAACAGAACTACCCCCCCTTACCCCAAATATTTAGTCTCCAGTTATATGGACACAGATTTGCGGACTCAGCCTACTCAAATTACAGGGACTAATGAATTGCTGTATTTACAGCACTGATAGCAATAAAGTGCATTCCAGTTAGTCAAGTGCAGTTGTTAATTCTTACTTTCCCAGCCATGGTTTCTTCAATGGTGGACATTCCATGCTACTTGGAGATCTTTTTCTGCTGTCTGGTTCAAGCACAACTCTAGTTACATTGCTGCTATTATTAGTAATGGGAATGGGAGGTTCAGTCTGGATGATGATATTGGCAGCTGGAGGAAAGGAAAGGAATGGAAAGGAAAGCTGTGTTACTTACTGTACATCAATGGAAACATTGGAAAAGCTTGCATTTAAACAGCAAAATTGGACTGATTTTTAAAAACATAAGACGTAGAAGGACTATCAAGTCGGTCTGTTCTGTTTATGAAGTTACTTCAGAGATCACTTACTAGCCTAACTAATCAATTTGAGGAAAACAAGCATTTAGTCCAGCCAGCAGAGATGAGCTTTTTGACCTCCAAGATTAGTATCAGCTTGAAGAAACAAAGCTAAAACTTCACCTTGCAGTTACTGAAACTTCAGGTTCTGCAGAGCACCAGCACCACGAAACAAAACAAAAACCCCACAATATTCTGAGATTTCAGGTTACAGTTCTGCGGTGTGGCATGGGTTAATAAACACCCAACTTCCCCGAATTAACCCTTGATAGCGAAAGGCAAAGAGCCCGTTCCTCCCACTGCTATCCCCTTGCCGCCCCTCCATCCAGTTTTCAGCGACAACAAACTGTCAATTAAGCACAGCTATGGCAATAAATTACATTCTCGGAGAGGTTAGATTTATAGCTTGAAGCAACTCCTACAAACCCAAAGCTGAAGCACTAGTTGCCAAGTGCTTATTACACCCATTTGAAAATTACGCTCTTGCTGTTGGTCTCTCGTGTATGCCAAATATTCAACTCCTAAAAAGAAGTCTGAGTTGGAAATCAATTTTCTGTGACTTTTATATATGCCAGAGCTCTGCTGATTACACTCGTGAGAAAAAAGACCAGGCATTTTCAGGCATACAGTTTCAGCCGTACTTTGGAGGATGATTTTGGAATAAACTTTTCACGCACTTGACAAAGACAGCAAAGCCAGTGGCCCGAAGCACTGCCACCAAACCCAGACCCACTGCTCACAACTGGAATGGGTTCTTGGAGAGAACCTGAGGGTCAGCAGTAAAGCCCCAACCCTGCCTTTATGACACTCATTAAGATGAAAACAGCAACAACTCCTGCAATAGTATTTAGTAATATCCTTTACAGGATGAGTCACTGGAAGGAAATACTGAAAAAAAATCTTATCCACTAAGTAAGAAACATTGAAGCGTACCAACAAACACTGAAATTTAACATCTTTTCCCTTATAGATCGTGGAGGGAAAGCAGGAGGGAGAAAGAAAGCTACGCTAACAGAACATAAAATTCTTTGAAGAGCCATAACTTCTTCTCTGCCCTAAAAGAGCTTTTGTATGTGCCACGCTACATCCCCACTCATCCAGCTTGTGAGTCAGAATTACTTAAATGTAGACTGGGGTTTCCACAGGCTAGGAGGATTAGAATTCCACCTGCAACAATCACTTTAACGTAGCATCCGGCTCCCAAAGCCAGACCATCCAGTACAACACCATGCCGTGCTAGTTCCCCTCACAACCACCACTGGAACAGCCGAGCAAGTGTTGTGGATCATCACATCTGTGCCCCAGCTCTTAAACGTGCCCTTGGCAAATCAAAAGCAGTCCTCAAACTGCACTTCAAAGCCAACTTCCTGCACCATTTTTCTTTTCAGAAGCAACAGCACTCAAAAAGTACCTCTGTAGGCTAAAGACAAATAAAAACCCAACCAACAACAAAAAAAACCCACCACAACAAACCAACCTTGTAACATTTCCAAGCAAGTGGTTATTTTTAATCAATAAGGCTGCCGTGACTTTCACATGGTCATATTAGCATTTTTAAAAAAGTAGAGATGTCTGAAAATTGCTCTGAAATACTAGATCAGTGAGAAAAAATACTGCTTTTACCCTGAAAAAGGGGAAAATAAGCGTTGACGTTCTTGGACAAAAATAGCAACAGCAATGACTAGAAACCCTTCCTACCTCGTGGATTTGTATCCATCTCCCCAGATGTTAGGCCAATTAGATTTGGACGCTGCGTTTGTGCTCTTGTAAAGAACTGTCGATATTGAGATCTACCAGCACTGGTAATACTAGGAGCTTCAGGGTTATAGCCATCTGGCTCATATGTATCTATAAAAAAAGGAGAGAAATGAAAGAATTTTTCAAATGAGTTTGAGACTCGGGGTTAATTTTCCTTTAAGGAAATGCACGGATGTCCAAGAATCAGAAGGTGTTTTGGATGAAGAGAAGAGAGAAAAGAGGTCGTGCAGCCAACGCGTGAAGCCACCTGAAGCCCTCACGTGAACTCTGCGCCCAAGTCTATTTGGGCACATTCTCCTTTAACAATTGTTACTGTTTGTCGGTCACAATGATCGATTATTGAGGATGAACTGCCTGAAAGAGAAACGAGGTGCCTGCATCACAACCGGCACTAAGCCTGGCAGTGCTTCACTGGAGCAACAAGAGATTTAGTTTGAGCAGTTATCCTTACATTTTATCCTAAGATGCAAAGAGATTTGGAGTCTTTGTTGCCCAACAGGTTACGTTACTTCAGAATGGGATTTCTGGGGAAGAATGCACTTAAATGATTCCAATCAAAGCAAGCTGAGAAATCAGGCAATTTGACCCATACTTACCTATGAAATTCTCTTAATTCCTGTAAGAGTGAGATGAGCTGCCTACCTCCAGTAAGGTACTAACGATTACTTTAATTGCAAAGGATAACTGTGAGAACACAAGAGGACAGAACTGACTCGCATTGTTCCTCTGGTCCAAGGTACATCAAAGACGATGTATTTTTCCAACAATAAAAAGGAAAAGCTCTACAAGACCCTGAATGAACAAAACCCATGAGAAGCCTCCACAGAAACACAGCGCATCGTGGAACAGAAAGGGATGCCAGTGCAGGGGGACCCAACAGGCCTGAAGCGCTCCAAGCGTCAGCTCCTTATTCTTAAACGACAGCAAAGACTTGGCAATTAAAAACGGATGCCTCAGACCTTCAGCACTGATGTTCTGTCACGCGGTGCCGACTGCAGCCAGCAGTTCGACTCCGCCAGAACTTTCACTAAACTCGCTGAGCTGAACCACAAGTTCCTCCTCCGAGGTTATTCACAGGATTGCAAGAGGGCAACCAGCAGCTGTAGCCAACACTCCACGACCAGGACCTGAGAATCAGCCTGCACACAGGTTTTGGACAAGAGACCTAGGTAGTGTAACCAGTCGGTGATGCCCTGTGAGTTCAACCAGAGAGAATCGCTCCCTAGGAGAAGCTCTGAAGCTGAAAGAATCAGATATGATGTGGCTTGACGGCATTTGGAGATAACCAAACAGAGATCCTAACAAGATATTTGAGTGACTGAGGTTCTAAAAAGCATGGAATTCACGAAGGAAATGACATGGACCATAAACTAGAGCCCTCCTTTGAATAAAATCCAGAATGTTTATGTTGAAAAAAGAAAAAAAAAACTACACTAAAATACCAGAAAGGAATATTACAGAACACTGAGATTTTAATCACCTTGTTTTGCTCAGGTGCAAAATGAAATGCCATTACTCTTTTCATTATCAAAGAAATAGAGACTTTATTGGATTTAAATTGAACAGTTATTTTGTAATTCCTTTCATGAAAAACACTTTAAAGAAATTTGTGCTCTGTAAGGAAGATGTCATATCCACTGAAAGCCATCCATTTTTTTATTTTTTATTTTTTAAGTTAGAAAGCTAGGATCAAGTCAATTCTGGAAAAAAAAAAAAAGAGAAATGAAATACTAACCTATACGAAGAACGTAGAGACAATTTTGGTACACAGGCAAGAAAAAAAACCACCTCTCTCTCATATGAAGTAATAGCCAGAATTGGGTAGGAATAAAGACCAAACAGTAATTACAGGTTTGCAGATGCATCTTTTCCCTGCCGATGTTCTACCAACCAGCTTGAAGACGAAGGGACCCTTTTCGTGTACTACAGTGTAATTACTTTGAAAATATGAAACCCAAAAGAAGCTCCCCACAAGCGATCCCTCGTCAGACAGCGACAGAATGCCACGGCTACTTCACGCGGTAACAGCAGATGACGCACTGACCACAGGGAAAGCCAGACTTCTTTTTAGATTTGTATTTACTGGAGGAAGATAAAGATAACCGCTTCTAATTACACAGGCAGAGGAACTTTAAAATGTACGTGTCAAGGAGATTTAGAAAAGAAAAGTGCTTACGTTCTGACACTGTGTACAGCAGGTTCTGGGGTAACGGAGGAGGCAGCCTCGCTCCTACAGGGGCGAGGCTGGGCACGGCGCTTGTCCCAGGCTGGTCACGATTATTTATCAGACTTGACTGCGTTAAAGGTGGTCCTACAACGACATCACAGAATCGCTAAGACTCCACAGATAAAATGTGCAAACATTCTGTGCAGCGTGTTTATTTCTTGTAAATAATCACAATTGTTTACCACAGAGGAGAAGCCCCAGCCAGGGAGGTTACTCTGATTCCAACAGCCTTTCTCTCTTACCCAGGAAGAACAAAGCTTTAAGCTCAAGAAGAAGGAGAACGGGAAAACAAAGTTTTTCTTCCCCAGAGCTCTGTTACTGTTAGAACTTGCATTAGCTAGAGCAGCTCCCCCCTCAGCCCTGCCATGGAGAATCGAGGCTTGTCCAGAGCAAGACATCATACCAGCCCCATTTGGATTACCGTTCCAAAACGGAAACTACAGGGCAAAAGGCATTAACGGGCAAGGAATTTGCCTAATTTTTGCTTTGTTTGCACCATATACAATACATACACTCCTACTTTCTATATGGCCAAAGAGGGACAGTGAGTTAATGCGGTGCAACCCAGTAAAAGGTAACTACAGCCAGAACTCTCAACAGCATGCCGGCTCAGAACCCACTGAAAGGCTCATGCAGTTTTGAGTAAGTTTTCCTGTTAATTAGAAAAGCTTGCTCTAGATAAGGTAAATAGAGTATTTCCCATCTCAGTCATTTTAAGCTTTTGCTACTAGGGTTTGTGAAAAAAGTAATCCAAGGAAACAAAGGCAGGAATGAAATTAAGTGCCTATGGACAGATCTAATCTCCTGGTGCCTTTCACAAACCGGGGCCATGCAGTCTCACCAGAAGCGCCGCCGTTTTTGAAATAAAACTAGCACAAACAACAACTATGTTCCCCGAGATTACTTTCACAATTAATCCTACTACTGCCACTGTAAAATGTGCTCCAGAAGCCTGCCCGCTAATTGCTCGGTGTTAACCCTACACAGGAGGTGTTTCTCGTCCCACAGCTGCCGCTACGTGTTACGGCTATCACAGCAGGTCCTGTGCTGCTGGAGTCCGGAGTACCGAAACGGAGTAACCACATATCCAATATTCTACCACTCTTCATAGAATCGACATTGTAAGGTGCAATGAGATAATGAAAAAGGATGAACAGTCTCAGATCGCTGTTGAGCTAAAACAGATCTTAGAAGTATCAAGCATCGGCTGCTAAAAACAACACACAGCATAGTACAAACACAGACATTTATCAGAACTTTCAGGAGATTAGATCTCAACATTTTTTCATTAGAAAAAAATAAAAGCTATCAATCCAATTGTCAGTGATCAATCCAAACAATACCAGGGTTATGAGATGATCTGAAAGATCTTACCCTCTCCCAACCTGCTCCATTTATCTAATTCAATTTGGAGGGTTAGGAACATCATATTTTACAAGCTGATTTTTCAGAATTATTTTGGCATTATTTGAGCAGTGCATGGCTAGAAAAGAAACTCCAACTCATTACTTCAAATACACACAGCTCCATTCCAGAAAGAGCCATCATCTTAACTTTCTGACATGAAGTAACACAGAAAAATGTTTTAACTTACTCGGTACAGGAAGCACGACAGGAGGTGGTGCCTGTGGATGAGTCTGTGGAACCGGCATCCTCATATTGCGAGCTGGACCTGGCATCGGGGGCAGAAGCATACCGGGAGGAGGAGGAAGTCCAGGAGGTGGTGGAGGAAAAGGAATCATACTTGGCAAGGAAACTTCATCGACTACTAAAGGATCATTTCCATGATCAAACTGGCAAAGATCACCAAGTACACAAAAACCTCTCTCTGCAAAACAGGAAAATTAATTATCTTCTCAGAGAGAGAAAAAACAATTAGTTGCCAACAATTAATACCATCTCAGGTTTTTGCTGGAATTTCTTACTAAAGAAAACATACAATCACTGACTTAACATTACCAGACGAGGTTTCAAAATAATTCAAATTAAAATAATCTTCCATAAAAGCATACAAACGTAGATGTATGCACCACCTGTTTTCTATTAAACACGTGTAGTGAAATCTTTTTCAGAACTGCCAGTAATTAAATTATTTGCGAAGGCATATACAGAATTGTGAACAAAAGCCCCATGTTCTTATCCAGCAGCTGTCAGATTACAAACTGTTTCCAGCAAGACTAGTTCCTTTCCCAGTAAAACAGAGGTCATAGATGCATTTTAACATATAAGGTACCCCACAAGCTACTGCACTTTGACTTGCTATACTTAACTTGAAAACCTAAAAAAAAAGTTGCAGTATTATTGAAACTAGGCAAGAAACTGAAGACTAGGAAACACTTTACCATCATAGTCTCTACATCTTCTTTTAGGTGGAGGGTTTCTGCCAAATGAACTGGGATTGCTGTGATTGTTATAATAATTTGACCAGCTCTCTGTTGTGTTTTCAAGATGGTGCGCAGGTGCAATTACAGTAACAGCACTGGGAATAGATTGTGCAGAAGAATACTGTTCAGTAGAGTTACTGGGAGACGCAGACACGGGGTTATACGAGCCTTCAACGTCGTTTCTCTCACTCTTGAATTTTGATCTCTCACGGTGCTCTGCTTAGAAAACAAAACCAAGAAGAACAGTTTAGGTATGTCTTCATGCTTTGTTCTGTATATCAGAGACCTGAAAAGAAGATACTACACAGCAGCATAGACATTTGCTCAAATATTCAGTATTCGGCACATTAAATTGTTCCTGAAGCAGATTAGGCTTACCAATGGGACAAGAACTAAATATAATGCAAACGGGGTTTTAACCTCAGAAATGTAGATGTTTTCTTTGTCAAATGAACATTCTTTCCTCTACTCCTTATCCCTTCCTGGACTGCAGCTTTCTTTTGAAGTAGAAAGGGGGAAAAAAGCAACAAGCCTCCACCCACCCGTAACTAAAGCGGTCTCGACACACATTGAAGTGTGTGGTAATCTGTGCCTCTTATTTTCCCAACAGTTCCGAATTAGCCCTAAAAGAACAATGGATCATCTGGTAACCACCTTAAATTAGACAGAAACCTTCTCTAAAAATACACAGCAACAAAGTGAAAAAGAGATTTACGCTACCTAGCAAAAAAGACAGTACATCTTTGAAAAATCAACAGCTTTGTTAACACAGAGCATGTAAATATCAGCTACTGACACCCACTGGTATACACCTGTGGATAAATTAAGAGGTTAGCAAAGAAGAAAACAATTCCCTTAATTATTCTACTCTGAAGAACAGCATCTTAATTAATGATTTCAGCAACACAAAGTTCTCAAAATTTGCTCAGACTGCTCAAGGACATCTACAGCCTGCTAGACTATACAGCACGTAGGAGTCACCGCACATCGCTGACACCAGACGCTCTCCTAACGCAACACCTTGAGTACTCACCAACGTTCCTGTTTGCATCGCGGTCTTTGCTTCTGCCCCTGCTGCGGCTACGACTTCGACTCAACCCTCTGCTTTTACTACGACTTTTACTCCTGCCTCGTCGCCAGCTGGACTTCTCTCTGTACAGGTCACTCCTGTCGTAGTATCTGTCATAGTCCCTCCATTTTCCGTCATCTCTCTTTTTCTCTCTGGTTCTAGAAAAACATACGCATGGAAGAGAAACCAATTCAAAAACAAGTTCGCAAGTTAACGAATTAACATACTGTTTGTCCTTCCTGTCCAATTTAGACAGCAAAAAAAATTTGAATCGGAATTTCCCCAATTACACAGAAAAATACAGAATCACTCATTCATAGAAACCAGCTACGTGAGGACTAGTAAAAATCGGAAAGGTGAGAAAGTTACAGATGACCAGAACAAGTTTTAAAGACGATGCTGACAGT
>VXAA01000821.1:302737-344390 GCA_013399115.1 Anseranas semipalmata | reverse complement strand
TGTCCTGCAGCGCTGCGGCGTGCCTCGCAGCCAGAGGGGCTGCGGGGCTGTGGGGCGGGTGTTTGGGCACGGGCGGAACCCGAGGCCCTTCACGCGAGGTCCCGTCCGCAGCCGCCGGGGCCGCGCTCCTGCCCCGCGCGGGAAGAGCTGCGCCCGCCTGGCGGGTGGCGAAAGCAAGAAACGGCGCCCAGAGCTCGTGGGAGGCTGGAACAAAAATAGAAGTGCGTGATTCTTTCCATTTCTGCTTTCAGCACTCTCCTGTCTCCCCAGTTCTGGCATCTTTGGGTTCGCTAGCTGTTGGGGAGGTAACGCCGCTGTTAGCGAGGCATTCTGCGCGTTGGGTCGGCTGGTGCGGAGCCCTTGCCTCGGGAGAAGGCTGCGACCCTTTCCTTACGGCTCTGAGCTTGTTTCAGAGTGCTGAACGCTAAGGACACAGATGGGCGCAGACCAGCTGGCGATAACGGTGCTCTTGTGAGGTTATGCTGCAGTGTTATGGGTCCCAGAGAAACGCCGGCAGATGTACTCTGGGGTGATGATATCTGGTAATGAAAGCGCTTTAGGAACGGTCTGTAATGTGTTACACTTCTGCGTTTGTTAACCTGTTCATCCAGCCTTCTGTTCTCCTTTGTTTAACAGGAACGTAAAGGGACAGCAAAAGTTGATTTCCTGAAGAAAATTGAAAAAGAGATTCAGCAGAAGTGGGATGATGAACGGGTCTTTGAGATTAATGCTTCGGATAGGCAGAACCAAAAGAGGTATCATTACGTTTCTTACAGGTTCTATCGTTAGTTATTTGAAGTGTTTCTTCTAGGGACCTTTTGTCCATCAATCTCCAGGGCAAAGAAGTGGCCTCTTGTGAATGAGTGGTGGTCTTTGATCAGCTGAAGGTACGTATGCATCAGGCTGGCATTTCCGTATCTGAGGGCATAAAGCAGCGGTGGATGTGCTGGCCAAGTTCCGGCACGGTGAACAAAGCCGTCCTCTCGTTCCTTGGTCCTGCCGGTACCCTCCGGGGTTCTAGAAACAAGATTCTTTTCCGAGGCATCTGCTTCCTGACATGGAGGAGCCTTTCCAACGCGATGCAGGAGTGGGGGGACGTAAGAAGTTGCTCCCCCGGCGAGAAAGGACCGCTCCTTTGCCTGGGGCGGTCACTCGGGATGCATGCTGCTCTGCTTCACTGGGAGAAAATTGTTTAGCAGGCACCTTGGGTCCTGGTGTAGGCTGACCTGTTCTGCTTTCCATAGAGAGGGAGGAAGACCTGGCGTGGGGTCAGTGCCATTAGTCAGACGGGGTGCTGTGACTTGTTTTGGTACGTGAGCTATGCTGCAGGAGTTCGTCTGACCGCTCTCGTTACCGCAGAGCTGGGGTTGGACTGCTCTCGTTGTGGGCTGCGGCTCCCCCAAGGTTGGGCTCGGGGCTCGCGTGAATAGCGAACGACCCAAAGGGGTCAGGCGATTTGGGTGGTAAGTTCAGGAGGTGTGATAAGGGTGGTTGTGTGGGAACGTTTGGTCACCTTGTAGGAATCTTTTTTAGCTTAAGAGAAATGCGCTCTGAAGTTCAGGACTGTAATTAATGCTTCATTTCTGACTGAAATGAAAGCAGTAGTTTTAAAATATGGAGCAAATACGAAATTTCAGTGTTCACTATGGTAACATATGGCCACCTTACAAATAGAGAAGAAGCTGCTTTGCTAAACTGATGTTGTTGCACTTTTGGTTAAAATATCGTGTATTTGCTTCAGGGTTTTGTCATGAACTTCTACTTTCATAAAACAGCTGCTGCTGCTACTAAAAGCCGCCCTAGAAGAGAGGTGCTGCTGCCATGGGGGTTTCTGCAGTCAGCCCCTAGTCACAGCGGGACTTCACCCCCTGCCGAAGAGGCTTTACTTGTGACACCTCTTGCCAGGCTGAGTTCTTGGAGCTCCGTGGCGAGGTGGTAGAACTGCTGCAAGAGATCTGGTGCCGTTCGCGCAATATTCAGCCCTAGGGAGCGGTAGCAGAAACACGTGTATCGACGTTAAATAGCACAGTTACTCAAAGAAAAGGGGCCAGGAGCGGTGACTCGTCACGTGGCTGACCTTTTCCAAAACTCAGGCTTCTTTGATATAATTCCTGCCTGAACCAAAGGGAAAAAATCCATCCTTTACGTGAGGAGAACGGAATGCCACCACAGATCCTCTCGGGATGTTTCAGTGGCTGACGTGCATCTATCGTATTTCGGTTACCGACCAGGTGCAGTCGCTGCGTCTGTTGCGTTCCGCTTCCCTGCTCGACGCCTCCTCCGCTGGCGTGATTCCCCGGGTTTTGGGGGGCTGCCTTTCAGCCACCTCTTGCTTTCTGCTGTCTCCGTTTCGTGATGCCATTGGCAGCGTTACCGCTCTTCTTTTGTTTTGGTAAAATAAACCTCTCCCTGGTGACGTTACCTTTGTGTGTGAATCCGTGCTGAGGTCTGTCTGGGAATTCTTCCAGCCCGTACTGGTATTTGTCACTTCTGATTCGAACTACTGGGAATTTTACCAGGTTTTTACTGGCTGGCTGGTGGGTTTTGTTTAACCGAGCGTTCTGCTTTTGGTCTCGGCTGGCTCTGGTTACCGTAACGCTTGGCCCTGCCAATGGCAGAACGTCCTGAGCTCCAGCTGCCTGCTGTAGCAGGGGCTTCTTGCTTCCCTTAAACTTGCTGCCACCTGGTGGGTTTCGCTGTTGCTCTTTGCAGCGGGGGGGGCTTTCCTGTGGGGCAGCGTTAGTGGCTTGGGCAGGTCTCGAGTGACCGTGGCGGCACGAGGCTCCTTGTTTGTTACGTGGGAAGGTCGCCCCAAACCGGGGCAATAACTGGGGTGTTACAGCAGGTGGCAGCTTCTCCAGCTCTGACTCGCACCGGTAACTGGCTTGGCTGGTGGTGCAGTTACGTGAGTATTAGCCGCGTGTTGCAGAGCACAGGTGGTGTGCGAGGGCACAAATCCCAAATGTCCTGAAGGTCTAGAAGATAACTTGGACGTTCTGAGAGGTCAGCTTGCAGTAATACATATTCAAAATGCCGTGCAGCAATATTACTGCTGAATGTTATCAAGTGGTCGTTTACAGTGCACTGCCAGAGAAGCTGAACTCGGACAGCGGGGATTAACGAAATGGCTTCTGTGAGCCTCTGCAGCAGCGACAGGGCGAGATTAGAGCTTCCTCCTTTGGGAAGGTGTTGCATCTTTTCAAAGTTTCTTTGTTATGTCAGTCCTATGAATTTTTTCTTTTTAAGATAAAACCTGTTAGTATAGTGGTAGTTAAAAATCAGACTCATGTTATTGCAAGAAAAAAGATATTTTGGTGTCACTGTCATTCTCCTGATGCTCGCTTTAAAAGCTAATTCCATCGGATGTTTTAATTCTCTGAATTTCTTTTCAGCAAAGGAAAGTACTTTGTTACTTTTCCTTACCCCTACATGAATGGCCGACTTCATCTGGGACACACATTTTCTTTATCCAAATGTGAGGTAAAGATTTTCCTCTGCTAATACCTCCAAGCGCTGCTTTTAAAGTACCTGATGCTGCTTCTGTAGTGACATGCTCATTTGGGAGTTAAATGTCAAGCCAACAGCATGCCTTGCTAATTGCTTCATAGATCCAATAATGATGTATTCAAACTTCCGTTTTTCTGTATTTTCAGTAGAAGTATTGCTGGTTGAAAAGAAAGACTACATAACTCTTTTTTGAATTCTGGGAATGTAGACTGCAGGTGTTCCCTTTGCTCTTTCAGATTTGCAGATATGTTTAGGAGTTGCTGCTTATTGTTTAGCTGCTAAGTAGCACAAACTTCGCCGAGAACCTGGCTGTCCCTTTTGTTTGTGAATGCTGTGCTCTGGTACCTGGGTGTTAGCAGGTTTTAGATACCTAATGGGTAAGATTCCACAAAATTGATTTCTTTGCGTTCTTCTCCAGTCAGAGATAGCCCCCTGGAAACCAGGAAGGCTTCGTATTTATGCAGCCAGGCAGTGGCAGACCTGGTAGCAAAATGCATTTTCACCTTCTTTTCCTACAGTTAGCTTCTTAGATGCTGTTGGCTGCATTTGTCTTTTAGTAGCTTCGTGTGAAAAAGGAATTACATGTGTATTTTGGGAAGGGTGCTAATTTAGCCTTTTACCATTCTCATTTCACGCGTTTCATTTTTCCACTTTATCTAGTTTGCAACTGGGTATCAGAGGCTGAAGGGAAAGACCTGTCTGTTCCCGTTTGGTCTGCACTGCACCGGGATGCCCATCAAGGTAAGGGTTGCTGGGGGCTTCTTCTCACGCTTTCTGTGCTTAAAGGTACTTGGAGCATTGCTTGCTGTCTGTCCAGAGCATCGTGGTAATTTATTTGAAAATTTTTTAAGACAATGTGATTTGGAACCTGAATTTGTAGTAGAGATGCATGTTGTGCTTGAACTATGCAATGACTTTCTAGAAAATAAAATTCTTCAAAATTAAGTTCCAGTAGTGTTTTCTTTCATTTGCAAGTAAATCCTTGCTGTAAACATCTTCCTGCCGAGCAGGCTTTCTTGAAGTCGCAGGGTCTCCTAGGAGCTCGTGCAGTGTCCAGAAGGAGTTCTAAGTTTCGTGGTGGAATGCGCGGAGTTACCGCTAACAGTCGCTCCTTGGCACTTGCTTCAGCCATAGCCACGGAAAGGTGCTGACAGACTGCCAATAACTCTCTTTAGGCTTGTGCAGATAAGCTGAAAAGAGAAATGGAATTATATGGCTGCCCCCCTGAGTTTCCTGATGAAGAGGAAGAGGAAGAAGAAAATTCTGCTAAAAAAGATGAAGAGATTATCATCAAAGACAAAGCAAAGGGGAAAAAGGTAAAGCTGATGAAACAAGGGCTCTTTGGGCTGGTGGCTGTGCTCTCAAAGCTGCGCTATTTTTCCTCCTTCACATACCTCAGAGAGAAGCCTGTGATAAATATATTTAATTGCTTTGCCAAGATATCTTGGTCGTTTTAAGGTTGACTTGAAAAAAATGCATCGACTGTGTGGTTCCAGAGATACCATTTTAATACCTGAAAATGTAATGATGAGCTGACGCTCTGTTTAATAGTCTGCTGAGAGAAATGAGGTCACGCAGAGTAACACTGCATGTTTTGCTGCACAGAGCATTCACAAACTGTATGAAATAGCTCTGCTCTCTTAGCACTAGGGTTAGGTGTGCTATTTGGGGTATTCTATGGTAAATACCCTGAGTAAAGTCATTGGAAATATTGTGACTTATCTGATTTTTAAGAGATTTAAAGTTTTGAGAGTATCACAAAGCAAGGAAAGAATCAACTCTAAGAAAACGTTTTAATGCATTGGCAGCAGGTATGATCTTGAATATTCTTGCAGATAGTTAAGTTGCTGTTGGGTAGAGACATCAGATAGTCGGAGGACAATAGCTGGAAAAGGTAATGTGAGCGAAGTACCAGCAGAAAAGGTTTTTATTACAAGGCTTTAGTATAGGACTGCTCCACCTTGTCATGGTAAAAGTATCCAGCACCTCAATTAATTGGTCATTTCTTGCCAGTTTCTCACGGCACACCTTTTCTGCGGGTTTGTCTTGGGGGGGGCGGGGGGATGTTAAGGTCCGTATAGTTGAATACAAGCAAGGAAATGGCGTAGATCAAGCTGTAGTTGTCTTCACTCTGTGAAAGGCAACTAGAATATTCATATTAACTTCTATATCTGGAAATGGAAACCACAACATAAGTGGAGGAAAACAATGCACTAGAGCATGTAAAGGTATCGTCGATGTGAGAACACGCGGGTTTTTCCTAACCACAGTTGTCCCGTTAGAGTAAAGCTGCTGCCAAGACTGGCTCTTCCAAATACCAGTGGGGAATCATGAAGTCCTTGGGTCTGTCTGATGAAGAAGTAGTCAGCTTTTCCGAGGCTGAGCACTGGCTGGATTACTTCCCTCCCCTTGCTGTACAGGATCTGAAAAGCATGGGGTTGAAGGTAACTATGAAATCTGAAATTCAGTTATGCGAGCAGCCATGCTTGCACTGTTGTTGCCTGTGTGAATGTGCTGCTTGTCCTTTGAGACCAGAGATTGTCTGCGCAATAGCAGTGTTATTCTGCAAGTGTTTCCAGTATCTATGGAATTATTCGTTTAACCTTCTAATAGTCTTGCGTGATCATTAAGTGCTTTCTTGTATAGAGATTATACACTGTGCATTGATCCTAACTCGAAACAAGAATTGAGTCAAGGAATTGGGACTTTCATTTCTTGTTTCTGTATTGGGTAACTGTTCTAGAGTCAGGATTGACAGTAATTTTAGGAAGAGTAATGATGTGATATTAAGTAAAGATGCTTGTTCTACTGACAATAGTTTTTTTTAAAACTAAAGATGGCTAGAATATGAAACACGGTAATGCTGAAATTGAGCTTGAGTGATTGGTTAAAACTACTCCAAAATCTCTAAAATTCCCATTCAGCAGACAGGGCCTTGAGTCTTTAACATGTCAGCCCTGAAGGACCAAGCACATGCAGGCTGCAGTTCCATTTTTAAGCATGCACCCTTAGTGTGATACGTACTTGCAGTATGTTTTGGGAGAAAAATGTCTCTTTTTATTTTCAAATTACAGTTTTGCTATTGTGACTTTCCTTGAATTCTTGTGTTGTATTTACTTACTAGATACTCTTACACGTTTCCAGGTGGATTGGAGGCGTTCCTTCATTACCACAGATGTTAACCCTTATTATGATTCCTTTGTGCGATGGCAATTCCTTACGTTAAAAGAAAGAAATAAGATCAAGTTTGGGAAACGGTAAGCCAGCTCTGAGTTTATTGTCAGCTTGGATAAACTCAGTTTTACAAACGATGGAACCCTATGACATGTCTCTAGAACATGCTTGTAACTCAAATTAAACTAAAATCCTTTTATTTCAGACCCCCTGTAGCCATTGTAATGTGGTGTGTTCGTTGTGCTAGCCGTGTTGGTGAGATGGTGTCCCTGCGTTTTAGTTCTACCATAGATGCTAACTCAAAGCAAACTAAGGTCAATACTGAAAGCTCTTGCGGACACTTACTGACATTAGTGGATACAGAGGCAAAATTTGAAAATACCACTTAGGGGTCTCCCTTTAATAAAGATCTTTTTTTTCCTCTCTTCATCTTTAGATTATTGTATTTACTACTAAATGAACATATACCTTTTTTAGATACACAATTTATTCTCCAAAAGATGGACAGCCTTGTATGGATCATGACAGGCAAACAGGAGAGGTAATGTTTTTAGCTGACATTTTTATGCGTTGCTTATGGTTCTTAAATACTGAATGGAAAAATTGTATCTTGGAGCAAAATGTGTTTTGTACAAAGTGAACTATCTGTTCTCGGTTGGCAGTACATGTGAAAATTGAATGAACTCTACTATTGAGAATACTTATCTTGAACTATGGATAGTATTTTCCATTGTACCTATTTTCTGTGATTGTTGGCAATTTGCTATTGTGAGTTTCCTTGAATTTCTTTATTGTATTATCTGTCAGTTGAAACAAAACAAATAAGCTTTTGTTATGTTGCCTAAATAGTTGCTGTCATGAGTAAATTTTTGGACAGAGGAATAAAATAGAACCTCTCACTTCAGTTTGCATTTTATTAAGCAGCCGTTTGTATCAATAGAAACATGATTTTCTTTGAAGAAGGCATTGGTACCTTCAACAGCATTTGGGTTAGGTTACTGCAGAATAGAATTTATTTTCTTTAGTGCTTGAGTCAGCTTCGTGTACTGATTGTTGCGTTGTTTATGTGAACTGCAGGGTGTTGGACCTCAAGAATACACTCTAATAAAAATGAAGGTGTTAGATCCTTACCCAGCAAAATTAAGGTAGGTCTTGAATTCATAATGGCAAATAAGTTCCATCTTATGGCTAGAAGTAACCATTAAATTAGTCTGTTTTGCCTAACGCAGAATTTAATTTTGTACTATTACTTGTGTCACGCAAAGACTTGGTCTCTGTTTTGAGCTGCTATGTTCGCTAATCTGTGGAACACAAATTGGAGTTCAAAAAGAAAAATTGAAAGCCCCACAAAGAAGTTAATGAGCCACTTTCATCCCTCAGGAAATGTTACTTATAGTTCATGTTAGTTTAAGGGCATGTTTTGTATTACCCTGAAAGTTTTTATTTTGGTGACTTATAAAATACTTTTCCCCCCTAGTGGCCTAAGAGGAAAAAATATCTTCCTGGTGGCTGCCACACTCCGCCCCGAGACCATGTTTGGCCAGACTAACTGCTGGGTTCGCCCGGATATGAAGTACATCGGCTTTGAAACGGTGGATGGGGAGATTTTTATCTGTACCCAGAGAGCTGCCAGGAACATGTCCTACCAGGGCTTTACAAAGGATAATGGAGTCGTGCCTGTTGTCAAGGAGCTGATGGGAGAAGTAAGCATCTTGCAGCTTGTTGGCCGGGTTTATCTGTTCTGTGAAGCTTGTACTTAGCAAGGTGATGGTAGAGTTGTACTTGAAAAGAAAATAGAGGAACAAGGAAAAAAAAACTCGGAGTGTTAAGTGACTTCAATTAAAAAAAAAAAAAAGGCAAAAGAGCTTTGGCAGCTGAGCTGCTGCTGCTTTTGGGAGGTGAACCAGATGCACTTGTTGACAAATGCATTGCTATTGCCTTAGCATTCCTGATGAATGAATGATTTAAGTAACATTTCTGTGCATGCTGGAAAGAGTGGTGACTTTCCTGTGCTAGGAGTGGAAAGAGAAGGGAAAAATGTAATAGCTAGAAAGCATTGTGCGAAAAAGACTGATGCTGATGTTTCCATCTTTGTGAATACAGCTTTCTTAGCTTTGTGGTTGAATGTGAGTGTTTTTGATACGTACTGTTCTTAATTTCTGTTCTTTGTATAAGTGTAGTTGGTGGCACATCATTTGGTCTTCATTCACTAAAAATTGTCTTTCCATCTTTCTTGATCCTGCTTTGCATGAAGTAGAAAGTATAGTTTTTGTTCCTTCGTTAGCAGAGATGACATGAATCTAAGCAAATCAGAGAGGGAGAAAACAACTGCAGTACCTAGACTACCTCCTGTCAGTGCGTAAATCTCGATGATATGCTTTTCCTGCCTTTTGTTTAATCTAGCTTTTGAACTGGGCTAGCTAATTCTTAGAAAAGAGAATAGAATATGGAATAGTTTCAGTTGGAAGGGACCTGCAAAGCTGTCATTGAGTCCAGCTGTCAGCTCCTTTGGGGCTGACCCAAAGTTAAGGTGTAGCATTAAGGCATTATCCAGATGCCTCCTGAACACGGACAGGCAGGAGGCATCGCCCGCCCCTAGGAAGCCTGCTGCAGAGTCCAGCTGCCTTCTCAGTGAAGAATTGTCTTGATGCTGATGTGCTCGAAGTATTGGAACGCAAACGGTTTTCCTGCTTCCTGTCTTCTTCCAACTCTAGACTTCCTATTTCAGTAACTTTGCTTTTCTCTGAATTATTTTGTCTGTATTATCTAGTATTTGATTTTTTTGACCAGTAAATAGTCCATATACTATCTCAAATGGTACACAGATGCTTTTCATATATGCTTCCTCCTTGTCTTGCAATACATGTTTTTAATTTATTTGTTTATAATATGTAAGGAATGCCAACAAGTTCAGAAGAATATCAGCAGGCAGAGCTTACTCAGCTGGGCTGAAAAGTGCTGTTTATTGTAGCTACATTCCTTTGCCCCATGTAGGAGATTCTTGGCGCTGCACTTTCTGCACCTCTGACCACCTACAAGGTTATATATGCTCTTCCCATGCTCACGATCAAGGAAGATAAAGGTAACGTTGCAGCAGCTTCTTGCCAAAGCCTGTTTGATGCACGCTGCATTCAGTATGTAGATTAATCTTTTTGTCTGTTTTATCTTTGTCAAGGAACTGGAGTGGTAACGAGTGTCCCCTCCGATTCTCCAGATGACATTGCAGCCCTGAGAGATTTGAAAAAAAAACAGGTCAGTCTCTTACCTGAACCACTTCTGTTTCCATTTCTTTTCCAGAGCACGGAGGGACAAAATTGGATATACAGTGGGTAAAATGAAACTCCCTCTAATTGGAGTTTTGCCATCTCTAACTTCAAATTGAAGTAGTAAAAAATAAATGAAGTTAAAACCCCGCTGAGCTCGGTCAAGTTTTTATTCTCAGTCTTCAAGGAGGGTTTTGGACGTGGTGTCACTTCTGTATCTTAACACACAGAAGAAGAGTGCTGGTGAAATGGAAATAAATTCCTGTTGTGAAAATGACTTCCAGAGATGAGAGCTATGTATGAATTTCAAATTTCAAATGAATTTCAGCTACTTAGCTGTTGCTATCACAGCCTCAGAAGTGCATCAGTGTCTAAACAGCTTTCACTGGCTGTTGAATTTTTGTTCCACTCATTTTCAGTGCTAGTGTGGCTTTTTCCATTGTAGAAATGTACACAGTCTGATAGAAAATCACTTGAAAATGAGACAGGTATTAAAGTCAGATGTGAGCAGGCAGAGAAGCAGTTTTGTCTGCTTTATAGCAAAATGCTATGTACATGAAAGACCCTATAAAAGGATAAAAACCTTCAAAGGTAGAAGAGTTTTCTTCTATTCATGTTGTGTTTTTTTCTAACTTTCAAAGGCTTTGAGAGTGAAGTACGGCATCAGAGATGAAATGGTCCTGCCGTTTGAACCGGTGAGTACACCCACGTGTGCATCTGCAGTACACATGGCTTTGTATTCACTGATGAAACGTGCCAGAACTGTGCCAGCCTCTTCAGAATTTGTCTAATTTCTGTGTAATTTCTACTTTTCAGCTGAAAGAGCTTGAAAGCTTAGAGTAATGCTTTCATGTTTTGTTATAGCTGTAATATTTGGTCTGTTAGGGGTTGCGATCAAGATCTGTTTTTCTGGGCTATTCCAGAGATAAACAAAAGAATTAATTTTTGTGGAAATTACTATTTTGGAGAATGCAGTGCATCATTATACTGATAACTGATTGGTTGGTTAAAACTTACAGTAATAATCTTGCCTTCAAGGCTGCCTCTGTTTGGTGCAAAGGGCTGAAGCCCCTCACTAGAGCCCCCCACAGACCCGTGGCTAAATCAGTTTTCACGGGGAAACGCGGGTTATGGGTAAAGCCATCCCAACACTCCGCGTTACCCTTGCTTCACAGGCTGGCTTCAGTGCTGATACAACTCGGTCGTGGCATGATGTGAGGAACAAAACTGGGTTAGTGCTTGTGGGAGGGCAGATCAGGAGTCCCACGGGGACTGCCAGGAGTTCTTCCTCTGATCGGTGGAATTGCACCGACACTGTAAATGCCTGTGTAACTTGGTTACTAAGAGGTGTGCTGCTCCGGAAACTTGCAGCAACGTCATGGAAGTTGGCCTTTGCCCTAGCAGCTGCTTCTGCTGTCATTAGGGCTATTTAATACTGCTTTTTGCCAAGATATGTAGCACAAACACTTCTAAGTAATAACTGCCTTCTCTTAACCTTCCTAATCTCTGGTTCAAACTCGCATGTCAGCCTAGGGACTGCAAACCAAGCGAAATGTACTTGTATCTTGTTCAGTGCATCGCTTCTTGTGAAGTATATGGAATCTGGAAGACGAATTCTTGTGTCGATATTACACTGAGATAATTTGAAGTGAGCATCTGACTTTTGTTGATTCTCAGGTGCCAATCATTGAAATCCCAGGATATGGCAACCTTTGTGCTCCATTCGTCTGTGATGAGCTCAAAATCCAGAGCCAGAATGACAGAGAGAAACTTGCTGAGGCCAAGGAGAGAGTATACCTGAAAGGATTTTATGAAGGAGTAAGTAATAAAAGATTTTGGCTTAGTGTGATTAGGAGAAAAAAAAAATGGAGCAAGATAAATTAAAAAACAATGCAGGAAAAAGGGAGATTTTTTTTTCACTAGTCCATTTTTCATTAAGACTTCTGCATTTAGAGGAATTGTGTGGAAATGAAGAGAATGGAGAAAGGTATGACTACAAACTGAGGCTCATCATTTGGCTTCTTAGCAAGCAGTCGTATTCGAAGGAATTGATCGATTTTGTTGCAAATATTGATTTGGAAACTGACAGGAAAAGATAGCAATGTATTTTTTTTTTTTTTTTTTTACTGTCTCTACTTGTGTAGTGGCTTACTGTGACGTATTCCTCACCGTTTTCTTGTGAGCTGACAACAATTTGCATCTCTGACTAGCTGTGTGGGATTGCCTAAATGCATGCTGACGTGTATACAAGTTTGTTTTACGTAAAGAAGATTGTCTAATTAAAAAAAATAAAAATAAACCAACAAACAACCCAAAAGCTTACTTCCTATTTGTACATGTCAAAGATTGCAATAACCGCTATTTCCTGGTTAGATCTAAAAAACCTACTGCACCTGTTTCTTGTTAATTTAGAAACAATTAACTCTTGACTCATCTTTTACAGGTAATGTTGGTGGATGGGTACAAAGGACAAAAAGTTCATGATGTCAAGAAACTTATTCAGAAGATGATGGTGGATAACGTATGTGGTAACATGCACACAGCTTCTTCTAAATTACCCATTTTGCCCCTTTTCGCAATAGCAGAGTCTGAAGAAACCTCTCCATTTTGGTTCTGCAGTCCTCTTGGTGGCCCTTAGGGTAGCTACAGAGTATAAACTACTGCTGAGAGAGCTTGTGTTCTTGGGTGCAGTGGGATGAATAGCTTATTCCCTGCTTCATCCCACCACCTTGTCTCGGAAACGTTTTGGTCTGATTTTCATCTTTGAGATAGTTGTGAAGATACTGAAAGTGTAGGATCTGAACCATTGTCTTTTTCAAGTGAGAGTAAAGGATATCCGTTACATGCAGACACCCCATTTCTGGGGTTCGTCAAGCAGAGGAGGAAGAGTAGTAAATGAACAACAATTGTCATCTCTCGGATAAGATTTTCCTGATGAGCACTGGAAGTGTGAGAGGCATTTGTTACTTAGTCAATATTGCTTGTTGTTGCAGCATTGTTATCTTCAGATTATAATATAACACTCTGTACTGTTTCATCCTGTGTAAGAATATATGGTCTGTGAAGGTAGATTTAAGCTCACTGTTCTATTTTTCTTTGCCTTCCCCACCTCATGTTTTTTTTCTAGTAGCTGTGATATTTGTGTAATATGTTTTATATTCTGCTGTAAATAACTCTTTACCCAAAAATAGTTTTAATTGGTAGGGGCATAACTAATGAGTAATATTTCTTGCTTCTGTCCTCCTTTTCGTCATGCATGGAGACACTCTTCATAAAAGTGTGTGAACTGACGCACCTGGGAGGTAGATAGTCAAATATTATCCTCATTTTACTGAAGCAAATACTGAGGCAGAGAGCCGGTGCAGTAATGAAGGCCATGCAATAAATGCTGTAAAACAGATCAGAATAAAGGTGATGCTTTTTAGTAAGACTTGAGGATTTTCAAGGCTCTGCTAAGTACTTAAATCTTAGCTTTATTGCCCTTTCAGGTATATAACCATCTCTTCTCATAGGATGAAGCCATGATTTACATGGAACCTGAGAAACAAGTTATATCGCGGTCTGCTGATGAATGTGTCGTGGCCCTTTGTGACCAGTGGTAAGTGAAGTAAAGCTTGTAGTTAAAGCGTTGCTGTCAATTTACATCCGACTTGTGGATTGCTTTGTTACAATAAACTTTTCCTGACTGTAGGTATTTAGATTATGGTGAAGCGGACTGGAAGAAGCAGGCATCAGAGTGCTTGAAACACCTAGAGACGTAAGTTATAAAAGCAGATGTAACGAAGAGTGATTGTTTGCTGCTGGTGGTGTTCTAAGATGGCTGAGTGAGAGGAGTAATTAGTAATAGCTTATTTCTTACAGGTTTTGTGAAGAGACTAGGAGAAATTTTGAAGCTACTTTAGGCTGGCTACAAGAGCATGCATGCTCGAGGACATATGGCTTAGGTAGGCAAAACACTTGTTTTCTCCCTTGTTGCTTTGTGTGCATGGTACTCATTACCTTATTTGGAAGGTTGAAGTGTACCTAGGATCCAAAATGGTATAGTTAAGTGTAGAACAGATTTATCCAATTTAAATCATGACCCAGCATCCCAGAGAATGCACACTTCATCTTGTAAACTCATTACTCACTAGGAGTAATCTCTCTAGCTTTTTGCCTGGGCAGTTGATTTGGAAGGGATCTCAGCAGAAGGGACTAATACCATTTCTTGGGCGTTCTCCTTAAATGATGACTAGCCTTTGGCATGTGTAGCCTGCAAGGTGTGAAAGCAGATGCAGCTTGACATGGGGCAGCTATTATAACTGCATTATAATCCACAGCAAATAATCATGAGTTAAAATTTGTTTGACAGTTGAGTTAAGAAGCTGGTTAAAAAATGGCAAGCATTTTCTCTTGAATAAAATTTTCAAATGCACAGATCAGTTTTTTTTAAAGGATTTTTAAACGTGTAAGCTTGAGTACTTGCAGAGAGAGAGAGAGAGAGATTCCACTGAAGTCATGAACTGCTTATGTGTGCTTGTGTCGTGCTTGTTCTCCCCGCAAGCAGGCGTGATAGTGGCTGTCTGACACCTGGCACCGTCTCTTCCAGGTACCCGTTTGCCTTGGGATGAGCAGTGGCTGATAGAGTCCCTCTCTGACTCCACCATCTACATGGCCTATTACACAGTTGCTCATCTGTTACAGGGAGGTGACCTGAGGGGCCAGGGAGAATCTCCTCTAGGCATAAGGTAAGGAGAGTGAATCACAAGTTGGCTTGTTTAATTCTGTGTCCTTCTCTTTTGAATTGTTCTTGATAAAGACTTGCCAAGCAGGCTGCTACTTTGCTTTTGTGTTTAAAAAGCACCATTGCCAAAGCTCAACCTGCTGTTAGCTAAGTTGTAGCAATGCTGTAGAAGGGAAATGTAAAGGAAAGAAGAAAGTAGTGCTGTGGATGGGGAGAGAGGAGGAATGTCCTTGAAAGCAGAACTGCATACAAGGTAAATCACCTTTTTGGTTCTTGCTTGACTTGCCTCGAAATGCTCCTTCCCAGGTGTTTGAGTGATTTATTTCAGTGGCTCCTGACCTGTCTGTGTGTACCGAGGGACCCCTTCACAGCTGTGGAGAATTGTGTGGTTCGGTGTGCAAACTGGACAGGAGCAGCACTTAGGTTTTGTCGCTGTACTAAAAGCTGGTAACTCCTAGAAGCTTAGAAACATCTTTTATCCATAACCTGTATGTGGCAACCCTCAAAGTCAAGAGGGACGAGGTGTTTGTACTGGAATAGGTCTGAGGACTGCTCTGTGACCTGTTGGGTGGGGTGGTTGTGAACTGTCAGTGATAGAGATCAGGGAGATGGTAGAGCACAACTGGTCCCAATTTTAAAAAACACTGGCAGTCTTGCCTTGAATCTTACGCTCTAATTTTGCATGTTTTATGAGCTACTTTCCGGAGTAGTTTACACACTGCAATTGAAACATACCTTATTTGATACTATAATCTGAAAAGCATTTCCAAAGTAAAGGTTCTTAAAACTAGAATTAATTCTGAAAGGTTTTCATTTTGGCTCGAGCCTCTCTAATTACAGAGGGGTTACCTACATCCTAGGCATGTCTGCAAACAAACTTTGAAGTGACCATCCTTAGCACTGAATTGCAGATTTGATGTAATTAAGTACCTAAAATTACAGTGTGCTATTACATGAGTAGATAACATCTTTCTTTTTAGTATTAGCAAACACTTTACTGACTTACTCTGCGGGGTAAGGTAAATAAGGGATTTATGGCGCATCATGTCATTCATCATTCAGATACAACAATCTTTAGCACCAAATGTAGAAGCTAAGTCACAGCACACAATGGTAATTTAAAGCGTAGAGCAATAACTGCCAGGGCCAAAGCAGCACACTGGTGCGTGTGAGGCTGTTGCAGACCGGTGGTGCTGTCTGTCGCTTGAACTAGTCTGTGTACAGAAGGTGCTTTGGATCCGGAAGGTTTTTCCTCTCTGCGTAATACAAGGCAAAGCACCTTAGTAGATGTTCAGAGATGGTAAATGTAGATTGGAAATTATTTAATTTGAAATGTATGCAGGGAGTATCTGGTGGACTCCAGTGAAATTCTAAGAAGTTAGGAATAAAAAACTATGTAGAATAAAAGCTTTTTCTCATGCAGGCTCAGCGGTGTTCTCATTCAAACTTGTGGATTCTACTTCAAGTGATTGGTAAAATGGGTCTTATTTTACAGTAATTTGAACGAATTCGGTATCCCAGCTCTGTGTCGGTAAGGGCAGTGGGGGGGCGGGGGACGATGACATTAATTTTCGCACGTAGGGAGGTGACCTTGAATTGTACAGAAATCTTCTTGTACTCCTGCTCTTCTTTCCTGGAGGCCAGAAGGAATGCCAGTACGGCCCATTGCAGGGAATGCCGAGGAACTTAGGTACTAATAGGCTTCCCTTACTGAACTAAGGTCACAAGCGGTGCCCAGAGGGGAGGGCATTTGTAAAAGAAATAGTCAGATTTCCAGCACATTCAAGATTGTGCTCTAGTTGTTAATTGCTTTTTCTTTACGGAAGTCCTATGGTTATTAGGAAATATCAAAGGGTGTTTTAAGCGGGGCATGGCCTGAGCTAGTACTTCTACTACCTCTGAGTTCTGGTTTTGTATCTGGTGGTTGACTCCTGATTTTGAACAAAATGTGTGTATGCTCTTCAGTCGTGTTTGCTTATCAAATGGAGTCTGTTGTGAGAATGAATCAACAGACTTAAGCTGCTTCATTCAAAATGCTGTGGCTTCTAAGAGGAGTTTTTAGTCTCATATTGACTGTCAGTAATTCTGTGCAGGGCGCATCAAATGAGCAAGGAAGTTTGGGATTACATCTTCTTCAAGGCAGCTCCATTTCCTAAAACAGAGATTCCAAAAGAAAAGTTGGACAAGCTAAAGGAGGAGTTTGAATTTTGGTATCCTGTGGATCTCCGAGTCTCTGGCAAAGATCTCGTTCCAAATCACCTCTCGTACTACCTCTATAATCATGTGGCTATGTGGGCAGATCAAAGGTAAGTTTGGAAATGATGCAAAACAGGCGTGCAGGAGATAAAGCCGGAGTGTATGTAGTTCTGATGGGTTTGCTAATTTTTTTGACGTCTAACATTCAGGATTAGCTTTATTGTTTCCTATCACAGCTTTTTTACCATTGTCTGTACTAGAAGCTATTGAAATTGAAGGCTTTTTATCCTTGTTTTTCCTGTTTTTTTCCTAGAATTCTTTAAAGGTTTTACGATGCAAGATTTTTACATACAGATTCTAAAATTTTGACTAAAGCAAAACTGAAATTTAACTGCTTAATATGACTTTTAGTCAACTTGATGAGACCCTGTTTGTGCTATAAACACTGGAATTCTGTCGTGTAGCACAATTGATTCGGCAGTTTAAATCACAGCTCTAGATCAGGCCTAAGGGTTTACGTGTCCTAACTAAAGGGTACCTTTGCTTGGTGCTTCTTCAGAGTATGTGAAAAACCATGTTAAAACAGCGTTGCTGTGTCTTCAAGGTTTTTTCTCTCTAAGAAATGGAGAGAATGCGCAGTAGCAACATCTAGAGATAAATCCATATAATACAGGAACTTGTGGCGCTTGTGACTATTTTTCATTTGTTTTAGCTGTCTATGGAGGCATGAAAAGCTCACAGTTGAATAGCCACATTAGAAAGAAAATGTATAAAAGTAAAGAATTAATCTCAGCTGCAGCCTTCATTGACCTGTTTCATAAAAGTTAAATGTATTCTGTAAATATCTCCTCCTATGGATTTTTCCAGTGTTGAATCGTATTCTTGCACTGAGATTTAAGTGAATGTGTTATCCTTAAGTTTTCTTAATGACTTTTCAAGGATTGTTGAAACAGCATATATATTGCAGTGGGCAATATAGTACAGGCTGAGAATCTTTGACAATCGCGTGGGGCTTTCAGAAAGATGTAGTTCCTATGCATTTATATGCTGTTTGTATTCCCTTGAACCCCTATTGAAAAGTTGTTTAAAACAGTAGATAGGAAAAGCTGTAAAGATGGTCATGGGGAATGAAATCCGCTCCCTCTGCTGATAGAGATACCTGGATTTGCCCAACAGAAAACTGTATAGCTCTATCCAGTGCTGTTGGGCAATGCTAATCACTGGCTTTTAAAGTAAATATAGCTGAATAGAGGGAGGTGGGGTAAATGAAGTATAATTGTAGGTGCAATGCTCCCTGCTTTGCATTTCAGCAATGATAAACCCTAGCCCTTATATTGTAGTTCTTCTCATCTTCAAAGACACTCCTTGATTTTTTAAGACACCTCTCCAGATAGCTTTTTGAAGATTCCACTTAAGGTATTCATCCTAACCTGGCACATAAAATGTATATTTTCACTTTTGAAAAGGAACATTTTTACTTTATCACGTGCTGTGTATCTTGTCTTCAAACAGAGAAAAATGGCCAGTAGCTGTGAGAGCAAATGGACATCTCCTTCTCAATTCTGAAAAGGTACAGTGAGGTTTTGTGTGCGAGATGGCTTTTGTCGTTGTCAAAATAGGCACCTGCAAGCCAGATAGAAAAAGTCTATCTAGGAAATTAAAAGGAGGAAATAGTGAAAATTCTCGTTCCTTCATTGGTGCCCTCCAGTTCTTCGTTCACCGGAGGTGAAGATGTACCTTTCCTCCAGTTCTGTCTAACGCTTTTATTCTGTTAGCTCTTGTATTGCTTCATGAAGTTAGTGAAGATTTCAGTGGGTTTCTGTTACATTTTAGGATAATGTAGATTTTTTGTTGTTGTTGTTGACTACATTTTGGCTTAGTTTAGCTTAGTTAAGGCTTGGAGCAGGTATAATGAGAGGAAAAAGTGTGTGTGAATGCGTTGGTAATGCATACTAGTTCTGAAATTGAATTGAATTTAAAAGTGCCTGAACCTAGGAATTTGGCCTTGGAGACAGCCTAACGTGAAACCAGAGAAAACACCAAGGTCCTTCTTGAAAAATCAATGCAGGAGAAGCTGAAAACTCCAATTTCAAAGTAGTATTTAGATTTCAGAAATTTAATTCAGGTAGTTTCTGGAATTGAATTTTGGTACCAGTCATCCTATTTTTCAAAGCCTGACAAATTCTAGGGTGGAACCCAATGATCCAGAAAGCAGCTCCCATTTCCACGCAGTTGTGGTGTGTGTGGACCTTACTACTGACGACTTGGCCGAGTCTCAAGACAAATTCAGGGGCTGGATCAGTACTTCCCAAGTGTAGTCTGTCTTTGCTATGAGATGTAGTTCAGATTTACCAAACTGCTTTTGCTGTGATTCATGAGAAAATACTTTGTCAGTGGTTTCCCCAGACTCTTGCTGTCTGTCTTGCTTATCAAATAGCAAAATGGATGTAGAGAAAACCAAGATTCTTCTGTTTCTTTCAGATGTCTAAATCTACAGGCAACTTTCTTACCCTGACTCAGGCTGTTGACAAGTTTTCTGCAGATGGTAAGTATGTTCTGACCTGTTCCTGTTTTTCAGTGATGCCAAAATGACTGAAATTAATGTTTTGCTCTCAAAGGAGCAGTGGGTATATTGGAGTATTGAATTGCAATAAATCTTCCACTTACCAGCTGGTTTTGTTTGTAAAGCTGAACCTTATTTAGAACACTGGGATGTGTGTTAATGCAGCATGTTTAAATCAAGAACTTCTCCCAGTGTTGAGGCCTTCTAGAAGGCACCTATTTCACCTCTTCACACTGGAGATCAAATCATCAGACAAATGCTGTTGTTGCACACTGTGCATACGTGCATGCCAAGTTCTTCTTGCATCCTCTTGTTTTTTGAACAGCGATTGTGCTGCTCTCTTGGTTCTTGGGGTCGGTCTGATTTTCTTCCGAAGGAGGGCGATGTACGTCTCTTGGGTAAAGTGCGTCCTTTGAGACATCTCTCTCTGGTTGGCCGGGCAGTTTGCAAGTTCACTTTGCGTTTCATTAACACAGGATGAAAAGTTAGTTGTAATTGAGTTGGAGTCCCTTGTCTCCTGCATCCATACCCACCAGCTAATTGCATGCCAGCCAGGTTAGCTAATGTGGTTTCTTTCAGGCATGCGTTTAGCCTTGGCTGATGCTGGAGACACTGTTGAAGATGCCAACTTTGTGGAAGCCATGGCTGACGCTGGTATTCTTCGTCTGTACACGTGGGTGGAGTGGGTAAAGGAGATGATTGCAAACAGAGACAGTCTAAGAAGCGGTCCTGCCAACACCTTCAATGACAGAGTCTTTGCCAGGTACTGTACAAAGGCTAGCAAGTAATGCAGTTTGGTCCTTTTTTTTTTTTTCTGGCTAGGATCATCTTTGCAGTTACTTTTTTCTACAAGTTATTGAATTCCATAAAACAAAACGCACTCTTGATTCACTTTCAGAAGAGTCTGATTGCGTCACAGTAGTGGCATTGATAGTGTTGGTTCACAGCGTTGCTGTTAAGTGGATTATACAATATTGATGTTTTCACTTCCCTCCCTAGTGAAATGAGTGCAGGCATAATGAAGACAGACCAAAATTATGAGAAGATGATGTTTAAGGAAGCGCTGAAAACTGGCTTCTTTGAGTTTCAGGTAGGAGGTCTCTTTTTAGGTGTAGAAAACCAACACTTGTCATTTATTACTTTGTGTGGATTTCTTTTGATCCTGATGTCTCTGATTGTTAATTATACAGCTGAATTGGACTCTGAATTATATCAAGAAAAAAGACCGCTTCAATAGTCTTAAATGAGAAGGGACGTTTGTGGCATTTTGCAGAGGTCCAGAGGAAGGCACCTGTGGTGCTGCAAATATTTCTGATATCTAATATGAGCAAAGAGCTCTTCAGAAAAGGACATTATTGAGAAGAGTGTTTCCTTTCCTTAGCTCCTTTGTAGTAAGGAACTCTGCATAAGAAATCCAGATGATAATCAACAGAATTGTTTGGAAGCAGAGTACGTTTTGATAGACTCCATAAACTGTCTTGGGAGCGTCTGCTGAACCATGCCACTTCACTTAATGGATTACAGAGACTCCTTGATGTGGTTCCTTCATGTTATTCAGGAATATGATTAAGTAGGCTGAATTACATGCATAAGGTTAGCTCATATTCATTACCTTTTTCTTAGTACTTTTTAGTATCTCTACAGGTTATTGAAGGTGTTAGTACCTGATACACAGTTGTGGATATTTTTGTCTTTTTATGTCTGTTCCAAAAACCACTTTTTTTTAAAGTACCATGTTACTGTGCAGTGAACTACTGTCAGATTTACACTCAGATGTTTAAGAAAAATGTACTTTTAATAATCCATTATTGAGTTCTAAGCTTCTTACATTCTAAAGGCATATTAGAGCAAAGAATCGGGTGTTTTTTCTTACAATTGTTTCTCCATGGCAGTTAGTGCGTTAACAATGGTTAAATTGGCTTTGTTTCAGGCAGCAAAAGATAAATACCGTGAGCTGGCGATAGAAGGAATGCACAGAGAGCTGGTGTTTCAGTTTATTGAAGTTCAGACCCTGCTCTTGGCTCCTATTTGTCCCCACTTATGTGAGCACATCTGGTCACTGCTGGGAAAGGTACTGATATGTGTTTGTTTTGTTATTTGATTCAAATCTAAGCTTTTACTGTTTTTAGTAAGGGTAGCATCAGACTTGTGGATGTCGCTTGTATGCAGGTAGAAGAAACATCCGTCCTGTAACAGTGTGTGAATTGCCATAATAGGTTATCATCCATATTACAGCAAGTGTGTTGAGTTACCCTGTGTAGTCAAGGTTACTGTAATGCTATACGTAACTTTCATACAAGTCACTTTGCCTATCTTCTCACTAAGAGGTGATCTAAAATTAATCCAAATAATGAAACATTTCTACGTTTATGCAGGAAACTTAGCTTTTTAACTTGCATTGGCAGGTAAATTGGAGAAATACATGTTGTGCTTGCAAATGAAGTTATGTAGTTATATGGCAGGGGTGCTTGTATATGTAGTCTTTTACATACTTGCAAATTAATGCTTGTTGGCTGTATACTCATTCCTTTACAAATGAGTTACAGGTGGGTGCTCACTGAGTTTCAAACTGTCTAAACTTCAGTTTCCTGTCAAGCTATAATGGGCTGAAAAACCACCAGACACTAATGTATTTTTATCTCATGCATTTAACTTCTCCCTTTCTTCAAAGCCTGGCTCCATCATGAAAGCCTCGTGGCCAACAGCAGGTCCTGTGGATGAGATATTAATTCGCTCTTCGCAGTACCTCATGGAAGCAGCTCATGACCTCCGACTCCGTCTCAAGAGCTTCATGGCACCTGTGAAAGGAAAGGTGAAGTGTACCAGGTCATCTGTGAGTCTGCGTCCTTCATAATTCTGCATTGCCTCAGAACTCCCTCCTGATGTTATTTTTTTCCTGTCTTCCCTTAGAAGAGTGCTAAAGAACCTGCCCCGAAGCCTTCTCACTGCACCATCTATGTGGCCAAGAACTACCCGCCGTGGCAGCACACCACCTTATCGGTTCTGCGCAAGCACTATCAGGTGATTCTCTTTCTGTGTTTCTTTGGGCTGCTTACCTGCTTTTCTGTGCGCTCTTATTGTCTATCTGTAAAGAAATGTACAAGCTGCAACTTGCTACTGAATTACTTAAATATGAAGTGAGACAGTTGTAATTTCCTTTACACTTTCACAACTGTCCAATAGATTTCAATGCTTAACAAAGATGTTCTGAGGAATGTAATTAATTTGACAGTATGACCTTGTTGCTTTTGACAATTTTTGAGTAAAAACTGGCCCATGTTCTGTTACTTCTCATTTGTAAATGGATAACCTTTTAAAATATTCTCTTTCCCAGGAGTATTTCTGAGGAAACGTTGACTGAGGGATTAATGTTGTCTTACTATGCAAGTGGGCTTAGAAGCATTTTTTGATCCTTAAGTAGGTGTATACTGTTCAGTGATGTTGCAAGAAATATGTTGAAATGCAATGCATCTGTCAGAAGTAGAAGAAATTAGCTTCTCTGAAAGCAGAAGAGTCTGTGCTTCTGAGGTGGAAAGTGGTGAAGGTGGCTTTTGGCACGCTGATGAACCGTCGTGCTTCTCCGCTTGAACCCATCCGGGTTGTAGCTGATGGATGAGTTATGACTCTCCAGCTTGCAGAACTGAGTTAAACCAACGTTCCTCAAGTGGAACTTGTCTTTGGAGTGTTAAGTTTGGGGAATTCTGTAGCTTTTCTCATATCAGTGTCAAATTCTGCTGTTCAGTCTGACACACTGACCGGGAGTGTTGGCAAATATCTGAACTGTGAATGTGAAACCCAAACAATTCGGGGAACTAATGCATGAAAATCTGCTTGAGGGGAGACTTCAATGTGGACTTAAAATGCATTTTAGGAGATAATTCAGGTACATTAATATATAGTTACAGGCAGGAGTAAAGAAGTGCAGAATACTTCTGAGTTGCCTGAGTGGCAGTAGATATGTGGTTTTGGTCAAGATTTTAAAATTTTAACTTATTTTAAAATGCTTTAAAGGGATGAGAAAATGATTGTGTGGAATCAGTGATAATGACAGTCCTTGATATTTTGGGAAAGCGTGAAGGGTATATGATTATAAACAAATACTTGCCCTTTAATTATTTTTCAATGATGCTTATACTTTTTAATGGATATTCATCGATATTTAGGCCAGTGGAGGTCAACTGCCAGATAACAAAGTAATTGCCGGGGAGCTTAACGCCCTGCCAGAGCTGAAGAAGTACATGAAGAAGGTTATGCCTTTTGTTGCCATGATTAAGGTAAGTGGTAAAGGGACGGTTCTTGCATAGAAGAGGTTAGTGGCATCCTGGGCTGCACCGGGCAAAGTGCTGCCAGCAGGTTGAGGGGCTCGGTCCTTCCCCTGTGCTCGGCACTGGTGAGGCCTCACCTGTGATGCTGCGTCCAGTTCTGGGCCGCCCGGTACAAGAGAGGCTTGGGGCTGCTGGAGGGAGCCCCAGGAAGGGCTGCAGAAATGGTTAAGGGAGCGAGACATCTCTCCTGTGAGGAAGGGCTGAGAGCTGGAGCTGTTTGGCATGGGGAGGGAAGGCTGGGGGGGTCACTACCAATGGAGGTAAATACCTGAAGGGAGGGTGTGATGAAGATGGGGCCAGGCTCTTTGCCGGGGTGCCCAGGGCCAGGACAAGGGGCAGCTGGCACAAACTGAAACGCAGGAGGTTCCCTCGGAACATCAGGAAGCTTTCTTTTGGCTGTGGAGGTGGCTGAGCGATGGAACAGGTCGCCCGGGGGGGTTTGGGGCCTCCCTCCTGGGAGACGCTCGGTCCTGGCAACCTGCTGGGGGGTACCCGCTCAGCAGCAGGTTGCCAGATGCCCTCCAGAGGTCCTTTCCAACCTCGGCCGTCCTGAGGTTCTGTGGAAAAGCTTTGGGGAACAAACGAAACGTACTGGACGAAGGCAGTGCTATTTGTAATTTGGCACGGGGGTCTCGTTGGTTCCTTTATTTCACTCCTGGGTCTCCTACTCGCTTTTGAGCTGTCTCTGTCCTGTGCCTTGCTCATTTGTCTGGCGTCTTCATGCTTTTGGTTAGCAATGTCTTTGAGATATCTGGAAAAGGATTCTACAAAATGTCTCCGTATTGATCAGCTCAGGTGAAATAATGGCCTTGCTGAGGCGCGGTGGTGTGTGTATTGCACGGGTTATATAACCTGAGCTTCCAATACAAGGGGTTCCCTCCACATTTGAAATGCATCATATTTGTCTTTGCCAATTTTTCATCCTGAAATCAGAATGAGATGTTGCTCTGGAGACATAAATACGCTCAACATTTGAAAAGCTAAGAACAAAGCTAGAGATAATCAGTTGTACTGCCTTTTTTGGGGAAAAAAGGGAGTGTTTTGAGCCCTGAACGGGATTATGAATTTTGTATATTATTCTTACATTTTTATCACTAATGTTCTGATATTGCACTGTTATTTTCCCAGAGACATGCAAGCCTATGAAAATTTTGGCTTGCGTTTTTTAAAGAAATTTTTTGTGCTTGCTGTTGCAGATAAAATTTAATATAGGAACTTTGAAGGTTTGAGGAAAAAAAAGAACAAGCAAAATCTTTTGTAAAAATAAAATGGGGGTGTTAGGATTTAAGGTCATTTTGACTTCTCCATGTGATCTGTAGATATTGGGAGGGATTAGTAATGGAAAAATGTTAATTGGTGCAAAAATGTTACTTGTTCCCGTGAACTTTATGAAGTGGCTTGATTTTTTTAAAATGTGTATATAATAATGTCTTTTTAGCTTTGTCATATTTCATAGATGCTATGTTAAAGTGGGCTTTTGCCCTCTATCTAGGGTCATTCTAATTATTCATTTTGGTGATAGCTCTAAAGACTTCAGAACAGTAGGAGGCACAAAGCAGCTGTGAAGCGTCCTGCGTGGAAGCTTGTAGCGGGGCGGTGTTCATTAGGTCGGCTGCGACGGATGGGACAAGCTCAGCCGTACGCGTGGGTTAGGCCCGGAACGCGCCTGGCTCCGGGGGCCTTCATCTGGCCGCAGTTAAGGGTTAGGTCTGGAACACACCTGGCTCCGGTGGCCTTCATCTGGCCGCAGTTAAGGGTTCCGCTGCGTGCGGGCAGTGACCCAGCGACGGGTCCTCGCCCTGTAAAAGAGGAGCAGTGAGCGACTGCACAGAAGTACACGGGAACTTGGGACTCCAGTTCTCCAACCAGTATGCTGTTCTGTGAAACGGACTTTACAGCAGTTCCAGTGTAAAGAAGCATTTTGCTTGGGCTACCTATTTGTCCCAGAAGGCTTGAGCGTAGAAGCAGCTTTGCGATTTGCAACGGGAGGAAATCCATTGTTAGTGTAGGGCATCTCGTCCTTTAAACTGGCAAGGAAGCCACAGCCGTGCTGGTCTGACGAAGCAGAGCTTCAGAGGCGCCGCCTGGCTCAGCGTATGGGAGGGAGAAGGGGAGAGGTTCAGTTCCAAAGAGGAAATTCTGTTTTAGTTTTTTTAAGTCTTTTTTGTATTGCCTTTAATACTTTGGCTCTTGTGACTGTTGCTGTTGGTTTTCTGTACTAATTAAGTTATCTCTACGTTAACATAAGAAGCGATTGTTATTTCCCTGCAGAGGACTTGTTTTACAGCTGCTGCGAACATGTCCAGTTGTTGCATGCTTGTTCTTTATTTTAAACTAGGTCATAAGACTAAATTTCCTGCTGTGAAATAGCACTGAAATGCTGACTTATTTGGAGAACTCTCAACCTGCACATTAAATAGAGATTATAAGTAACTGAATGTAAAATACCTTTTGAATTCTAAATTAAAGATGTGTTATAATTGCTCTTACTCCTCCCATCAGTGTCACTAACTCCCTGTAGAAAAAACCCTATTACAAGAGAGTTGTTGCTCCTGTGCTGGCATGTCGTGCCAGCAGAGAGCTCTTGCATTTAAAAGCCTGTTCTCTTCATGACTAACGTAGGCAGTTTGCTGTTTTGAAGCATCACCTGACTTGCAGCATTCAGAGGGTTTTAATTCGGTTTTTTCCCTCTGACAGGAAAATCTGGAGAAGAACGGTTCACGTGTTCTTGATCTGGAAATGGAATTTGATGAGCGGGCAGTGCTCATGGAGAATATTGTCTATTTGACGAATTCCCTGGAGGTTAGTATGTATTGGCATATTTGTTAGTTGGTTCTTGCTGGGATAGCTGGAGGACCAGCCTTTCTAGTGACGCTTTGAGAGACATTTTTCTGACCTAAGCAATATCTTACATTTTTCAGATGAAGAAATGAGAAAGACACGTTTATAGGCATCACTAGTAAGAAGAAGTAAGCACGGTTCTTAGCCTCATGTCCTCAGACTCTTACAATGCACATGCTAACTGTAGCAGGTTACTGCACCCTCTTCACGGAGTGTGTTCTAGGCAGGGCTTTTACAACTGGGCTATATAGGAAAATGCCAGTCTAGAAGCAGTTATGCCAGCTTCATATGATAACCACAATACTTAAATGAGGGGACAGCTTGGGCAGGTTTATAAGAAATAGCTTGCTTCATGAATTAGAAATTTCAAAAATATTAACTACAAAACTTTGTTTTTTTTAACCCGTGCAATACGTAATAAATGTGGGTTTATTGGATTTGTCCTATATCAGAGCAAAGTCAAGAGCAAGCAACAACTTCTGATGTAAAATATCTGTAAATTTGCAAAAAAAACAAACAAAAACCCACCGAACTGTGGGAGGGAGCAGTTGTCCTGCTGAACGGTGGAACTTTCATGCAGGAGAACATAGGGAAACGTAAGAACTGGACTACCAAATCAAACAAAGTTTAACGTGAGTTGTCGTGTTCTGTACAGGGTATAATTACTCAGTATTTCTGGGTAAGCTGGGAACTGGCTGGCTATTAACTCTGCTGCAAAGGGTTTTGTGGTTACCGTGGGGTTGTCAAGTTTAATGCAAGTTTAATGTCAGCGTGCTGTCGTTGCAAATGAGCCGTGCTGCTCGTTCACCTACGTCAGGAGTTACCGATACAGGACATGGTTTAGCAAGTCAGGGAAGTCGTCCCTCTCAGCTCTGCTGAACTCAGATTTGGGGAATGTGTCCGTACTCTGCCCCCTCCCATCCGTTCCCTACCCCCAGTTTCAAGAAGGATGATGAGAAGTTGCGGCCTGGTGAACAGAGGACCACCAGGAACAGGAGGGGGATGCCTGCCAACTCTTCTTGCTCCATCCAGAATGATTGAACTTCTGTTTACACCTCATCCCCTGCTTCTTACAGCTGGATCACATCGAAGTGAAGTTTGCTTCTGAGGCAGAAGATAAAATAAAGGAAGACTGCTGTCCTGGAAAACCGTTTTCCATATTCAGAACGGAGGTAAAATCAGAAAGTTAGATAGTGGAAATCTAAGAAGTTAAAACAATCACACAAATATGCCAGTTAAAAGTTTATTCAGATGAAATAAAGAGGAATCTTTGCCCTTAACCTAACATCCCTTCAAAACAGGAAACGTTTCCTGAAGAAATTATAGCTGTATATAGGGGGAAAAAAAATAATAAATGTGGCTGTGATTGTATCTTAGCCTCAGGGCTCTTCAGGTCAAATCTTTAAATGGTGCTGACTGGAAGAGTGTTAGAAACGAGGGACTGGAGCATTAGCATGCTCTTACATTTGTTTCTTGGAGCCACGTGCCTTCACTGCCACTCTTTGGATAACATAGATTGTATCCTAGTTAAAGCATAGGACAAAATTAGAGAATTGAGTGATCTTGACTCTACTGGTCTCGCGTGCTCATGACTGAACCTGACTTCGCCACTGTTACTTAGAAACTGTCAGCATTATACTTGTTTTAAGGTGTTATAAACTTCCATGTGAAGCTTTGTTTGCTGAATCCTAAAGTGTTTTAATATTTTCAGTGTTTATCTGTTAGTTTATAATGGGCTGATAAATTGCATTCAATTGCGTGAAAATAAAACCTTTCAAAAGTATTCCTACAGCTCTGTGTCAGGGAGTCCTGAAAGAATTAGTGACGTGTAAGATCAGTGACACTCTATGACAGTAGTATCGTATATGAATATTTCTAGCTGTAACACTTTGCAACAGTAAAAATTTCATTGATTTCCCTAAATAAGTCCTAAAATGTTATGCATCCTGTGGCTTATATTTTAAAGATCTCTGTGAGTGCTTGCATTCTGCCAGTGGCGGTCAATGTTTCCAAATGGTTATCCATCCAGAATGTGTTGGTAGATGACGTTCATTTGTTTTAGTTGCGTATTTCCTCTGAGGCTTGGATCACAAACACAGATCCCCTGTTAATCTTATTATCAACTTTCTTATAGCCCAGCGTGTCTGTATTTTTGGTGAACCCTCAACCATCCAATGGCCACTTCTCTACAAAGATTGAAATCAGGCAAGGAGATAACAGAGAGACAGTGATCAGGCGCTTAATGAAGATGGACAGAGCCATCAAAGGTGAGGTGCTGGCACAGAAGTACAGCTGTCACACGCTGATCAAACGAACATTTCCAGGAGTAAAGCGGGAACAGAAAGCTGCTGAAGTTTGTGTTGCTGTAATAGGTGCTTTGAAAGAAGCAAAAAATTTCTTGTTTGAACAAGAAAAGAGAACACGTGAATAGTTTTTTCTGTAGGTTTTCCCTCACGAGTCTTTTATTCTCCTGGTATACTGAAACCTAGTTTCAGCTGGACATTACTGTGGATGACATTTCCCCTTCGAGTTATGGACAGCTTCTGCCACTTCTGTTTTGGAGCCCAGGGCTGAGAGGAATTACCAGATTGATTTTTCAATTTTAGCCTAAAGTGAATTAATTTCTAAAAGAATGAAAATAACATTTAATTTTTTTTTCTGGTTTAGGCCTCTTTGCATTTTCTTTTTTTTTTTTTTTTTTTTTTTTTTTTTACTTGTAATAATACTCAACCTATGGATATAACCTTCATGGCAGAAATTCTTTCCATTGTGTCTTAGATTTGTCTGTATTGGTACAAGTTACTTATTGATAACGGTTGCTACGCTGGCTCCTGGTGTAGTTTCTGTCCAGGTTCACAGTGGAAAACTTTCTTTTTTGCTTAGAATTGGGATTATTGAATTGCTCAATAGCCTGTTAATTACCACTGGCTTGTGCAAAGCTGGAACTAGCAACCTCTGTGCAAAATAGTTTAATACTTCTTTTGAATCCTGGGCTATTTCTTTCCTCTCTACTCTTTAAATAAGTGCTTTGTTTTGCTGATACATTTTGAACTCTCCAGTGGTAAGAGTTGAGAAGCATCGGAAGGATTTCTTTGAAAGCGCTCAGTCCATGGGCAGCAGCGAGCTGCGTTGTGATAGCATTCGGACAGATGCATTTGTCACCTGTGAACCCAGACCTGAAGCCGCATCTAAGCTGTGGTCACGCTCCCTTGTTCATCCCCTGGTGTCGCTGGTTGCCAGTAGCGGAGACCCGAGCAAGAGCTGGGGAGGCAGAATGTGCTGCGGCGTCAGCATCGCCCCTGCTCGCGTCCCAGGGGCTGGTGCCCCAGCAGCGGGGCCGCTGCTGCTGCTGCTTTGGCGTTTTGCCTTGGTGCAGGCGGAGTCCTCGGAAGCGCTGGTGTACTGGGGTTCAGAAACCTGAACTCCACCGCAGGAACCTCCATAGGGGTGGATTTTTTGTGAAAACCCTGTGATTGCCTGTGACTACTTTGTCTCCTCTTGCTTCTTTGCTTTCTAAATAGCTTTCTGTCCAAGAACTTCACGCAGGTCTTCTGTGCTGCCACAGGTTCTTGAGGTGACGTGCGCTGACGTGACAGCAGAGATCGTCACTGTCTCCTTGTGTGGCACTGAGAAAGTCTCAGCTTCCTTCTCTCTTATTTTTCGTGTTGTTGCAGTTGGAATAAAAGCTGCCTCTTAGGAGTGCTGCTATGGTCACTTCAAATGCTCACAGTATCTTTACAGTCTAAAGGTCTTCTTTATAGTAGTAATATTTCAGGGTGGGTTTTTCCCCTGTTTTTTTTGTTGGAAATAAGCAATTTGTTTTTCAGTATACTTGTTGCCAATTTTAGTATTCCCTGCTTCTCCACCTCCTTGGAAAGATATTTTAGCAAAACACAGAATAGCGTGGTAAAACTTCATGTCAAAAGTCATTGAAGCAAACGTTAACTTTCTGGCCAGTGTAATGAGAGCAAATAGCTTTCTTAAAGGAGCAGCAGCTGTGTTTCTGTTGAACAATGCAGAAATTAAGATTCAAATCTGAATCACTGTAGAGCTGGGTATTAAAGGAAGGCTGGACTTGATCCAAAAGCTTGTGACAGCAGAGACATCTTTTCTTTCCTTATTTGTTAACAGCTTGTGTTTATATTACTGTTTGTCTGTCTGACAAAGACAGCTACCCATTGGTGCACACGGAGGGAGGAATGTGTGGTAGTGTGCAGCAGAACGGGCACGGGGAAGCGCGCTGTACGCCCGGTGGATGTGTGTGCCTATCTACTCCCCTACCACTGGGTGAATATTTTGAAATGTCTGAAAACAAGCGACCCTTTCCAGCTCTTCCCTTTTCCAGAAGGTGTCACTGTTCCGTTGGTGCACAGGGGACAGAAGGCTGTACTTTAGGAAGGCTTGGCTGAAGGATTCCAGGCTTCATGGTGATTTTTCTGGTCTACTTAGCAGTCTTCTGTTGGTGTACATTTTAAAAGGGAATTGTATTTACAAAAATTCTTACCTTCGTCTTTCTCCCAATCCCTAAAATTAATTCTTTAGAAAATGAAGGCAGTAACTGTTCAGCTACTGGTAGCTGTCACAGAAACAAGTAAGGCAAATTTAGTGCTTAGAATGCGGTGTTAGGACTTGGGGATAAAGCAGACAAATACCATTTCTGCTAGTAATTTGCTCCGTAACCACCGAGTGACATCTTTGTAGTGGGCTTAAAACTTACTGTGAATAGTATTCCTGAGAGAACGTATTTCCATGGGGAAGATGCTTTAGAAGTAGCAAGTAAAAGTGTTGTTGTTTTGATTAATTCGGTTGATACTATAGCTGGTGTGTAGGTCCTGTAGCCTAATTTGCTGGTCTTCTTGTTGCAGATCTCTCTAAAGTGAAACTGATGAGGTTTGATGATCCTGTGCTTGGACCCCGCCGGGTCCCGGTCCTTGGCAAGGAAGAAGCAGAGAAAACACCTATTCTGGAGCAAGCCATCTTCCACATTGACCTGGATGAGAAACACGTTCACGTTACTGAGAATGGCCTCACAAAGGACATTGGTGACACAATTGTTTATCTGGTTCATTAAACTGGCACATACCTGGCTCGATTCCCGACAGTGAGAAAGTTCATAGAGTGACTTTGAAAGCATTTGTAATGAACAAAGATGCATATTTGTTCTTTAAAAAAGAAAAAATCCCACCCCAAACAACCTAAATTTGCATGCAAGTTTATCCCTACTCTTTTAAATGTGGATATAATAAAACTATTTTCCTCTGGCCATTTGGCTCTTTTTCAAAAGAACCAATTTTCCCAACACGCTAACGTGGCATATCCTCCTTTTCAGCTGCAGCCTGTTTCCAGAAGTGTTCTAGAGTACTGCACTGCCAGTTCCTCTCCCTCCCAAGTAGCCTGGGATCCATGGGGAGAAGTTGGTTGTAAATCTCCTGTCATAGAAGGGAAAGTTGCTTGTACACGTATGTATTTTACTTTTCAGTGACCAAAGTGACTGAACAACCGTAGGGTGTTTTTGCATGGACTTCAGAAGTAACTTGATACTGGAGAACTCTGAAGTAGAAGTGAAATATAAAAGCTGCTATGCTGCTTGGCTCTTCAAATAGGAGCACCTATTGAAAACTGAATTTTCTTCTTCCCATAAAGCTGCTCATGAACATGTTTTAAATGCATAGGTTCAGTATTATCTTCATAGATTTTTAAGTCGTGGTGTCTCTTGGAAATTTCAGGACTCTTAACAGGCTGCTTTTCCCTTTTTTGAGTCATGAATCACTACATACAGCTTCACAACTTCTGCCTGCAAATTCATGCGGGTGGCAAACAGCATACGTTGTTCTGCACAATTGCTCTTTGCCAGCTTCGCAATTGATGGCTTAACTTAATTGATATGGCTTAACTTCCTCTAATAATGTTACAGCGTGGGAGGAAAGAGCAGTCCAAGAGCCCAGAACTGCCCTCCTGAAAGCACCAGGGCTGTTGGGTGTGCATTGTCTGCCCCTCCCTTATTATCCCTCTGGAAAGGCAGCTTTTGTGTGGTTAGACAGAATCAATAGCAGCTTGCCTTTGTTACTGATTCTCCCAGTCCCGCTAAGCAAATATTCATGATTCTCTACAAAGGTTTGTTTGTCAAGAGAGAAAAACCTGATTGAGTAGTCCAAGGCAGCATGTAAGAGGCCTGGCTGTGGGGATTAGCAGATGGAAGGCTTAAGGTTAAATGCTGCTGCTGCTGTGGGATCTCTGGGGAACAACTTTGCCAGCCCTGCCCTTGATGGACCTGTCAAGCTGCTGGAATACGAGCTGGTAAGAGCAGAGGTGCCCGCTGGTGCGGGCGGTGCGCCCGGCCCTTGGGCAGCCCGCGCTGCCTTTGCCGTGCAGCCCCGCGAGGAGCCCTGGCTGCTGGCGAGCAGGGCAGCGCTGATCGCAGTGCAGCTGGGGCTCGGCTCGCTGCTAGAGGCTTGTTTGCGTGTGGTCTGCCTGGATTCCCTTCCACACGGGCAGGAATAGAGCCCAGCACGCACCCGTGCCCCTTCTCGTTAGGTGTTTGGAGGTGGTTTTCCAAGCCCGTGCTGGTGCTGCTCTGATGCACCCCCCGAGATCTCCTGTTAAAGTGGTGGGGATTTACAAAGTGAACACAACTCCGTCTTTCTGCCTGGTGTGCGGGTTGTGGCAAGGAGCGTGCTCTTGGCTGCCCTGCGGAGCGCTCACGCTGCGCTCACCGCCGGGTCTGCAGGACCTGGCCCGGCCGAGCGGCTACCTGCGGCTACCTGCGGCTCCCCAGCGCTGCTGCCGTGCTGCCGTGCTGCGGGACCGCTGCCGGCACTGAAACAGCCGAGTTCTTGTGCACGGCAACTGCAAGGGGTTTAAGGGCTGAGAACCGCGTTAATACTGGCGTGTTTGTGTAGAAATAACAGAAGCAATGAGGCGTTTACGCAGTACCAGGAGTCTGGTGCGGGGGGGCGTGGGGAGGGCCTGGCGACTGGGAGCCGGTGTGACGTCACCGGTTAGAGAGCTGTGATGTCATCGCTGTTCCGTTTGCTCGGTTCCTCGGCATTGCCTCCGCCCCTGGTGCAGGGGGGTTGCTCTGGGATGGATGCTGCCGGCATCCCGCTGCTGTTTGTTCCTTCCTGGCTGGCCCCTGGCCACGGGACTCGTTTCTTCCTGGTCTCAAATGGGGAGCAAGGTGAGGAGGCTGCTCCTCGGCTAATGTTGTAAATAATCTGGTGTGGCATAAAAACCTGTATGGAAACCGTGTAGGTGATGAGAAACGAAGGCTCGCTGTTGCACATTACACTAAAACACCTTCTTTCTGACATGAGACTTAAGAAGGGCTGCCTCCTTCCTGGGAATTCAGTTTGGAGAAGTTTATTAATCCCTGTGGGCTTTGCTGGCAGAAGAGAGTTATTGGCTCTGGCTCCAGCAGAGCACCCAGGGTCTGTTTTGTTCGCAGCAGCAGCAGTTACTCTCCAGCGCTGTCTCGCTGCTGGAGGGGCCGCCCGACCCGCGCTGCATCCCTGCCCGCCAGCAAGCCGAGCGCGTTGGGGGCTGCGGGGGGGCTGTGCTCACATGGGCGGCTTGGTGCGTGCACGGCACTGCCGGGGGCACCGCCGGCACTGACCGGCTCTGGAGCTCTCCGCGCGGCAGTGGCGAGCGTTAGCCCCGTTGGCTGCGGGCACCCTCTGGTTGATGTCTGGGGGCCCAGAGGTGTCTCCGGCCTCCCCGCAGCACCAGCACCATGGGGCACGGGGCCGGGGCTGCCCCCGCTTTGTCTGGGCCGTGGGGACGGAGCTGGCGCGCAGCAGCCCCCCGGGGGGTGTTGGCTCGGCACGGGGCGCAGTGGGGCCGCGTTCCGCACCCTGGCCCTGGTGCAGCAGGTGCTGAGCAGCGGAGTTGGGGTGAGCAGAAGATGTGTGTGATGGGAGGGTTCGTGTTTCTTCTGAGGCTTTATTCCTGTGGGAGCACACTGGGTTTTTGCGTCTCTTCGAGCAGGGAGGGTCGCATTCCCCCCCAGGTCTCTTTTATGTCCTCCCTAACACCCGAGGAGGAAAAACCTGTCGCCGGTCGCTTGTGCTGGGCCGCGAGGCGGGCACAGCGGTGCAGGGCGGGCATGGGGCCCNCAACCGAGGGTGCCCCACTTAGAAACCCCAGCCGGGCGGCCCGAGTCCTCGCTGCCCGTCCGGTCCTCCTCCCTCGCCGCCCGCTGTGCAAAACGCCTGGTTGTTCAAAATAAAGCCTGAGTGTTTTGCAGCCCTCTCCCCCGCTGCCCCTCATGGCGTGGTGCTAAACCTGGCCACAACGCCCCGAGACCCGCTGCTGCTGCCCGGCAGCCGCGTTACAGCCGTTCATCAGCAGGGGCTGGAAGGCCAGAACTGAGCTGGCCGCCTCTGGCCCGGCGGGCGGGCTGGAGACGCGGTGCGGGTTTATTTGCTGCTCCCTGGAAGCGGCACCGACCCGGTTCTGCGGCGCGGGGCCGAGAGGCGCGCCTGGAACGGGACGGGGCCCCTCTTCCTCCCTGCGCCGTGAGTGCCCGTGCCCCCGTGCCCCACTCCTGGCCAGGCCAGAGGGAGGGGGCGGCTCCTGTCCTCTAGCCGGAGGTTTCGGAGCGCTTCGAAGACACAAAGAAGCCTGGTAGTGCTCGGTGCCAACCCGTGTTGCCATGTTCGCCGCAGGTCAGCGTGGGAGGCAAAGCGGCCCCGGCAGAGGTCAGCGGCCCCAGCTCGGAGCGGCTCCCGCCGGGCCCGGGGCGGCCGCACTGGGTGAGCGCAGAGCTCGGGGCCTTTGGCGCTGCCCCGGCTGGACCGGCAAAACCCAACCGCGCCAGCGAGCGAGGACAAACGCGGCTGCTGCTTCATGCAGGAAGTTTAATGGGGGCACACAGCTGCTGCAGCACGGAGTAACGCACGCGCCCGGCTCCCCGCGTGCCACCGAGACCCCGGGTTCCGCCCGTGACCCCACAGGCTAGCGAGCCACCTGCACGGGGACTCGTGCTGCAAGTCAGCTCCGCCGTCAGTGCACAGGGTGCGATAATCCACTTGGCTGCAATTAACTTAATTAATCTATGGGTTACAGACCTAAACCGGGGTATTACAAACTTAGATAAGTAAACTTCTGAAAACTTAAAATATTTCTAAGCCATTGCTTTTCAGTTACAGAAATACAAAATAAATATCTTGAAGATTAATACAAACCAGAAAACTAATATTTTTGTTTATTGACTTCTTTCTTCTCCTTAATAGTACTTTAAATTGAAAAAGCCTTTTTAAAAAATGACTTCACATCATGGAAAAAATATTAAGCATCACTGAATTTGTACAAGTATCTCCGAACGATAAAGTAGATGTATGGATTCTATTTTTTCTTCCTACCCATCACCAAATAAGAAAAGATTATATAGCTTACTGTTCCTAAACATATGCATGTAAAAATAGTCATTTCTGTTTTCTCATTTATAGTGACACGGCTGTAACATTTCGCTGTAATGTTTCCTGGGCTCAGCGCAGAAAGAGGACATCAAAATTCACTGGTCTGTGACGCAGGTGACCGGGGTAAGTTACCGATGGGTACCTACTGCCTTTAAAATGTATTTGGGTCCGAAGGCGGGTGCAAATGGATCTTCTGTCTGCTTTTGTTTGGTGTGTACTCTTCCCAGTGCGACCGCTGCCGGGGATCCTGCGTGCCCGCCCGCGCTGCGCTTTCCGATTCCCTCGCAGCTTTCTGTTTGAAGCAGGCGCAGGCACAGCGCCCGGCCTGGGCGCGCCGCTGGGGCTCCTGGCGAGTCCCCACCGCTTCGCCCGGACGGTGCTGGGTTCCCAGCGCTGGTTGGCTGAGTGGTTTGAAATGTCACTTTTTAATTAGGGGAAATACTGAGATTTGGGGCGGGGACTTAGTCTATATAGCCGCTATTACATTTAATATATGTAGTTGCACAAATGGCCCTCAGTAACTACCCGGCAATGAATAAACCTTCTAAAGCACGGACAGACGGACGGACGAGCTTGCTCGTCCCTGGGCTGCTCTGGCGTTGCTGACCTGAGTGTTCTGGGGCCGGATTTCTGCCTTCCCCTTTCCCAGACCCGGGCACAGAGAAGGGCTGGGGAGGGGGGGGCTGCCCTGCCCCGGGCTGCGCGGAGGAGGGAGCCCCGCGGCCCCCCCGGCCGGCCCTGCGCTGCAGCATGGGGGGGCTCGGCGGGACGGGCTGCTCCTGCGCTCGGGCCCTTCTCTCGTTTCTGGGGTCTCCTGGGGCTGGGGGGGAGCTTGGCGCTTCGACCGCTTTTGTTTTGTGTTGGCGGCTGATGGAAACAAAACAAGCGCAAGCCAGGCAACGAGACACGTGGAAATAGGGGTTCGTTAACGCGCCTGGTGTCTGGGAACATACCATGGATTAGGTGTCTGAATGAGCTACAGCCTCGGTGTTTGTTTTCCTAAGGTCAGTTCTGCAAAAGGGCGCATTACCAAAGGGAGAGCGGGGCGGCGGCAGGGCTGAGGAAGCACCCGGTGTCCCACGCCGAGGTCTCTCGCTGGCTTGTCAGCTTGTGATGCTTTTTTCTGAAGTCTCGTGTTCTTGGAATCACGGGGTCATGTAGGAAAGAAAAATCCCCTTGAATTCCATTTAAAAAAGAGGAAGAAACTTGAGAATGACAGCCAGAGGCTCAGCAACTGGAAGACAAACGGGAGTCGCAGCCCAGCAGGGGCTCGCAGTCGCAGAGCTGCCAGCGGCGCTCGTTTGCCAGCGCAGCGCGACCCCAGCCAGCAAAGCCCCGCGCCTGCCCGCGCCCTGCGGCAGTCGGTGCCGCCTCTGGCAGCGCCCTCCTGGCGTTCGTCGGCACCGCCAGGGCACGGCTGTGGGGGCGTTGCGTGGGCGCAGCACCCTCCCGCAGGACGCGTCCTCTGACCGAGGGGTAACTGGATCCTCATCGCAGAGCAGGCGCTGGTCCTCAGGGGCGTTTCACGGACCCCAGTCTCGCTGCGGTTCTCGGGCTCCCTGGGAGCAGCCCGCCCGCTGCCACCCGCGGCGGCCTTGCAGAATCCCCCCCGAGACCCAGCGCTGCCGCCCGTACCTCCCCTGGGGCAGCCGGGGGGGCGAGCGCTTGGGGTGCAGCTCCGGGAAGGCCGGGAGCCCCCCCAGCCCCGCGGCTGCTGTGAGTGGGGCACGGCGTGGGGTATGGGGAGGGGATCGGTTGGCTGTGCGGTGTCACCTCTGCTGCCTTTGCTGTAGTTCATTGGGGAGCGGCAGTGCAGGTCTAGCTCGGGGGCAGGTCGCTTATGGAAGCACTCCTGGGTTTCTGCCAGGCGAGGCAGGCAATTAAAGCAGAGCTGATGAATGCTCTGGTTCGGGCTCCAATTCATTAACTAATCATAAGGAATAAGCAGACAGAAAATAAGCCCAGCTCAGGAACTTGGGAGCGGTTCACTAAAGGGTCCCTCCTGTCCCCGTGCGCTGCTCCGTGCACTTTTCCAGAGCTCCCTCCCTGCACTTCGCTGCCGAGCGCGATGCTCCGGGCGGTCCAGGGCCCCTTCCCCGTGCCAGCCGGGGAGGCAGAGCACGGCAGCCTCGCGCGACAGAAACGCGCTGCGCTGCAGCACAGCCGCTGTTGTGGTTGGCGTTTCCTGGTGGTGGTCTCTTTGCACTCTGCTTCGTGAGCTGGTCACGGTAGGGCGGGGCCGGGGGCGCACCGGGCCCTGCTGCAGCGGGGGCAGCCGGAGGGCGCGATCCTTCCCGGCCAGCTCGGAACAGATGCAGCAGGGTCACGGTGCTGGCGTCCGGCCTCTGTTCGCTGGGGAGATGGGGCTGAAGAGGGTCTGGAGGGTGGGAAGAGAGCAGGGAGGATAAATGTACATGTGTGAGAGGGAGCACACACCCTTGAGGAGCTCGCCCACCTCCATGCAAAGCTACCGCCCTCCTGCCGGCATGTGATGCTCCCCCTACACTGCTAACCATAAAGAAATTGGATGGGAGCCGCCAGGGGCGGACGGGTTTGGGGCAGCTTGTCGTGAGAGATGGCGCGTGCTTCTGGTCCCCAGCCGGAGCTGAGCCAGCGGAACGCTGCCTGTGCTGCAGGGCCTCCCTGTGGCTCCCTGTGCCGCGCAACGACGCCATGAGAGCGATCGCTCCGGAAGAGACGCTTCCAGTGCGCTGCACGCAGAGATCTGCTCCGGGCAGAGCCCGCTGGTGTTTCCCCCCGCGATCAGCCTCCCTGTGCCCACGGGCAGCGTGGGGGCACGGCCTCGCTCGGCGCGCATGACAAAACTCGGGGTCAGCTCCTGCAGGAGGTTCCCCTTTAGCCTGGGGTTTTGGAGGAGAGGTCTCGGATCCTTCTGCTCGCAGCATTCCTTAGTGAAATAATCCGGTCCAGACGCTGCGCCACGGGTGTTGCTGGGTGAGGGGGGGAGAGCTGAGCGCCGGAGAGCAGGATTGAACCAGGGGCAGGTGCGTGTGTGGCTGGAGGGACTGGGCGATGGCAGCAGGGGAGTGTCAGAGCTGTTGCTTTAAAATAGGTCCTGTGTTCGGTTCTCTCTCCCTACACGTTTTGGATATATTTAGGGAACTTATCACCATAGCATCAAAGCCCTGAAATATCCTGTGTGAGAAACTCTGAGATCTGTCCCAAAATAGATTCTCGCTCCTTTACCAAAGCACCCGCTTCAGTGCCGGTGCTTCCTTTCGCTCTCGCTGCCCACAGCTGTGCGTGCACACGTGTGCAAGGTGCTGGAGCTTTTTCTGTCCCCATCAGCCCAATGTTGTCACTTGTCAGAACGCAGGGGTCAGGTCTGGGGGATATCTGTGCTGCTGTTTGGTGGTTTTGTGTTGTCTTCGGTGCCGTGTAATGGGCTCAGTGGTTTTGCAAGCTTCCCCGTGCACGGGCCTGTGAACCCCTCCTGCCGTTTATCTGGCAGAAGAGGCGGCGTTGTTCCGTGACAGGCAGCGTTCTGGTGGCGTTAGGGGCGGCATCCAGCCCTTGTGAGCTCACGTGTCCGGACAGACCGTGTGGCTTGTGAAGTCCTAAGGCACGCCGAGCACCTTTGCATTTTCCTGATGCTCGTGGTGTCTGCTGAGGCTTCGTGCCCCCGACACATCAGCCCCGTGGCGATGCCGCGTTCCTCCCCTCCGGGCTGCGCGGCAGGCGCGAGGCGTGAGAGCGGCACCGGGCCCGGTGCGGGCACTGGGGCCCGGCCCCTTCCCCTCCCGCTGCGCCCGGCCCGGCCCCGTGGTGGCTGCGGCCCCGCTCCGCAAGCAGCGCAGCGAGGCAGCGGCGCTGGCTCCGTGGGCTCGGTGGGGAGGAGGACGCTGGTTTGGGGCCGTAAAATGCAGCCGCTCCCCTCGCGTCCCTGCGCGTGCCGCCCCTTCTCAGCGTCCCGCTGTGCTTCTCCCTTCCCGCTGCTCCCTCTTTGCCGGCATTTCCATCGCGTAATCGATTCTCCTGTGGGGCTCCAGCCACCCGTGCCACTGTCCCAACGCGTCTCGTGGGAGGCCAGCTGCCGAAGTGCACTCGTCGCTCTGTCAGCGGCTCACAGATGAGGCCGTACCACGCCGTCTGTCCTTCCATCAGGGATCCTGGGAGCCAGCGGCCCCTCCTTCCCCTCCGAACCGACACCACAACTACCAACCGGGATGGTCCGGGACGTGCTTGATGCAATCCTGCTCCTTTCTGACTGCGTCTGGGGGAAGCGAGGCTGCTCTTGGCTGTGGAGCCAGCGTGTGAGGTGTTCTGGTGTAGTTTTAAAGGGGGGAGGAATCTTCCGCAAGGAGCTGGCGCTTCCTCTGAGACACTCGCTCGTCCTGGCAGTGGCATTGCTAAGAGCCACCTCAGCCTCTTACTTGCCACTTGCGCCACCTTTTATATCTGGGAAGAGTGCCTGTTTTCAGCGTGTCAGGGTTTTCCTGCAGGAGTTTAAATAGTGACAGCAGCAGGCGAAGAACTCCTTGGTGCCACCGGTTGTCTCTGTGCCACTGGAAATCCCTGATCTGGGGGAAGCAGCTCCCTGCTCCGCCATCAGGAGAGGTCTGAAAGAGCAAAAGAATGGGCTGTGGGCTGATGGAGGGCTTTATCCGTTCCCTTTCCTTAATTCCAAAAGAAAACCTTCCCCGAGTCTGTGCCTCGGAGAGCTTCCGTTCACCAGCAGCGTTAATTCTGTGGGTTTTGTGTGCGATTAACCAAGGGTGTGACGTTACAGCACTTTTGGAAGAAGCAGAGCCACCGCTGTTCGGAGAGCTGACGTTTGTTTGTTGGGGCTCGGGTGGGAATTGGTGCTCTCCAAACCAGCCGTAGAAACAAAGCACGGAAAGCAAAACCCGCGCAGCAGCAGCAGCAGCAGCTTGCCCCCGGGTCCCGGCAGGGGGGCTGCAGAGGGCGGCTGGGGCTGGGGCTGGTGTCAGTGCCGGTGCTGGTGCCGGAGCTGCTGCGGCAGAGGGGACGCTCTGTGGTGTGGGAGTGCTGGGTCCTGGCCCTGCCTTCTGCTCCTCGAGGTAGACTCCCGCCCCGAATGCCGGTTAGGGGGCGTACAGAAGCGGTACCCGGATGGCCGGGTGGTGAGACTGGAGTAAGCTCGAGGCCAGGAAGCGGCTGTCGGGTGATTGGAGCAGACCAAGGGATGAGGGGAAGCGAGGTGCAGCACCCCCGTCGGCACGGGCCGAGTGGCTGTTGCGGTGATGTGCCCCTTCCTGGCGTCCTCTTCCTCTGCAGACCGCCTCTGAACTGGTTTCTGAGGTCAAGCTCCTGGCCTAGAACCGACCGGAAAGGCAAGCAGCCCCCCAGCACAGAGCCCGAGTGACCCCCCAGAAGGGAACGCGAGCATCCACCAGGAGCTGGTTTCGATTTATGGTTTCTCTGTCCTGCAGAAGTAGGAAGGCGATGAACCCGCGTCCTGACCCGGGGGCTTTCCTGCGCAGCGAGGAGATCGAAGCGGTTTAACTCTCTGATACCTGCGCGCGTCCTTCCCCCTCCCGCTCCTTCCCCGGCTTTCCCGGGGCAGCCCCAGGAGCTCCCGTTCTGTGTCGCCATGACCCCAGCTCCCGCTCTGCTCGCGGAGCGCCGGGGCCAGCGGCGCTGCTGTGGCCGCCCCGGGGCTG
>VXAA01000821.1:269891-302477 GCA_013399115.1 Anseranas semipalmata | reverse complement strand
GGGCTGCAGGGGCTCCGCCGCGGGCGCCGGCTCCGTCCTGGCGCGGGGCAGGTGCGGGGAGGGCTGCAGGCTGTGCCGCTTGGGCGGCGGGGGGCTGTGGTTCTGGAACCTCACCGTCTTCACCTGCTGCAATGAGAACGGAACGTGTCACCCAGGGATGGTGGGGTGCCACGGGGGCGCGAGGCAGAGCGCGGCGACCCCTCGTGCAGGGATTTACCCTTTGGGTGGCACAGGAAGGGGGGCTGTCAGCGGGGCGGCAGCGGGGCGGCTTGCTTTTTATCCGTGCGGTTTCACTCTGGCTGCCAGTGGGGAGAAATTCCCGTTCCACATGGCCCAGCTGAAGCGACGGGGGGGAGCGGGGCACAGGGGCCGCGCTGCAGGGACCAGCCCCGCGTACGGCCCGAGCCCCGCGTCTGGGGACCTCTGTGGGGTTCGTGTCTTGGTTAAGACCTCAGAAAGCCTCCAAGTTTGATCTGGCCACTGCGCCAACGACCAGTGGCTCGCTCCGAAGGAGACCCCGCAGCCCCTGGCCTTTCCCAAGGCCCTCATTCGGACGGCAGGGTCACAGCCCCAACAGCCGATTGCTTAATGCGGGGACAGCTCCCGCGGGTTTGTATCAGGAGGGGACCCGGTGAGATCCGAGCGAAGCCCTCAAGGGACTGGGCCCATGGTCGGTGCCGGGCTGACACCGGCTGTCAGTCCCTAGGGCACTGCGGGGGCCGGCTGGGGGCAGCGGGTCCCCCCCGGCTGTACCTTTTCGGTGCTGTTCCGGGAGGTGTCCGGCTTCACCAGGATGGACGGCGGCGCCGAGGCAGGCGGCTTTGGGGCTGGCTCACTCCTTGCTGGGGGGTCTGGGGCATCCAGGCTCAGCGAACCGCAGACAGAAGGCGTTCTACTTTCCCCTCCTCTGGCCACGAGCGCCGGTGACGCCTCGTGGGAGAAGTTTGGCCTCGTTCCCGCCTCTGCCCCGGGCGGGATGCCATGCGGCTGGGCGCCCGGGTGCTGGTAGAGCTGGAACTGCTGAGGTCGCGCCGCAGCCGTGGGAGGACGCTGCAGGGAGCCGGCGGCCTGCGGGGGGGGCCCTGGCTGCCCCGGCCTCTGCAGGGACCCATCTGGGGAGCAAGAGCCATGGGGAGGAGGTGAGTTGGCAGGAATCCCGTTCATCCCCAGAGGAGGACAGTACAGGCAAAGCGCAGAGCAGAAGCGAGCAGTGGTTATGCATAGCAGCCCTGGTCCTCACCTCCCCATGGCCGCGCGTTCCCACGGCTCTGGGCGCTTCCTGCCCCCTGCCCCTCGCGTTTTTCCTGCCAAGCACGCAGCAAGTGTCAGCACGAGCCCTTGTGCCTGAGCCGTCCCCACGGGGCTCGTGGCTCGGCACCATTTGTTGTTCCTGCTTTGGGTGCTCCGTCGGGTACCTGCTTTCCAGGCTNGTCTGGGGACCTCTGTGGGGTTCGTGTCTTGGTTAAGACCTCAGAAAGCCTCCAAGTTTGATCTGGCCACTGCGCCAACGACCAGTGGCTCGCTCCGAAGGAGACCCCGCAGCCCCTGGCCTTTCCCAAGGCCCTCATTCGGACGGCAGGGTCACAGCCCCAACAGCCGATTGCTTAATGCGGGGACAGCTCCCGCGGGTTTGTATCAGGAGGGGACCCGGTGAGATCCGAGCGAAGCCCTCAAGGGACTGGGCCCATGGTCGGTGCCGGGCTGACACCGGCTGTCAGTCCCTAGGGCACTGCGGGGGCCGGCTGGGGGCAGCGGGTCCCCCCCGGCTGTACCTTTTCGGTGCTGTTCCGGGAGGTGTCCGGCTTCACCAGGATGGACGGCGGCGCCGAGGCAGGCGGCTTTGGGGCTGGCTCACTCCTTGCTGGGGGGTCTGGGGCATCCAGGCTCAGCGAACCGCAGACAGAAGGCGTTCTACTTTCCCCTCCTCTGGCCACGAGCGCCGGTGACGCCTCGTGGGAGAAGTTTGGCCTCGTTCCCGCCTCTGCCCCGGGCGGGATGCCATGCGGCTGGGCGCCCGGGTGCTGGTAGAGCTGGAACTGCTGAGGTCGCGCCGCAGCCGTGGGAGGACGCTGCAGGGAGCCGGCGGCCTGCGGGGGGGGCCCTGGCTGCCCCGGCCTCTGCAGGGACCCATCTGGGGAGCAAGAGCCATGGGGAGGAGGTGAGTTGGCAGGAATCCCGTTCATCCCCAGAGGAGGACAGTACAGGCAAAGCGCAGAGCAGAAGCGAGCAGTGGTTATGCATAGCAGCCCTGGTCCTCACCTCCCCATGGCCGCGCGTTCCCACGGCTCTGGGCGCTTCCTGCCCCCTGCCCCTCGCGTTTTTCCTGCCAAGCACGCAGCAAGTGTCAGCACGAGCCCTTGTGCCTGAGCCGTCCCCACGGGGCTCGTGGCTCGGCACCATTTGTTGTTCCTGCTTTGGGTGCTCCGTCGGGTACCTGCTTTCCAGGCTGCAACGCTGGAAGTCACACACTTTATTTCTTCTGCAGTGTCTTGCTGTTTGCAAGATTGATTTTTTAAACAGAGCCACCGCAGGGGAATGAGTTCTTTGCAGTAAAACAACTTTTAAGATAAATCCAATTTTGAGCCTAAAAGCACTGACAATGGCCCTTGCAAATGAGCCTCACCCCTGCCCGCGGCTCCGCCTGAAGGTGTCGGAGAGCATGCCGAGTGGCTCAAATGCACTCAGATATACTCCAAAGCAGCGTGCGTGGCCTGACGATAAACCCCGATGGTCTCACTGGAGGCGTGTAACCACCTGAGCTCCGAATAAACCTTCCGAAAGAGTTTCTCTCTGCCGACTCAAAAAATTAGGATTGCCAAAATAACCACAGCCGGGGAAAGCCAGCGGTGCGGCACCGGGGCGCTGCCGGCCTGGGGGGCATCTTCCCGGGCGTCCCCTGCAGCCTGGGCCCCTGGGAACGGGCGTGCGAGCAGGGCACTCGTGTGTGCACGTGGCCGGTAAGCGCGCCGCAGAGCCGCGGCTGGTGGCAGCCCGCGGGGTCTGCGTGGTCAGCGCCCAGCCACGGCCGTTCCTTCAGCCACGGCTTCTGCGGGCACGGCAGCTGCGCCGTGGCGCTGCTCCCACGGGAGCTCGCGTCGGGTCTTGGCGTGGGAGGAGAGGGGAGCGCGGGGCCGGCCCAGAGCCCCGTTCCTCTGGCGCTCTGCGGCCGAGGCTTCCTCGTTTCACGGGGTGACTCCTGCTGCTTTTTTGTGAAGTCTCCTTTCTCACCTTCAGCCTGTTCATGATTTTATGCATCTCGGATGTCTCCAGGCTGAAAAATGTTGCTCCAGAAATAGAATTTATTCTGCTCTTTTGATCATCTTTCTGTATGCTTATTTCTAATTTTACTATATTCTTTCTGAGCTGTTTGGAATACGGGAGGTATGCAGGATGCGAGTTCACCAGAGCTCCTGCTATGGCACAGCTGAGTTTTACTCTTTTGTTCTGAGTTCCTTTCTTAATAATTCGTGATAATACTTTAAATTAACCTTTTTTAATTGCTTCTGAGCATGGAGTTGGAGCTCTCAGAGTCATCTGTGACAGCTCCAAAACCTCTCTCCAGAGGGACAAAAGCTAATTTAGGGCCCAATGCTGTGTGTGCGTAATTAGGGCTTGTTTCTCCCCATGTCCGTGCGTTGACGTTTTGGCTTCCCTTTCAGCTCCCTGCTGCTTGGTGCTGTGAAATTATCTCGTGGCTCTTTGCAGCCAGCCTCAGACGTAATCGCATCGAGCAACCCTGACCCGCAGCAGACTTCACCTCCCCATCCTCGCCTGGCTCCGGCCCCGCTCCGCGTGCCGGGGGAGGCTTCGTGCCGCCCACCGGGCATCCCTGGGGCCCCGCAACTGCGCTCCTCTGCGGGCAGCTGGCGGGAGCGGGCTGGCGGCTCGCTGTGCCTGGCGGCTGCCTGCTCGGCCCTCCAGCTCCTTCGGGGAAGTCAGGCTTGCTGAACGGGGGCTGCACCGATTTCACCCCCCAGATGCGTAAAATTTATCTGCCTGTCTGCTAATTCTTTTATTACGACTCATATCACCTTGCCTGCTCAGAAGCTGGATTTGCTGGTTTCTGTTTCCGAGACCACGGCATCAGCCCGGCCAGGGACTGATCCTGTTGTCCCCATATAGTTCGCGTTTAACTTGCTGGCGTTTGCGTTTTGCTTGCTTTGTTTGCCAGCGCTTTGCCCTGCGATGCTCAGGACCCCCCCGCCCGCTGCCCCTGCCCCGCACTTACTCTTCCTCGCGCTGCCATGGCCGCGCCGCAGTGACCCCTGCCCCGTGACCGCCAGCACGGCCGCGCACCTCCCGGGCGAGGGCACGGGCACGGGCAGCGCGGCCGCCTTCAGCGTCCGGCTCTGGCGCTGGCCGCTCTCCGAGATGCTTCCCTGGGAAGACAGCGAGGAGGTCGACAGCGTCCACGAGGCGTACAGGGACGGCAGCTTCGAGTCGGGGAGGGGGGATTTCCTGGCGCAAAGGAAAAGACAACAAGCTGGCAGCCGGAGCTTTTCGTGGGGAAGGCAGCAGTTTGCCCCAGGTGCTGACTCGGTGGCTTAATGCTCCTGCGCTGCTCCCGCGCCAGGGGTTGGTGGAAGGCGGCACAGGGGGCTCAGGTTCCCAGTGCTGTCACCACGCGCCCCGTTCATGCAGAAGCCCTCCCAGGGCAGCCCCCGCTGCAGTGACGCCCGCGTGCTTTGGAGCGGGGCTGCAGGCATTCGCCGCCAAACGGCTCGGGCATCGGCTCAGGATGAAGAGATTGCCCAAGGAGCACGGGGCGGCAGCGCCAACAGCAGCGCTCATGGCTGGAGCCCTTTGAGGCCTGCTGGGGTGGCTGGGCTGCGCGCTCTGNGGGGGGGGGGGGGGGGGGCGCAGAGGAGCCACCAGCGCAGGGACCCGAGCAGCACGGGGACCCCCGATTCCAACGGAGCGATCGGGCGGAACGGAACGTAAGCAGGGGGAGAGGAACCAGAAGCGGCAGGAGTACCTCGGGGCTTCGGGTGAGTTCTGACGGGCGTTAGGATGCTCTCAAGAGGCAGAGGCCGAGAGCCCCTCGGTCTTCCTGTGGCGGCAGTTGCGCAGCACGAGGCAGCGCTGCTCACAAGGGCAGGAGGGGATCTGCTTTTTCCCCTCGCAAGAAAATGGGGAGAGGGAATCCTGGCTCCGGGCTGGGAGTGAACCAGGCACCGGGCGCTGCTTTTGCAAGTAACGAGGGGATAACCCTGTTTGCGGACACAGCGCCGCCTTTCTGAGCTCTTCGCTGTGCCTCTGCCTAACCTGGGTGTATCTCGGGGGAAATGAGGCACAGGTGAGTTTTTTCTCACCTAAATTGTGTATTCTAATTATTGCTCTTTCTAATGCGTGTTTGTTTAGCTAGACCGGTGGCTTCCAGCATTTAAATGCCTGCTCTAAAGACAGTGCTTTGACTCTCAGAGAGCCTTCAGCCTGTCCTTTCTCTTCTGGCAGAAAAAAGAAGCATGGAGTCGTCCGAGATGAACAAACGCGAGTCTGGGCACACGCCAGCCGCTGTTCGGCCTGGCTCCCAGACTGACTCGTCAGCACGCGGTGCCACCTGCGGGTCTCTGCCCGAGCTCCTGGCCTCAATTAAACAGCCCCGGAGGAGCTACGGCCGTCCCCGCCGACACCCCAGATGTAACGCCAGAAGCGAAGGCTGATGGTGCGCTGTTGGTGTGCCCACGCCGGGTGCACCCCAGCGGGAACGCTGCCGAACCCCTCGGCTGCCCGGCTTCCCCCCGCATGGGTGCCGGGGGTGCGGTTCCCACGCAGTGGGCGCAGAGGAGCGGGCAGCAGCGGGCGCTGCGCTGTCCTGCCCCGGCGAGGGGTCGCCGGCCATTAGCGGTGCCACAGGAGCCCCGATCTCACCGCGGGGCGGGAGGACACGAGATGCTGCACGTCACCCCCCTCCCTCCACGCGTTTCTCTTCCACGTCAGAGAAGTCAGACCTGAAAAGGGGAGCCACGTAGCTGCTGGGGAAGATCCCCACCCTTCCCGTGACCAGCGACATGCCCCGCAGCCAGCCCTCGTGGTACTTCCCGAAGATGCGCACGCCTTCTCCTTTCTGCAGCTCCAGCTCGTCTGGTCCGTGGGCCATGTAGGAGTGGAGAGCCACGAACCTGGGGGCACAAGGGGGTGAAGGGGAGGGAGGGCGGCCTGGGGGGAGCCGCTGCCCTACTGTGCGGCCGCTGGAGCGCGTCCTGGGGCGCCGGCCTCTAGCTGTGCTGAAGAGGGGACGCTGCTGGCGCGGGGCGAGCGGGGGCTGCTGCCTGGAGCCTCTGCCAGCCCTGCAGCAGGCCCTGGGGCGCTGCCCTTATTGTGGGGGGAGCCTGCAGGGAAGAAGCTGCCTGCAGCTTCAGGCCAAAGGGGGGAGGAGTAAAAGAAGAGCCGGCGGGAATGAGGAACAGAGCAGATGTCGGCAATGGTTCCTGTCCCAGAAGTGCCAGCCAAGGGCGACGAGCAAGCAGCGGGGAGGAGGAAGCTGCTGCTCTCTACCTCCCACGGCAAGTGCTCCCCTGCGATACCTGGTTAAGGACCAACGTGCGCCTGTCCTAGGGCGAAGCACCGTGACAGCGCGGTGCGGTGCCCCGTCTGGTGACAGCACCAGGAGCGCCTTCTGCCCTCGAGGCTCCTGGCAGCGGGAGGCCCCGCGTCCGCGCGCCCCGAGCACCGGCTGGCGGCGCCGGGAGGGGCGGGGGCACGTGAGCCCCATTTTCCTCGCTGCCCTCGTCCTCGGCAAATTTGGTCTAGGGGATGGTCAGAATCCATCTCTAATGTTTCCGGTAGCGTACCTAAGCTCTTCTGTACCCCCAATTTCCCTAAATTAATCTTCAAGTTCAGCTGCCCCAGTAACTCTCTGTGACCTCCCACTCAGGGCCGCCACGGACACTCGTGCGTGGATCTGCGCTCGGATCCCACCCGCAGCACCCGCTCTGCTCCGCCTGCAGCTCCCGGTGCCTGAGAGCCTCTGGCAGGGGATCAGCCGGGGATCGGCCGGGGGATCGGCCGGGGATCTGCCAGCTCAGGCACAGGCATGGAACGTCGCGCAACACCCCCGCATTCGCTTCCTTACGTACATGTTAGCCGAGATGTGGTGCTGCAGGTGGGGAAGGGTGACGATGGCTGCCGAGTGCCCCAGGGATCCCGGTGCGGGACAGTAAGAGGCACTGACCTACACGGAGAGAGAAAGCAGAGAGAACGATTCATAATGTGAACGCAGGCTCATGGCAGCCACTAGAAGAGAACTGAAAACGTTTGACACGCCTCACCCCTGCTTCCAAAAATGATGGAAAAAAGACAGAATCTTAACGAGAGGACTTGTGCTGGTCTGTGGCACTGAGCACCACCACGCAGCGACAGACCTGGAGGAGACACCGACCCGAGCGTAACCCTGCGAGCAGCGATTACTCTCCCTCGATCTCTCCAGCAGATTGCAGGGGATGAAACGAGCATCGCCGCGTTACGCAGGACACAAGCGCCTGGCTCCGCGCCACTGTCCACACGGCAAGTAACGCTGCTCTCGGTCTCGGTGGTGGAGCTGCGGGTGCACAAGAAGGTTGAGGTGCCCCGTCCGTCTGTCCTACAGCCACGGACCTGCTGCTGGAAGCACCTCTGGCTCGGCCGGGAGCTGGACCGGCCTCGGCACAGGGTCAGCTGGGGATGTGCCTTCAACTCGTTTTACAAAGGCATCTCAGGAGGAGGAGGATCCAGAGTGTTTGACAAAAAAAGGACAAAATGCAGTAGGAGGACTCGTGGTCCTGCTCTGACACCACCACCCTTCCCAGGGCACGGCTCGGTTGGGCCGCTGGAGCCTCTCCCACCCTGCAAGCGAGGACCTCGGCTTCCCCTCTCGCCCTGAGGTCCTCCACCGGTGGCCGGCGCGCTTACACCCGTAAGCTCCTCGGTCCTGGAGCTTCTGCCCAGCCCGGAGTTCCCTTATCCACGCCTGCACCACCGCGGCTCTTCAGGCCCGCCGGTATCGGGGAGCCATCCGTGTCCCGGCGGGATGCGAGCGGCGCTACCCGGCTGCCGGGTCCTAGCGGGACGTGCCCAGGAGCCTCGGGTTGGCAGCTCACGTGCCACAACCCAAACCTGGGGATGGGGGAAGGAAAAGCTGCCACCTGCGCGGCCACAGGCGCAGCACCCGGAGCCTCCCGAGGTCTCCAGGAGAAAAACGATCGTTTAGCAGGAAGGAAATGCAAGCCACACCGAGGCAACAAGTTAACGCGCTCGCTCTGCTGCTTGTGCTGCTGACAGTAGCTCACGCTGAGACACGTCTGGTAAAATTATATTGGGTTCGTGAGACACGATACCATTTCAATTGAGTTATAGTTCTGTTGTAAGGCTTCATTTCCTCTCACATAAACCAGGATCTAACATCCAAGGCTCTTCGCAGGCTACTGCTAAGTACAAAGTGCCTGCTGGGTTTTATTGCGTAGACACGGAGCTGCCAGGGGCTGGCTTATTGCTTTGGAAAATGTTAGAGCAACCTTGGCTATGAAAGCTGCTGTATAAATCTAAACAAACCCTTTTTTCTCCCATTTCAGCTGATCTGTGAAGATCCTGTATGGAGAGGTTCGGTCAGAGCGTGAAGAGGGAATGGAACTCGCCCCCTGAACCAAGCAGAGGGCCGGTCCCGAAGGCCAATTCTGGAGGCCGGTCCCGGAGGCCGGGTGGGTCCCGGGTGGGTCCCGGGCGGGCCCGCTGCTGTCCGCTCGGGTCCCTGGGCGCGTGGGCCCGGCTGTGAGCAGGCGCCCGGCGGAGCTGTGCTAGAGGAGGGCGGCTGGGCGTTGTCCGCGGTGAGGACGTTTGGTCGGTGTGGGTAAAGCTGACCATAGAATCCCTCTCGGATGAACAGGTTAAGATTTAAGCTATAGCCTGGGCGAATGGGCAGCTTTTAGCTCCCGAAGCCCTCTCATGCTCTTCTTGTACTGGTGTCGTGCTCTTACCTCAAGGCAAGGCTTGTCTGGGTATCATCCCTGATTGAACAAACAAACAAAAACAACGAAAAAACAGAACAACAAATTCTAATTTCATCACTGACATTCTTTCTGTTACAGAGAGCCAAGCCTCCTAAAGAACAAAGAAGTGAAGATTTTGTCTTGGCCCGCAGACAGAAAGAAAAGGAACTCCTTGAATATGCTGATTTGTTAAAGCTCTACAACCAGTACCGCAATGTCTATGAGTGGCAGCAACGCAATGAACAGAAATGGCTACACAGAGCTGTGCAGAGAAAGGTTGACGCAACAATGCAGGAGTATCAGGCAGGGACTGATGACAGAAGAGAGAGGTAGCAAACAGTGAGCTAATATCAATATCTGCCCCGCTATTTTCAACCTAACTATATGCTTACAGGAATGATTACAATGGAAAAAACACTTAGTAGAGCTCATCTCTGGACCTTAAACCAGGCATTCTGGCATGGTCTCCATTATTCCTCGGAGTGGAAAGTATAGGCATGTTTACTTGGCAGTCAAGCAGCAGCGTAGAGCAAACAGTAGCATTGGGGTTCTTGTTACCAGTGCTATTCAGTGAGCCAGTCGCTAGAGATACGTACTCAAACGAAGTAACTAGTACAGTATAGGTGGCATTTAGAGCCGTGTCTGCCAATGCAATGATAAAAGTAGTATTATAGCACTTTCATTGCTTGAAAAAGAAATTTTAAATAGAATGAAGACTACTTTGATAAAAGTGTCAGAAACTCTAATTGTTGAGTGTAATCGTGGGCTTTCTTGCAACCTTGTTAAGTTAATGTTTAGGTCCTACAAGTAATAGTTTGCAGCACAGGCAGTTGAAAAATACTAATTTTTGCCAGAAATCTTTCGAAAATAATCAAGGTGAGGCATGTTACTGTCTTGTTAAGAAAACAGCAAAAACAACAACAAAAAAACGAACAGAATTGCGCTGTGCTGATCTCAGAAAAAAGTTATACAGTTTAATTTCTTAGTTATTCTTTTATGGTAAGTGACTTTGCAGCTGTGAAAGTTATCAGTTTGATATCCAGTCTGACGTGTCTTCATAGGATCATAGGACAGGAATTGTGCACTAATTGCACAGAAGTTGAGATTGGAAGGAACCTGCTGAGATCGTCTGGTCCAAACCCCTTCTCAAACAGGGTCACCTAGTGCAGGTTGCGCAGCACTGTGTCTTGTCGGGTTTTGCTCATCTCCACACATGGAGTCTCCACAAACTTTCTGGGCAACCTGTTCCAGTATTTGACCACCCTCACAATAAAAAGCGGTTCCCTTGTGTACAGGTGGAATTTCACATGTTTTAATTTGTGCCCATTGTCTCCTGTTCTGTGACTGGGCACTACTGAGAAGAGTCTCTCTCCCTCTTTTTTGTTGCCTCCCATCAGGTGTCTATGCACACTGATGAGGTCCCCCTGACGCCTTCTCCTCTCCAGGCTGAACAGTCCCAGCTTTCTCAGCCTCTCCTCAAACAAAAGATGCTCCCATCCCTTCATTGTCTTTGTGGCCCTGCACTGTGTTCACTCCACTAACTCAGTATCTTTGTTATAGTGGGGAGCCCAGTATCTTTGTTGTACTGGGGAGCTGGACACAGTGCCTCAGATGAGGTCTTACCGTTGCTAANACTGGGCACTACTGAGAAGAGTCTCTCTCCCTCTTTTTTGTTGCCTCCCATCAGGTGTCTATGCACACTGATGAGGTCCCCCTGACGCCTTCTCCTCTCCAGGCTGAACAGTCCCAGCTTTCTCAGCCTCTCCTCAAACAAAAGATGCTCCCATCCCTTCATTGTCTTTGTGGCCCTGCACTGTGTTCACTCCGCTAACTCAGTATCTTTGTTATACTGGGGAGCCCAGTATCTTTGTTGTACTGGGGAGCTGGACACAGTGCCTCAGATGAGGTCTTACCGTTGCTAAGAGGAAGGATCGCCTCCCTTGACCTGCCAGGAGTGCTCTTCCTAATGCCGCCCAGGATGCTGTTGGCCTTCCTTGCCACAAGGAAGCACTGCTGGCTTATGTTCAGTTTGTTCACCACGATCCCCAGGTACTTTATGGAGCTGCTCTCCAGCCAGTCAGCCCCCAGCACGTACCAGTGCACGGGGCTGTTCCTCCCCGTGTGCAGGACATTGCATTCACCAGGTTTGTTGGTGTTGAGCTGCTGAAGATCCCCGTGCCACCTTGGCAGGGAGGCCCGTCTCGGTGTGGCACTTGAATATGTGATGGGAAGAGTGCAGTTCAGTTTCCAGAATTAGTCTTTGGCTTTGCTGCCGTAACTGCTACCAGCAGTGCCAGCCTACGTCCGCAGCACTAATGCTCATGCAGTAGCAGGGGCATCCTGTTGCGTAGATGTGAGAGTGATTTCTCAGATGTGACTGTGGCATTGGGGCTGGAATTAGCAAGTTCCTCGGTTCCTGAGCCTCAGGTTTCTTATTGCTGTGATGAATATAGAGGTAAGTGATGATATGTTAAAAACTGCCAATTTGACATAATTTTCTTGTCAAAGATCTTTCAGGATGATGTGGTTTATAGAGTGATACTAAAATATCAAAAGCTAGTTTGAGGGAAGATAAAATTACAGATGCATTGAGAAGAGGGGTAAATACCAGGGAGGGATTACACAGGAGGATAACAATAGTACAAGATCAACTTGATATCAAACAGCATTGGAAATGAGGTTGTGAGAAAAGGAGCTTTGTGCCAAGACAGAATTCGTTGTGCCCATGGAGGGGATCTTATAGCATAACAGGAGTGATCCCTGGGTTAAAATTTGATGTTCCTTTCTTTGGCATTTGTAAGAAGTGGTGAAAAGAGCTCAGTACCCATTTTGCACTCATAATAAATAAACTGAAACTTTATCATTCAGCAGAAAGGTTGTTTTGGCTTTTATTGAAATGTTTTTTTCATTGCAGGCTTCGTGAGCTTCTGGAGGCAGAGGAAAATAAGTACTTTGCTGAGATGGAATCATTTGAAGAAACTGTACTGGAGAAGCAAGCAAAAATGAGGGAGCGAGCAAAATTACTGAGAGAAGAGAGGGAGAAAGAAAGACAACAACTGGTGGCTGAAAAACGGGAGCAGCAATTCAGGTATGTCCACAACAATATCTTATAAAATAGAATTTGGGTAAGTAAATACGAAAAGGTAATATAACACAAAGGTGACGATAAACTGAGGAAGGAAAGGTAAATATGATTTAAGTATGTCAAAAAAAAATTAAGGTGGTTTGGATAGAAGTGTACAAGCTTTGTCCACTGATCTGCTTGCCAGAATGTGAAAGGCCTCAGTTATGTTGCATACAGTGGAGCAGGGTGTAATCGAATTTCTGACTTTCAGTGAAAGGGTGCAGCCTCTGAAGACCAGGGACTCCAGTTTGTGATGCTGTAATGCTCAGTATAGTGTGCCAGCAAAACCTTTCATTAATAGTGATGAAGGCAACAGGTATAGAGAACTGTCGTGTCTCCGTTATTTAATTTAAGTGTTCAGATACCATGAAAACATTCTTCCAAGTGTAGCCTGGAAATCCTTGTCCTGTGTGAGCATCCCCATACTTTCCCCTGCCACATCAGCTGTTTTTGTAATTCCTTGTTCTGGCATATAGTTTTAGCTCAGCATTATACTATTGGAGTGAAAAGGGTTCGTGGAAGGTTTATTTGGCCTAAATCATGCTTATTAAGCTAATATATGGAAGGTCCTTGAAAAGTTAAGATTGCCCAAGAATACTGTTTTTATTTATTGCACGCTTTCCAAGAATACCAGCTGAAGCTAAGGTTTTAGTGCAACCTGAAATTCTGTGCCAAATCTTCCTGGATGCTAAGTTTGGCAAAGACCTTTGAAGTCATTAAGATTTGCAGGTGCTTATCAGGCCCTGAGGCCTTGGCATGAAATCTGACTTGTTCAGTTCTTGGAAATCTAGTTTTCTGAGGAAGGGATGAAAATCATATTAATGTAATGTAATTATAATCATTCGAAATGTCTCTTCCAAGTCTCCCACAGTGGTATGGAAATCTACAACACCTGTTTCCCAGTGTGCAGAGGATGGGGATAAAAATCACCCCTTGCTTTCGCTTCCTGATTTTTTTTCCTGTAACTATCCAAGTGATGCCTTTTTATCCTTCTTTTTGTTGCCTGTCCTATTTGTACCTCCCTACGTGCTCCCGTTAGGTGTATGAGTTCATCAAGAAACCCTATGTTTCCAAGTGGGCCTTGTAGTGACCTGGGTGGGGAGGCTGCCCCAGGTCAGAAGAGGTGTCTGCACAAGCTGGAGCAGGAGATGAGGCCCTGTGGCATGTTGTCACCATGTATGTGCTTTTTTTCCAGAGTGGTGCCCTGTCTACCAGCTGTGACCTTAATATGCTCTGTAGACGGTGCTACTGGTTGCTGGCATTCTTAGGCGCCACATAAATAGGGAATCTGATGCAAGCCTGCTCTATCCCTCTGCAAAACTGAACATTGAACGCAGTGGGAAGGGGCGGTGTGTTTCACTGTGGGCTTGAACACCAGCCCAGTCTTCTATCTGCCACCCAGTGATAACTGGAGCTAGCCATGCCCAAAGCGGAATGGATGTATGACTGGGAGAAGATTAAAATTCCTTCTCAAATGAAAGATTAAGGAATCATTCTGGGGGGAGGTGGGAAGAGCAGATTTGTGTCTGGACATCTGTTGTTGATGTTGATAGGTTTGGATTATTAAAAAGAAGTAGAAAGTACTCATGTTGTGGGTGACTGTGACTTATGGACAGGAGCTTACTGAAGATCCACAACCAGAAAGCTGTAATTGTGTTGCAGCATGGCATCTAGGGCAGTGGTCTCCAAACCATTTTGATGGCACACCCCTATCAGTAAAATCTTTTTTGAGTACTCATCCCCAATATATGTATATTCATTTATTTATAAATTGTATACTTGTATTACTGTAATAATATATTATGTACATTATAAAACATGCAAAAATAGAAACATAAAAAGGATAAGCTATTTATTAATGGGACAAAAAATATTTTCTTTCTGCACCCCAATGGATTGTCTTGCACACCCCACTTTAGAGACCACTGCTCTATTGCATGCCCATAGGAGCCCCAGGAGGCCATTTCAGTAACAGGTAGAGATACACTCACTTTCTGTGTCTGTGAATTCAGAACCATTATGAATGTTTTTTTCCAAAACCTAATACAGACTTCTTTATATTTCTTTTAACTTTAAACAAGATACTCCACTCTTTTGCAGATAGTGATTCTTAAACCTGAGGTATAGGAGCACCTATCGTGTACAGTGCTCCAGTACGTTATTCCATTTCAAAGGCAGCTCTTCTATCAGCCATGTGGGCTGGGTTTGGAGCTGTAGCCTAGGGTATACATTTAACAGCGTCTCAGTAACAATGAGAGCCAGGAAGAGTCCTTTGTTGCAAGGAGATAGAGGGCACAGTGTTTGGACCACAAGAGTCCTGCTGGAATTTGTTTGCAGTGTTGTGAAGGACTACAACTTTTACAAAAGATAGTTTTATCCTGAGGGCATGTTCATCATTGCTATCTTTAAAAAAAACTGCAGTGTCTTAAAACTTGCATAAAACCTATATTACCTCCTCTTTCTCATGACAACATCAGAAGCGTCCATACAGAGAATGTTGTTATCACAGCAACTTTATACAGCAGCCATAAAATGAATAAATAACTGGGAGGTGAGGGGAATAAATGCAGTTTCGGTCTTCAGGAAGTGGCTACATACAGGCACAATTTTAATGTTAAGAAGCTTAGAATAGCAAAGTGAGGAAGAAAAACAGCCATCTGGGAGAGCAGATGTTTATAAGTTGCTGTAAAAGCTGCTTTAAAGGAATTATTTTGATGAAATCAAGCAATTACAGAGTTATTTTATATTAAAATTCTAACCATGCCAAGCTTTTATTTAACTTCTCTTCCTCTCTGAGAATTCAATTAAATTCAGATTAGTTTATAAACATGAAAAAGAGTAAGTAATTCTTTATTCTTTCACTGCTGAGAGAACTTTGAACCCATTGTGTTAAGGTAATACAGTTCTTTCTAACAGTGTAAGATTTCAAATCTTAATTATGGTATGTTTTTCTCAGAACATTTGAGAAACATGTTTTTCATGAATACTAATTAGTACTGTAGTCTGTAATCACCATTAACTTCTACCCAGGAGTTGGAAGAATGATCCCAGTGTTAAAAATGTAAGAAAATCGGCAATGATGTACAGTATTTGTTGACCTGCTTGAAGTCGGTGCCACCTCTTGGAGTGTGCCCAGGGCTTGGGGCACCCCGCTTGCAGCCTGCACATCACTGTGCTGCTCTCCACTTTCATGGCTGAGACAATCAGTGAAGGTTCAGAAGGTCAGAAGGTTCCCATCTCATACAAGGAGGTAGAACAGCCATCCCTTTTCACTAGGCTGCACTGCTCCTTTGTTACCCTCACCCTTCTCTTCTGAAGACCTGAGTTGAGGATGGCTCCTCACTCCAGGGATGGTTCCTCCTTTAGTGGATATGAGCCCAACTCCAGGGGAAGAAACCAACATTCAGTTAGAGGATACGGCGTGTCCTAGGATTGGGGAAGAAAAGTGCTAACTGTGGGAGGTTTTATTTTAGAGAGTCAATGTTGGTGAAGGGGGACTTGACAGCTTACTGTTGTCTCTTCTCAGTCAGGAGCAGTTAAGAGGTCAGAAATGCCTTCTGGATATCAATATCAAGCAAAATGAGAATTTTGTTTTCATGGCACTGCTCTCCCTTTTATTGTTTGCGTATTGTGCTTAGCACCTTTCACCACAGGCTCCATGACATTAGGTGCTTTACAAGTAGCAAATAAAGAGAGAGATTCCCGTGACTGCCGAAGCTTCCAGCAGAAATGTGAGGCAGAAAACAGTGAATACCAACAGAAGGAAAACGTGGTAAGACCTCTGCTTCTGCATGAAATTGCAGGTCACAGATTGTGTTATTTGGCCATCTCTCTCTCCTGCAGCACAAAGGGCCATCGAGGTGTAGCAGTCCTTCCCTTACGCAGTCACAGCTCTGCCTTTGCGGCCCTCCACTGTAAGTTTGACTGGTTGGATGGCTGCTGCTGTGACACTGAGAACAGGGTCGGGCTGGCTTTCGGCACTGTCACTCTGGCTGGCTGTCAGCAGCTTGTTCAGTCTGTTCTGGACTGGAGGAGAGCTGTTCAGGGAAATGCTCTTTGCGGTTTATAAGCTGTAAGTAATTTTTATTAGGTTGGCTTACCATGGAGTGTTATTGGTAAAGCTTTGGGAGATCTGTAAGCCAACGTGTAATCATTACACATTGGTGGTTGCCTCAACCACATCTCAATGAGACTAGGAGCTGTGCTTGTTCTGCGGTTGTTAGCAGGAGGTGATGAAGGAGCAGTGTCAAGTAAAGAAGCCATTATTCCTTTGCTATGGCAAAATCTTGGTGCTAGTTTTAGGGCAGAAATGAGTTGTAGAACACCAGTCGTGTCCTGTGTTGCTAAATCCTTTCTCTGTTTGCCTCATTGCCAGAAAGCCCCTCTGTGTGAGATAGGTGCCTCACAAAATTTGAGGAAGGGAGCAGGAACATTAAGGACCACGCCAGTCAGAACAGCTTGCTACTGAGTGTGTCATCTGTTATGAAGGTATTGTGTGGTCTTCTCAGAAAGCAGGGAATGCATCTGAGGCCACAAGCTGAACAAAATGTATGCAAACACATCTTGTGTAATATTTCCTATAGAAATAATCCCACCGAGTTTTGGGAATATAAAGCAAATAAACTGCATTGGGAAAGGATGTCTACTGTCAGATTTAGAGATAAAGAGGATATAGCAATTAACCTCAGGGGAGGCCAAATTTCTTTCTGTAGCCTCCGTGTAGGTGTAAGCCCATGGTATTTGGCTCCAGAATCAAGAGGAGTGTTATTCTCTATACCCAAAACCCAGGTCAGGGAAAACAGATGTGGCTTAGTAAGAGACAGCAGGTATACTGGACTTAGGAATCATTTGGAAAAGTGAAGATTTGGCAAAGACAGATCCTTAGCAGAGCTGCGGAGGACGAAAAATATTTTACTCTAGTGCTGGCAAACTTAATTTTGCTTTTAAGTTTAAAATATTTTATTTACTTTTACATTATATATATATATACACGCTTATTCTTTTATATGTCCTAGCCAATAGAATTCATTCATATTTTGTTTCATTACTGGAGTTACGAAAATTAAATAACTATCCTTGTGTTTAGAACGATAGCACTATGAGATAGTTGCCTGATGAATATTTAATATTTTTGCTACATGGGCTTGTTGGATAAACATTATATAAAGTAATAATATTTGACATTTTACAGACAACTACTGCTGTCACGCAGTGGTTCCAGATGCAGTCAATGATTTCTTATGATATCTGCTATGAATTTGTAAATAGCGTTGCGATGATCTGTAGAAGATGGTTTCATTCAGCATGAAATTGTGAGATATCTTTCTACTTCACAGCATGGATGCATGTCTATCACAATCCTTAGGGCTCATAGATCCTTACTGCTTGTAGATATTTACCATTATCTGCTAGCTTCACATTTTGAGTTTATGAAAATCTGTGTCCTGGTTTTAAAACAGAATTAAAATGTTTATATATTGTTCAAATTAAACTTTCTTTGATAGTATAATGTGATTGATAGCGTATGTTGATCTCAGTAGTGTTTTGTTTGTAAAAATAAAAGCAGAGTCTTTAAATAGTTGCATGTTCTTCAACTAAAGATAAATATTTTCTTATATGCAACTCAACTGCAGTGAGTAAATGTAAACTAAAAGCTATGTTACTTGTTTGACTTTCTAGCTTCTCTGGAGTTTTATTGCAACTTCTATGAAATATCCCACAAAACTTCAAAAAATTTAATAAAATTCTAGTGGTTCTTGTTTAACAGTGTAACCTAAATTTCTGCTGTCAAAGTATTTTGAGAGCTTCCAAGTGACTAGTAAACCTAGTCTAAGACTTTACTTGAATAAGGAGCAACCTAAGTGTTTGAACAAGTGTAGGGTGTGTTTTATATGTTAAAAATGTGTAGATATGTGTATATTAAAAAACCACACAACTCATGTTGTGACTCTATATATGCACATGCATTATATATATAAAAGAATATACATTGTGTATATAAAATGCATATATATTGTGCATGTGTTTTTTTTTTCTTTTTTAAAAAAAATGCAAATAAAGGGCCTGCTCTTCAAGTCATTAATGTCAAAATCTGCATCAAATCAGGTTCTCAGTCATTCCTTATGCCTCACAAGGTATCAGTGCCAGACCAGGTGCAGAATTCAGCAACCCCCCCACCCCTTTTTTCTTTTTAAACATTTATGTTGCCATTCAGGGAACAATGCGATGAGCTTCGTTTACAGTGGATGAAGAAGCATCAGAAGGAATTGTGTGCAGACCGGCTGGCCCAGCTAACTCTGAAGGAGGAATTGAAAAAGCAACAGAAGGAGGAGGAGCAGATGTTTGCAGAGCTTTGGAAAGAAGATAGGTTGGCTAAGGAAAAGCGAGAGGCAGTGGATATGCAGAAATCATCAGAACAGAATCGGGAAATCCTGAACGTACTCAGTGCCCAGGTAGCTGCGCTCAGTGCCCACAAAGAGGAGGCAAAGCGGCTGAAGGAAGAAGAGGCTCGGTTGCTGGTAATTTCCGTATCATTCTCAATTCAGTGTTCTCTGAAAGGCCCTCCTAATGATAGGCTTACTAGACATTTAGATTAAACCATACCTTATTTGTATCTTCACCGATTCCATTAGTATCTGAGACTCTCCTGTTATGTTAAGCTTCTTTTCCAGAGCTGTGGCAAATGCATTCCTGTTTACAGAGGGAAATACGTCTTTTGAAACTTAGCGTGTAATGGATTTTAGCATTCAAAGCTTCTAAAAGCCTTTGTAGGAAGTTGAAATGTTGTTAAGCTTTTTGCCAGACATCTTTACAATTTGCTGAATTCCAGTTTCCTGGGGGATAGCTAGAGATTCTAGTGTCCCAGCTGTAATGCACAACACAGGAAGTACGCTGGGAGGGAGCAGCAAGCACGTGCAGCTGCCAGGAGCCGAGGGTGACAGCAGGGCAGGCAGGCGTGCTGTCCTCCCAGTCCCGCAGTACGTGAACAAGGGGAGCGGAGCAGGCTGGCTGCCAGTAAGCAGGGTCATCCAACAGCCCAAATTGCTAGGCAGGTCTGCAATGGTGAAGTCCGAGATGAAGCCAGGAATTCAGATCAGCGGGTCTGGGTCAGGATCATCCTCAGGCACAGGTGTATCTGCAGAGTAGCTCATGTAGGCACCAAGAGGGAGACTGAGCCTAACTGCAGCTCCCAAGTGACTGCTCTCAGCCCTTTCTCCCACCATTCCTTCCCAGCAGTCTGATCCAAGGCCTGTAACAGAGCTGCGAGCACAGGCAGCCAAACCCCTGCGGGGGGAGGTTGCAAAGCCTGTTGGTGCACTCAGGGCCCTGACACACACATGAGGAGATGTATATATGAAACATCCAAACTGCTTATTGCTTATGCCCCAGCTGGCTGAATTTCAGAATCTACATGCTTTCTTTTTTCTTTTCTTTTTTCTTTTTTTGAAAGCCCAGTCTTTAACAGATAGAAACTGGCAAGCAGTGCCTAAGCTCTCTCGCCTATTAGGGGTGCCACGTCACGGGAGGCATTTGGCTCACTTGGTCCAGTTGTTCTGATGATTACCCTCTTCTTTCCTTGTTTCTTCCCAGTGTGGGCTTTCTGTTGTTGAGCTGACTTTACTGGAGCAGTATTCAGTGTTGACTTTGTGAGTTAGTTCAAAGTTGGTCTTCATTTTGTAGCTATTTACGTGTAGCAATTGAATGATCACACAGGTTACTCTTAGGCACTGGAAGCTGATATTGGCAAGATAAATATCCCACTGTTTTTTAAAAATAATGACAGTAATGAATCTGAAGCTCTGAAAATCCTGGCTGTAAAACAGTAGAGTTCATATTCCAAGCTACGCTGCAATGTTTCACTTGTTTAAAAGCATGCAGAAGAAAATTCTTTTCCTGTAACGACTTTTGAAGCATTACCAGTCCTACCAAGCAAAAAGCACTTCTACTTAACTGGCCTTTTCAGGAAAAAATGCTATTAGAATAGAAGACTTTGTAGCTTCCCCTGAAGACAGCTGCCTTGAGCTCCATCAAGGACAGAAATTTCTGGTAAAGTGGTTTAATTTCTGAAAAAAAGCTGTCTTCAAAGGGTCCATAAAGGAGTGTTTCTGTATTTAAAAATGGGATGTAATCCTTTTTCAGCAGAAGAGGGATGTGGCAGATGGCTTCATTACAAGTATCTCAGTGCAGAGGTGGTAGCCTCTAACGATCAGAGACTTCATCTGAGTGAAGGACAGGCTATGGACAGCTAAGTATTTCTGTGTATGATGCTTTTTTTTCCTGGTTGTTGCAAGGGAAATAGATTATTTAGGGAATCAAAACTTGCACCCTTGCCGTGAGAGACCATATGTCTGCATCAAGATATCTCAGACATACAAAACAGAGAGCAATTTTTGCATTAGCTTTTTCATTAGTGGTTACTTACATTCACTGCCTACCTCCACCTCAGTCTTTCCCCTCCCCTAAAGAATTGTAACTCTTTAGAAGGTGATGGAAATCATGTTTTTCTGGTGGTAGTCACACAAGTGCTAGACAAGTTTCTGCCACAGCACTTGGGTCCTTGCTTGCAGATGGATGGTTGGTAACAATGTCTGTGGACATTTACAATGCTGTATTACCCTATCATATAAACTTTCATAGAATAAGCACCATGGGTCGCATCCTTAGCTATTTTCATACAACTTCACTGACATAGTAGTTTGGCCTAAGACATGTATGCCATGTTGCTAACTTCCCCAGTAGACTGCTGTTTCCCTTCCCTCCTTCCCAATCAAAGTTCTTTGGATTACTTAATCAGTGGCTCAAATAATACATACTGAGTTTCAAAGCTGTTTTACCAGCTTCTGAAAGTGAATTTGGCTGTTCAGGCAGATAGCAATGTCAGCTTTGGCTTTGAAACACTGCAAGAGTCAGAGTGGGTACTTTATGTCCAGCATAAAAAGTTATGTTCCTCAGGATGTGCAGCTTGTACTTCCATATGGAGAAGATTATACAGCCTGTTTATGACAAACCCTCTGATGCATTTTAGAAGATTTTTTCATGTCACGAAGGAGACATTATATTTAAAAACAGGTTAATAAAAAAACAGTGTATACCTTCGAGAAAGCTGAGGCATTGTTTTGGGGACCTGTGGATCAGTTAATGTTGGCCACGTACTGTTACCAGTGTGTTTGAGCACAGTTATGCTTGTAAACTTGCTCAAATGCAAGACATTCATGAATTATGCTAAGTTACTTTATTGATGCTATTTTGGGACATTTTTTGGCTAAATAGTCTTGAATACACATGTACTAGATTGATCTCACATATACATTTGTTATTTTTCATTGTTTCTTAAGAACTCAGCTTTATTGTCCATTTTTCTGTTCTTTCTAATATAAAGTGGAATGATTTGAAGCCATGGAAATTCAGTAACTGCACATTAGAATATAAGGATACAATTACTTTGTGCAGCCTTATGCCCAGCAGAGACGCAATGCTCTGAACATCCAGCACAGATAATATATGCAGAAATGGGAGGAACACATGGCTCTGTTATTGGTTAGTGGTTGTGGCTATGTTTGAAAGTTAGGTATAGATTATATGTGCTGTAATGATATTGATTTCTCTGAAGAGATGTCTGCTTGAAGTATTTGGAGTACGTATGTCAAGCATTCCAGTGTTTTGGTGTTGAAGTGCATGTGATAATTAAAGAGAAAATCCTGAATTCTAATGAATGATGTGGTAAAATGTTCATACTTTAACAACTCTAATGGATGACACAGACTCCAAAATCCTCTATTGTTAGCAAGAAAGGTTTTTAATATTTATCTTTGCTCTTCAGAGTTCCAAATAAACTAATCCTAGCCATCATTTTGTTTGAAGTTATGAAATGATTTTGCAACCTGGCTATTTTTATTTTTGTAGGAAGAACAACAGCAGCTGCTTAAACTAGAGAATGAAAAACTTCAAATGGAGAAATTACAGAAACAGAAGGAATGCAGGGATATGTTGCTCAGTGCAGCGCGGGACAGGAGGAAGCGTCTTAATGAAGAAAAAGAAGGCGAACTTGCCCTTGAGATGAAGATCTTAGAAAAATCTCCTTGGGAACCCCAGGAAGACCCTGAGGAGAAAACGAAAAGAAAAGTAAGGGCTACAGGTTTTAATTTTGAAGTTCTGGGACAACGCCTCATCTGGACTAATTTTGTTGCTCTTCGTGGAGCTGCACAGTACAAACGAAATCAGACACAAGACCTTTTCTCTGATCAAGTTGATTCTTTTGTTGCATAGCCTGTTGCCTCTCTTCCTGCCAGCACTCTACTTCTCTAAAGAAGCCTATTATCTGGTACAATCACAGTGAGTACTTTAAAGCCTGTTTTGCAATCAGCAAGGCTACCAGTCTAGATGAAAAATGGGGCTCATGGGAAATCCCGGATTCTTGCATCTCCACACTGATTTCATTGTGTATAGATCACCTGAGGTTTTTAGTCCTTATACTGCATGGATGTAAGGGAGATTAGAAAAACATTTTTTTTCGTTTGTTTCATGGACCTAATTTATCAAATATTTGTAATTGCAGAGGAAAGTAAATATTTAGCATATTCTTGTTTATTAGACTACTAAGAAACAGTTTTAAATCCTTAATTAGTAGCTATATATATAGGTGCAAAATTTTCACATAAAAGATCTCAGAGAGGCTATGAAACCATGGATGTGTCTGTCACTTCTTGAATTTAGAACAAGTAGATTGTCCAACTTCAATGTGAAAACAGATCTCAAGGTAACTTCAAGACAGAGCAGGGAGCTGTGTTCCTTGCTCTGCTCAGGGTATTTAGAAGCTCATGTGGGTTAGGAAAGTTTTATAATCTGTCTCTGTAAGCTTCAGCCAGTTAGACCTTGGCACAAAATTAGAAGAGATGGTATTTATTTGTTATTGTATTTATGTGATCCCAAGGCTTCTAATGTAGGTGAGCGTCAGTTGTTGAAAACGTTTGCAGAATTTCTGTGGTGTAGGCAGCTGAGCTGCTAAGAGGGAAGGGATCACTTTATATTTGTTCTGCTCTTACGCTGTTGTCCAGGCTTTGTCGACTGCCTGGGAAACACAATCTGCACAGCTCTTCTGGTGACAGGGCTTGGAATGGAGCTCTAGGCTCCCGCTTCCTGCATTGGCCGCAAACCACCATTCTCTTCACTTTTTTGAAATGCGTTTTTGAACTCCTTTATTCAAATCTGCAAATGTGCGTGTGTTTGCAGCAAGAGCTGTTGAAGGAGCAACAGACTTACCGGGCACACCTGGCTCAGCAGCTGGAGGAGGAAAAACAGCGAGAAAAGGAAGTGGACAAGTTCCTTGAAGAAGAGATGGCAAAGGTTTGGGCCAAGAAGGCTGAGCAAATGCGATTAGAAAAGGAGGCTAGAAAGCAGCTACTGAAAGATGTCTTGGATACAAGACAACTGCAGATTGAGGAGAAGTGTAAGTAATAATAGCTGTCTGTGCACCAAACTTACTGCATGAATGTGAGTCTTGGCAAAGGCAGAGGGATTACAACACACTGCTTTTGGGAAAACCATCTGGCCCAGTATGCATAGGCTGTATGGATGAGTGGGCAACAATGCTGCTGCCTCTGAATCTCCTGAAACTTTACTCTTACCGGCAGTCCCTTACACTAATTTCCCATTGTTGACACCAGAACAGAGCCTAGTAAAGTAAGGATTGCATGAGAAAGCAATCTTTATTACTAATTATATTATTATTTTGAAGTTGTAACTGTTAAATCTTTGCTATCATGAGTAGACAAAAACAAATAAGCTGAGAATACACTTCCCATTGTTTGTGTGCCTCCTCAGAAACAACAAAGCTCAGGCTTGCTATTTAGGCTACTTGGCTTGCATACAGTTTCCCTGTCCCTTCAAGCTTAGCAGTGCCAGTATCTTCTAAAAGTATTTTTGTGTTTTTGCAGTGCAGAGAAATGCAAAGGAGCAGGAAGAACTTGCTCAAGAGAGGAAGTTATTGGCTGAAGCAATCACAGAACTCAAACATATAGAAGAAGAAAAATATGCAAGGTATTTTTCTTTTATGCCATTGATTCATGTCATTGTAGATCAACCTTTTAAATTTGTGAGTTGGATAATTCTCATTTTTAAGTTACCGTGTAAGAGCACTGGGTAGGCTTTTTTCTCTTCATAGAGGCTCTGCCACCATGCAGCCTATCAGCTCCCAACTGCATATTAATTATGTTTATCAAATACATCCCCTCATACTCTGAGCTGTTATTAGGAGTGGCTGAGATTTGAGGAGGAAGGTTTAATGAAAGGTTAGTTCCTTACCTAGGAGAACTAGTGTGTTCAAGCTTATTGCTAAACTCTACCCACACACCTCCCTTGAATGATCATATAGTCAACCACCAAAATACCAGACCACTATACATAACCCAGCTGCGTGGGGTTCTCCTTACCTTGCAGTTCTTCAAGGTGAGAATATTGTTATTCGCAGTAACTGAAATGTTCCTCTGGGTGTCATGCAAAACCCAGGACAAAGGGCCTTATTTCACTCATTTGATTTACCTTTTGTACTTCCGCCCTTTCTCCACGCCCGTTCGTAGGACGTAGCTGAGTAACTCCTTCCAGAGCTAGTATCGGTTGCATTCTGTGATAACTTTATTGATAACAACCTCCTGGATATGGCAGAAATCTCACACTCTGGAAGTAAACATTCTGGTCTTCACTTTGCATTCGCTTCACTTAGCAAATATGGCATTCAGTGGTGTCAGTAAGTGCTGTGTGGTTCCACTGAGTCGCACAGGTTTTGACTAGACTGTTGGCATTTTAAGTGTCTGAGTGAGTCTGTGTGACTTCTGCTCCAGAAGTGCCTGAGCACGTAGGTAGACTACCACTGCTGCTCCAGAGGGTAGTAAAAATAATATGTGAGTCTCGAGGTAGAGTGGAACAATGATTTTTTCTGACAGCCACTTCCTAGAACATTAGTACAATGCTGTGGCAGGAGCCTGAACCCTGCCTTCCCTGTTGGCAGTAACCATTGTTATCTTCAGAACGAGGGAGTGGAAATTGGGTGTAAGGCTGCTTCAGCAGTGAGCCAGAGCTAGGAAGGGACTGAACCCTGACGCTCATTCTCTGTCCTCTTACTGCCACTGTGAGGGGCAGAGAAGGCATGCTGATGACAAGGGGTGGTTCTTGTTCTTTTTTGTTGTTGTTTTGTTTTTGTTAAGCACTAATTTTGCAGTCTGCTTTATAATATACAACAGAATGCAGTTCATGCTCTGAAGAACATATGGTTAGCTTGTAGTATAGGTTAATAGAGTGGTAGTTACTCTCAACTCCTAAGTGGAGTTTTGAACCTTCCTTTGGTATAAGGTTGAATGTGAACAGATTTAAAAAAAAAAAAAAAAAGTTACATTTTTTTTAACCCACACTTCATAAATAAGCTATTCATGTCTTTTCCAGAAAATTAAAGGAAGAAAAAGAATACCAAGGGCAACTCAGGGCTCAAATTGCCTATCAACAACAGGCCCGTGATGCTGAGGAAGAAGAGAAGAAGCGAGAATATGAATTGCGTCTAGCAGCAGAAAGAGCTTACCAAGAAAGGATACAGGACATTCTGTCAAGGCCTTATGAGAAACTAGGAAAAATTCACCCTTTGAGAAGAAAACTAATGTCTAACTCTCAAGAAGATCACTTACTATGACATTTTAGCTCACACTAGATTGCCTTTAAAAGCCTTTTCTAGGCATGTTTATAACTGATTTCACCCCTCTCCACTGTGACACTCAAAATACTTAACTGGCAAATACAAGAAATGTATTTTTTTATTTTTTTTCTCCCTATTGTTTTCTCTTTGACAAAACAACAGATCCAAATCAAAGTGTTTGACATTTTGATACAAAAATACTGTATGTTCTCTGCAGTATACTAATGTATTATTATGACACGAATGATATGCAGGCATTATTTGAAATCAGCAAAAAGAAAACGTTGTAGAAGAGTTTCAGCAAACTTTTATTAAAACACCTTTCAAACTGCAAATATTTGCAAAACCTTTTTTTCCTATTTAGACGAAAGGTACTTGGTGACTTATCTTCCTTTTCCTTGTTAAATATAAATCTATGAATCTATTTTACTATGGCTAGACAGTGAAGAGCTAATACTGCTTTGTGTATATTCTGACAGCTATTGGATGACCTGTGGAATATCAGAGTCCCAAAGCTAGTCTATGAGACCTCTTCTTGGACAGATTTAATTGTGCAGGTCTGAAGTCATCCTTTTCTTGCAAAAAAAAAAAAAAAAAAAAGTTGTTATTTATCCTTTTGATAGCAACTCTGCATCTTTGGGCTGTCTTGGATTGCCTCCAGTGTCATAGTCTGAACATACAGAATGAGGGGCCAAAGCACCGATAATATTTTAAGACAAAACAGCACAAGAAATGGCCAGATGTCAACAGGAAGGTCTCAGAAAGTCTTTGGCAGTGGGGAGAAGGGGCGCATCCTCGCTGCCCTCCCAGCCCCCATCTCCCCCATATTAATGGCCAGATTGCCCTTTATGCAGGAGGAGCAGTGACACAAGGAGGACAGGTGGGAGTAATCCAACTTCTCCACATGGCATTCCCCTCAGCCAGCTCTCTGGTATGCATTTCATTAATTTGTCCTCTTTGCTTTTGAGAGAAGCGAAGTGAAGAATCCATTTATATCCTCATGCTCTTTCTTGCTTATAGGCCTTGTGGCATTCAGAAATGTTTTATTTTCTTTCTCACGTTTTTCTATTTGAACCTTTTTTGCTGCTTGTCTGCAGATGTTTCTCCTCCTTCAACTTTTCACCTTTACCATCTCTCCTCCAGCCTCTGTCTTTTCCACCCCTTTCTTCTCCAACTTCCGTCCCTCCCTAAAGGTTTCCTCCACCTCCTTCCTCCTCCTCACCTTCTCTTTTCAGTGTTTAGCTCCCTGTTGGTGAGTACCAGGACTCGTGTGTTTGTTGTGTGGGAGTCTGAAAGGATGCACAGAGAAGCTGATAAATGGCTGGGATCAGAGCCCAGGAATCCCAGCTTCCAGGCCTCTTGGAACAAGTGAGGAATCGACTGCTTGCACAGTCACCTCATCTTCTTGGTTTAAAGCAGACGCTGAGTTGACAAACACATTTTGTGGGTGGGGAAAGCTGTGCAGCAGTTTGTAAAAGGCCAGAGATGTACGAATCTGAAACAGCATAAGTGATCTGAGCAGAGCAACCCAGCTAATTATGGTTGTAAACGGTGCAAGAACCCTGCCCTACACTTTTGCCCTGCTGAGGTAGTGTACAGAACCAAGTGTGGTGGGGTTTTATCCTTGCTGACAGACAAAACCTCTCCGAGAGCAGCTTCCTGAGACAGCAGATGGAAGAGGAACGAACTCACCAGCCGTTACCACCCAGACAGGTGCCTAGACAGAGCAGAGCAGAGCCTCTTCATGGCTTGTTCCTTGAATCACTTGTATCCAAACGGGGTCCATCTGCTGCAGACACTGAGAAAGTGAGTGTTCATAAATGTGAAAGTACTGCAAACCGGGAGAGGTTGGATGTTAGTCATGATGTCTAACCTTGATACAGTGCTTTGCAGAAGCAATCTCTAAAGCCATCCAGGGGACTTCGGAGCTGTTCCTCCTATTTTGCAGGTGGGAAAGGCCATCACAGATAATGGGAATAATTTCATCAGTCCAGAGAGCCCAGGTAGCCATAGGTCTCTGCTCTCAGTGCTAGGTCAAATTGGCAGAATGATTAAGAGATTAATTTCCTGGTCTGCCACAGACTCCTGGTACGGCCCTGCATAAGCAATGTAGATTTTCTCTGCTGCCATGACCCATGTTTGAAAAAATGCACATAATAGCACATTCACTATTCCAGGATTAATTAAAGTATGTTATTAAAGGCTGTGATACTGTTGTTGGGTACACCCAATACGTGAGAGACATAAAAAACCACGTTTGTGAGCTTGGTGAATTTGAGACATCCAGAACCATAATAAATCTTTTTTTAATAAAATAATAACTCAGGAGAGGGGGTCAGAGCTATCAAGCATTTATAGAGTGTCAGAGCTTCTGCTCCCGGAGGCAAAACTCCTCTCTCTGATGAACATGAAGTCTGCAGAAAAAATAAAATCAGACTGGAGCGGGTGTGCCTTCAGCAGAAATGAATTCCCACTGGATGATGGGATTGAGTGCATGTAATTAGACTCTTCTGAGAGAAAACTTGTGGTCAATGAACATGTTGCTGGCGCTGGCCCCTTCGCTGCTGAGCACTTTGTAGGCTTCAGGTGGGTCTAGGAGAACAGGTAAGGTTCAGAGCCATCTGCTGAGCAGTCGGCTGGGTCAGCAGACTCCCTTAAGAGCAGCCTCTCGATGCCCCCTAACAGTCAGATGAGCAATGCAGTAAGAATGATTTTCTGTGTCAGGACTGAAGCATTTCCTTAATGCTGTTGATATCCATCCTGTTCCAGCTCCTTTGATGTCCTTGTAGTAAACTGGGCAAACAGCAAGGTGCTGAGTAGCGCGTGCTTCAAGGAGTGGTCATGCCTTTGCCTTCCTCCGACCAGTACCCATGCCAGATTGTAAATTACAGCACCAGCAAACAGTAACTGGCAAAACAGATCCCAAATTGTGGCTTACAGGTCCCAAGAACCTCATGAGCATTAAATACTACTCACGTGTGTGGTATTTCCCCTGAGCAGTTAAGGAGTTCTGGAGCCAAACCATCGATTAACCATGGGGACACCATTGATACGCGAAGCCACCTGGCATGTGGCTGGGTGACCTCTCCCTGCTCCAGGGGTGTCTGTAACCCACAGACAAAACCACTGGTATTTAAGAAACACACAGTTACAGCCTCTTCATTTATATAGGCACTAAAGCTTTGAAAAAAAATATGCTTTTCTGTACATTTTACACCCAGAGGAAGAGCTGAGGTGTGGAGCATGTTGGTGACTTTCCTGCAGCAGAGCCAGGAGTGCCTGTCCCCAGCCACATCTCTCCTGACCCACTCCAACGTTTGAACCCCGGCACTTGTGAAGGCTTTAAGACTTTTCTGCACCCACCGGTCTGCTCACCAGGGTTTTATACTGACCCCAGCACTTTCCGGGGCGTTAAGACCCCTATAAAACCAGTGGCAGCACAGAGACTGCAGCGATGCCACCACGATGCTTTGGCACCCACGAGGCGCTGAGCTGGCGAGCGGTTTCCGGCACCCTGCGGCACGGTGCTGGCTTGGTGCCTGCTCCCCGGGGCCAGGCTGTGGGCTCCCAGGGCTGCGGGAGCGCCTTCGGGGCTGCAGGCTCGCTGCAAAGAGCAACCCTGCATGTTTGGGTACCAAAAGGGTATGGCCGAGCTGCCAGGGTCACGGCAAGAGGAGAAACAAGGAGCTGCTGACAGCACCGTGAGGTTAACAGTGACCAGCAGCTTTGCAGAAGGTCCCAATGCCCAACAAATAGAAACCCCGTGGAAATCTGTGGATAAACCACGAGCCTGCATTTTCATTCAGCACACAAAGTTAATCGCTTAGTATGTGAAAGCTGCATCTGGCTTTGGACAGAATCAGTTTTAACTGCAGGAAAAAAATAACCATTTAAGGGGGAAAAGCTGCTAACCTTGCAGTGGAAATGACCTCCCGTGGGACCAGAGCTTCAGCGGGTGCTGGGAGTGAGCTGAGGTCCCAAGCGAGCCTGCACAGCTGCATGGCTGTAGGACGGTGTATGTTATTGCACATATTGCAATGCTACTGCAGCCAGGCAATCATCTGGGGTGATTTTGTTTCACCCCAAATCCCTCTGCAGCATCCTGGACAGCCAGGGCCATCCCTGCAGGACAGGCGCGCTGGTGGCAAGGAAGGAGAAGACAGTGTGCTTACGAGGTGCATGCCTAACTGGGGACATACCTATACAGCCCCCAAGCACGGGAACGCTGGAGTCCTTCTTGGTTAATTATTCATTACTTTAACATGTTCTTGATTAATTACTCCTTCCTTTAATGCAGCCGGGAGCACTTGCTGCAGAAACTGGCTGTGTGGCCATGCCCAGGGCGCGGGGGCACCGCAGCCAGCGCCGGATTGTGCCCACGCACAGCCACGCGCTCTCTCAGCAGTAGGTCCTGCTGTGAAGTTTTTGGGACCCAAACACCCCGTCAGGTGCCTTTGAAAAGCACCGTCCATGTTTGTGTGCTATAGAAGTAATGAAAAGAAAAGAAAATGAATTTTCTTCTCGCTTGCTCTAGTTTTCCCAGGCTGCCCAGGATTTCAAAGGGCAGATCTGTTATGGCCTCCATTTTTCAGGTGTCCATATGCAGAAATTAATCCCAAAAGCATGCAACAAGGGTAATAGCCTTCCTGCTGCTCCCCGGTGCACAGAGGTTACTGGGAGAGTCTTCAATCAAAGCGCAAAAGATTGGGAAGCAATATTAACTGGAATTCTCGTGTGTTCACCTCCAGCTCTTCCTTTAATACCCCCCGAACCTCACAAGGCAAATAAATAGACTCTGAATGTGGAGCAAGTGAGGATGAGCTGCTCCGTGCCACTGTTGGTTCATCTGGCCATCCATCCATCCATCCACCCACCCATCTGCCCAGGGGGGACATCTCCAACACCTGCCTGTGCTTACAAGGAAGCTGCTGGCTCTGTTTTGAGGGGGAAGTAGTGATATCTGGCTCATTTTCACCTCCAAGCACCTTTGATGTGAATGCGAGAGGGGGTACCGTAAGATGCTGTTTAAGGGTCAGTTCTTCTTAAATATTATGATCAGCACAAGTTTTGATTCCTGAATGGAAAGAAGCTTCTGTCTCCTGAGGAGATAATTTCCAGCAGCTCAGCACTTCAAGGGTTTCACATTTGTTTTGGTGTTTTTATTTTCTATCTTTAATCAAAGTTTTGGACCGCGATAAATTCAGCTGGAAACCAGGCAGGGCAGCAGGCGGCGTTCCACGGGAACGGCTGTGCTTTGCAGGCGGGCTGTCACTGCCACCCAGGCTCCACTGAAGCCTTGGCTCCTAATTGCACCGGCACCTCAGATTTCGTTTCCACGCTTGATATAATAAAAGGAGAGGGGCAAGTTTTGTCTGCCCAACAAACGCCACGTGAAGCTACACCTACTATTTATTTAAATTCCTCGGAGGCAGAGCTTTGGCTAAAGGATGTCAGGCTCATTTTCTACAGCTATCGTGGAGGCTTTGCAGGGATTTGCTGCCAAACGTCCTGCCTGGGGGCAGTTCTGGATGGGACCTGGGCTGTACCATGCCATAGGGCACAGCACGGGCACAGCTGCTCACCCCATTCCCCCATCAGACCAGGAAAAGGAGAAAGCTTTGCTGGAAAGGCCTTGGTGCAGGCTCTTCTCCCCCCTGGAGCCACCTGCAATTTATTTGGGCTCCCCCAAGGACATCAGGGCTGGACAGGAGAGTTATCCGTGATGCTGGCTGCCTCCCACCCAGCAGTGCTGCTCCCCGCCAGGCTCCGGGGGGGTGAAGGAAAAGGTGCCAAAGGCAGGGGGGTGGCTTCTCCCCCAGGGGCCGAGGAGCAGAGCGTGAGGTGCCACCAGCGGTCACTTGCGGGTGCCCGGTGAGCAGCACAGCCCGAAGCCATGGGAGGAGGGATCCCCATGGCTGCTTATGGAGTAAACAGCTGGGGCAGAGAATAAGTCTCGCTGAGCACATTTTCTGCCTGCTTAGTTAATATGCAAAATACCTCGAATGATAATGAATAGCAATAGTGCTTAATTAGGAGTACTTCACATTTGCATCATCCTTCTCAGGCTCCAAAAATGCTTTATAAGCAGGCATTGGAGCTCAGGGTGTCCCAGGGGACAGAGGGAAGCAGCGTGGCTACTGAGCTCCAAGCTGGGGACAATCCGGGGCTGCTTGTGCCCAAGCGACAATTCTGTGAAACGTCCCCAAACGGAGCAGCCTGGGTTTGCCGATGTCGGTGTAGGACAGCGCGGCACAGCAGCGCCCAGGGAGGATGATGTTCCGGTGCTGGGAACCCAAACCCACCTCCGGGGTGGGAAGATGGAGAAAAACCCACCCCGGCGGGCTCCCTGAGCGCAATTCCAGCGGGATCAGCGGGCACCGCCGCTCGCCCCAGGCACAGGTTTGTCCCACCAAAGGCCGCTCCGGACACCCCATCAAAGCCATTCATAGCACCCCAAAATCCCTGCGGTCCCCAGTGGCTCAGCGGCCGAGCAGGTGGCGATGGGGGAGCCTGGGGACCGCTCTGCTTCCGCGGGAGAGGCTTCAGGAGCAGAAACGAAGGAGTGGGATGCGCTTCGGCGCCTGCGGCCAAGGGAAGCGGCGCGGACCCTTCCCCGCGGAGGAAGGGACTGGGAAAAAAAAAAAAAAAGCTTTAAAATAATAAAATGATAAAAATGATAAAATATTAAAGTGATAAAAATGTTAAAACGATAATAATAATAAATTGAGGATGATGATAAAAATGATAATAATAAAAATGATAAATGATAAAATAATATAAAAACAAGAGCAATAATAAACCAGGACTCAGGAAGTCCGGCA
>VXAA01000821.1:218024-260032 GCA_013399115.1 Anseranas semipalmata | reverse complement strand
CCGAGGCGCGGTGTGGGGCAGCTCCGTCCCTCCCTGACCCCTCCAAGCTGCTGTTGGCCTCTGTGTCCAAATCCCATCTGCAGAGCAGGGCAGCCTGGTGATGCTGATGTCTGCAGGCAGAAAAGCCTCGTGCTGGGGTGTCTGGGAGTGGGTTTGCTTTGGTCAGAAGGCAGGTGTCCCCACGCGCCTCTGCTCAAAATGATGGGTGGCATTGGGTGCACACTGGTGCTTCTGGCATAGCAGATGCCCACGGTCCTTGGCGTTGGGCTGATGGGCTTCCTTTTAAAGCCTCTCTACGCTTTCACTGTTGTGTTTTTTATTTATTTATTTTTTTAAACTGAAAAAAGTGCTGTCTGCTCGCAGTGTTTGCTCTGGTACACAGTTTCGGGTCACGTGGAGCAAATTAGAAGAATGCAAGCTCTGCTGTTGTTTGCTAAACTTTGCCCAGGTCTCATTGAATCACTCGCCTGATAAGCGCTGAAAAGCTCCAGCCACTCGCCCGCGAGGGAGCAGAGACCTTCCGGCCGCGCTGCCCGCGTGCAACGCTTGGGCTGGCTGAGCATCCCCCGGGTCCCAGCCTGGTGGCTCAGCCGCATTCGGGTGACACTGCAATCCTCCTGCTCCAAAGGGTGCTATTGGAACCCTCCGGGTATAAAGTGGCTATTAAAACAGCTGCTGCATCCCAAGTTTTATATGCTGTTTTCTTTTTGAGTTGCAGGTGGTTTTCTGCTTTTGCTTTTTAGTTTCAGGTGACCCTCTGCTTTAGTACCTGGTTGTTTGTTTGCAAAGTATTACCCAAGTCCGGGCTGGAACTAATCTCCAGTGTGACCCATTTTTGCTGTCCCTGTGCTAAGAGAAGACTGGATGTTGTAGCTGATGAAAGAAAGATAGAAAATCCCTGAGACTTCAGTGTGCAGAAGTGGTTTTAACTATTGAATCGCACAGCTCATAAGTTAGTGAGGTTTCAGCCTCTGGAGGCAGTTTCTTGTCACTGTGCATCCACAGACTAAAGTCTGAATGTTTCTAAAGGAGAAACCTCCCAATAAAACAATTTCATTTTCTCCAGTAATATTTTGGGGACAATCTGTTGGCAACTATTTTATCCAGCATGCCATCTCTCGCCTTATAAACTCTTTGATGTGGCTCATTCAGGGGAAAAATGGCATTACACGCTGCCTCAATCATTCAGATGTCAGGGAGGATATTGCCTTTGACTAATCAGGGGAAATTTGGGAAGATTTAGTAATGCCAGGAGACATGACCCACTTTCAGATAAATGCTTTTCAGACAATGGAGGTTGTGCTACACAGTGGGGGAGGGAGAAACATTCACGGGGTAGAAATAATAATTATTTACTTTTTTTTAATTGTGCTGACCCTTTCCCAGATTCAGGATGGGCTTGCTCTGGAGCATCTTTCTCTCCAAAAAAAACCAAAAAAACAAAAAAACACAAACCAAAACCTGCTGGCACTAACTGTTTTTCAGCAAGCCTGTATAGATAGCTGGAGGCGGCTGTCCCTGGCTGTGGATGTCTGTCCCCTTTGGGATGCTCCCCCAGCATGCGGGGGTGGTCGATGCGTGGTGTGGTGGTGGAGGAGGGCCCCGTGAGCCTCCTGTCGGGCTGCGGTCCCTATCTGGCTGCCAGTGACCAGAGAAGGTCATCTCCACTGGGACCATGCGAAACCATGAATTGCAATGGTGTGATGGGAATAGCAATTAGAAAAAAAACTTAGTCTGCCTAAAACTCCTCATAACCTCTTATGAAAATAGCTCTGTAATCTTCCAGAGCATAGCAGCAGCAATTGTCTTCATTGCACGTTGGGGTTGAACTCTGGCTGCATCTCGCCATCTGTGGGCGTGTGTCCCAGGTGGCGGAGCAGCCGCGGAGCCCGGTGGTGGTGGGACGGCGCCTTTTGGTGTGTGGGCAGCACATGGGGGAAGCCCCCACCCCAGGGCTGTGCTGGAACCCCCCCTGGTTTTCCGGAAGGGGCTCCATGTTTTTGACCTTTTATCGTTGTTAATGAAAACAACCGTTCAGTGCTAGGTGGTGGTTGTTGTGTGCTGCAAGCAAACAAACAAAAACAAACCTCTGGTTTTCTAAGTAGTTCCCCAAATTCTGTTCTTTCAGGAGCCATGTTGAAAGCTTCAAGCATCTTTACCAAGCAGGTTAACACTTTCCCTGGGTTAAAATCTTTCTTCCACTGCCTTTAAGGCTTGAAGCCAGTAGGCTGGCAGTTCTCTGGGTCCAACTGTGTCAGTAAATGCTGTTTTTACGCCCCATTACAGTGACCGCGGGAAGATACGCAGCCCTGGCGTAAATCCACGTCCTTTGTGCGTACCTCTGGGTTTTTGATGAACTGGTCGCTGGATTATCCGTGGGGGCTTTGAACTGCAAATGATGGCTGTTGCCCATGCTCAGGTGGAATCTCTGAAGCGTGAGCAGGGGGTGTTGAAGCCCCGTTTGAAGTCGCGTGTGATGCCAGGAGCTTGGAGCGAGCCTTGGAGGGCTGAGGAGCGATGGTGTGTGGGCTGGCAGCGGGTGGTCTTGCTGCTTCTGTCCGCGTAGGTGATGCTTCTGCTTGCATGGGACGGAGCTGGAAAACTTGGATGAGATTAAAAAAAAAAATCCAGGATCTGGACAAACCCATCCTGCAGTCGGGCTAGATTTCAGTATAGTTAATTTGTCCGGGAAGGGAGAGGCTCTTTTAGAAGGACCTGGCTCCGCTCCTCCTGCACACACACAACCTGTGTGGGCAGAGTGAAATGCAGCGGTCGAGGCTGAGAAGAGCCCGCGCACCAGCTGGGTGTGCCGGAGATAAGTGCAAATCTGAATTACAGCTCGTAATTTTAAGGCTTGAATAGCTTTGGAGATGCCCCAAGTGGTGGAAAAGCTCTGAACTGCATCTGCCTCACCTACTTCAGCCCGAGAAACAGTCCTGACCCTTGTCTCTTATGGGTTTTGTACCTAATTTATAACTGCTTTAAAAGTTGGCTGCTAGGGTAACCCAGTGGAGCAGTCTCATGGAAGCTGCAGTGCCCACTCCTGTGATTCACCTTAGATGGCTAAATTAGGGTTGTATTAAGGGTGTTTATGGTATTTTATGGAAGCAAGCCAGTTAAAAGTAGAGACTTGTCTTTTTCACCCTTTATTTCCAGATGGAACTTCAGAAAAGCTGAAGCCACCAGAGGAGCACATGTGGGTCTCATACTCTAGTAATAAGGCTGCAGCGAGGAGGGGTTGGTGTCTCCCAAAGGGCCTCCTCCATCCCAGAAATGTTATTGATCCCGCTGAATGTGGGCAGCCAAGGCAGGTATGCAAACGTGTTCATGGCCTTCGGCAACTAAACCAGCCTTGAACGTTTGCTGGGATGGAGTAATGCGACATGTGAAACCCTGAAGTGTCTCTTCAGGATTGAATGGATCCTCACTGTGTATAGGGAAGACAGTATATACCATACATACGATGTTCTCAGTTATCTTCTGGTAGTTTTTAACTGAATGTCTATTTGTTGGGGCAAGGTTTTTTTTTTTTTTCTTTTGTAAAAGAAGTGAAAAGCTGTGCAGACTGCAGTGCTCCTGGAGGATGGGTTTGCACCTGTATTAGCAGGGAGACGTTGGCGCTGGTGGTGATGTCCTGCAGCTGCATGTCGGAGCGGTGTCCTCCCCACCAGGCATGAGCCTCACCGAGGGCTTCCTCTGTGGGTGAGGGTGCTGTGATCCTCCCAAACCAGAGCCCTAAATTCACCCACAAAGGCCAGCGATAGCTCATCTCTGTGTTTCTATTGCTGCTCAGTGCTATGTACCCATCTCAATTAATAGACAAATGGATATTTGCCACAAGCTTGCTTCTGCATGCTCACCAAACTTCCCACTTTTGGGGGTTTAAGCAGTTGCTGCAGAGCTCTCTTGCATTTGTTTTCTGCGGATGAGTGTGTGATGCTGTGGGGTGTTTAGCGTGCGCTTATCTCTGCAGTAGGACTGACAATAACATTTAAGTGCAGCAGTCTGTCTAGCTGCCGGAGCAGCCCGTACCCTCTAATGTCCGGTGGCAGGGAGAGATTTACAGCTTGCTGTCCCCAGTGCTGGTGCACAAGGAGATGTGGGCTTTCTCCTGCACGTGCGAATCCTGGAGGGAGCTCAGGAGTGCCAGAGGAGCCGGGCAGACCCGGCCGTGTCCTCGCTTGGGGATGCTGAGGCTTGGTTGCTTCCTTTCAGACAAAGCCCAGCCTTCTGATAGCGCTTTGCTGATAGCCCCCAAAGGGGAAACCTCCTCTGAGAAGAGGCTAAGGCACCTCAGGAACAGGTTAAGCTGCTTTGCTAAGAAAAGAGATGTTGTGAAAAGCCGTCCCTCGGGGGTTCTCACCTGGACACCAGTGCTGGCAGCCGAAGCGTGCTTGGTTCACGGCTGCGCCGTGCCCATCGGTGACATCTGCATTGTCCCCTGCTTGCACATCCCTGCTGCCCGCAGTGCTGGTTTTGCAGACCTTTGCAAAGGCTTGGGCAGCGCTGGGTTTAAAACTGAGCATCTCTGAAGTGCATCAGTCGGGCTGGAGCTCAGCTCCTTGTTCCCATGGCTGGGAACGCGCGGAAATGGGGTGACCGCTGCCAGCCGGCCCCGCCGCCGCCCCAGAGCGCGGTTGTTTGACGCCCAGCTGAGCGCTGGCGTCTGAAACTGGAAAGCAGATTTCCCGGGTTTTGGCACCAATCTGAAACATTGCAAATGTCCGTTGTGTGTGGATACCTGCTTCTGTGATCAAGCCCACTTTTATGAAGAGGACCGTCCTAGCACATCAGGTGGGTCTTCAGAAAGTACAAGCAAAACCCAAAGTTTTAGTTAAAACTTTATAACAACCCCATGGCTGGCCTTGTATGTTAAAGGAGGGGCTTGGGCCTACTGGGAGCTGCGGATGTGTTTTACCTCTGCATCTGAAAGTGACCCCCTTCTGCTCTGCTCAATGCAAATGCAGTACAGAGAGGACAGGGAAGAGGAGAGGAAAGCCAATATTTGCATTTCTGCTGTCGTGTCCATCTCGCTGGTAGGACCTGTTCCTCTCTCATTCGAGCCTCTGCTCTGACTATTTAACATACCATTTGTTTACAGAAAGCGGGGGCTTTTCCGCACCGTAGCGGGCGCGGTGTGGCTGAGGCTGTGTGCTGGCTTTGCAATGCTGCGGTGAGGGCTGCTCGCAGAGCGCGCTGGCTTTTCGGGAAGGGACAGGGAGAGGTGCCCTGCAGGGGAGGAAATCTGAAATACTGGCAGAGGCTGGTTGGTGTTTTGGCAGTCTGCTCGGCTGTTGTGGGATGGAGGTGAAAAGGGTGGGCACGGTCTTAACTCTGGAAAGCCCCTGTGCGCTGCTCGTCTCAATATCCTGTGAGGAAAAGGGGCGAGGGTATGAATTATTAATCAAAAGTGAATCTCGGTGACTGTTGCATTTATTGAGCCATTGCTTTAAGGTTATTTTATTCTTTAAACATCCCATACTTGAGTTTGCTATGTGTTACTTTCATTGCCTATGTTCTAATAATTACGGTAATTATGATTGCATCTGATATTCTAAAACTTCTGGGGAAAATAGCTGTCGGCATTCTTTCTGTGGGATATAGAGAGTCAACCCAAGCAGAGAAGCTTGGGATGTGATGGAAATGCCTTTCATTGCTAGGCTGAGCTTTGGGTAACTGCGGTTGTACCATGTCCCTGGCTCCCAGGTGCTGGCTTAGTGAGGTCACTGTCCCATGGGAGCGTCCCCAAGCTTGTCAGACCAGCCCAGGAGGGCAGGCAGAGCTGAAACCTTGAAGTACGGCTCTTCTGGCCTGGTAAGGTGATGGAAGTGCACTCCAAATCCTGATTCCTGCTCTTGCAGCTTTATTTTATATATATATATAAAATAGAAAAAGTAGCCTTTTCTCAGAATTTCTGCTGCAGGTTTATCTGATATTCCATGAGAAACACCTGTTGCTTGAGTAAAGTCTTATAGTTGTGCTCAAAGCCCAGTAATCACTGGGCTATTTCTGATGTCGCACAGAAGAGCATGACTTGCGCGTGATGCAAGCCGTAGAAAAGAATCGACTCTTGTCTCACCCACCCCACCCAGCCGGGCGGGGGAAAACCCTCCTCAGCCCCTCCAGGTGCTTCTGGCTTGACGTGAATTTCAGTTTAGTCCCATGGTTGTGCTTGGTGCTTGTTCATAACGAACAGAAATTAATTTCCTGGTAAGTCGAGTGATGGGATCGCAGCACAGGATGCTCGGGATGCTCCTACGGGCACGAGGTGCCTGCAGTTTTGTGCCTGCATTTCTCCCGTGTTTCTCTTTACGGTGACACAAATGTGAACTAGCATCTTTGGCTCCCGTTATTGTGTGTGCTGGCAGGCAATGACTGCGGGGGCTGTGCGGGCTTTGCGTGGGAAGCTCTCGCACCCTATACAGAGAGATTGGAGGCGTGGGAATAGCGGGGCACTCGGGGTCCTTGCTGGGAACGTGGTTGAAGCCATCTGTAGCAAGGGTGGTCATGGTGGGTTTTGCTCATCTCTCAATCCCAAAGGGCTAAAATGGCAAAATCCCCCAGTCTAAAACCTTTCCTTTTTGGCCAAAGGCTGAACTGCCCCAGGCTGAGGGGCTGCAGTGAGATGCTGGGTCTGGGTGCCACAGGTGCCGCCACATGCTGCTGCTCAACCTTCAATTGATGGGAACAGGTAAAGCTGACTTGATTTGGGGCAGTGAGTTAGAAAACACCTTTACCTCAGTGGAAGGTTAAAATTCTTCTAACCTGTGCAGTCTCCGTGTGAATCAGAGTTAAAGTTGCTCTGGGTATTTTCACTCTGCATTTCTTATGCTCTGGGAATTCAGCTCTGTGGGTCATGTTTGGTTTGGGGATAACAGCAGCATCTCTTTAATCTAAGTGACTAATTGACTGTAATTATCCAAGAATGGAGTTGTTCACGCTCTGTGTCCGTGGAAGAACACAGTCTGCCGGTCCCTCTAAAAAAGACCTGTATAAGTCATTAATTCATGAGCTCCAAAAGTACGTCCCACTTCGACGTGGGCTCTCTCCTGAGCCCCTTCCCAGTGCTGGTGGTGCTGCCAATGCCCATGGGGCTGTGATCTCTGGTGTGTCTGGTGCCATCGTGTGCCTTGGCTTTCAGGTGACACCAAGTCCCCTGCCAAGGGTACCCTGCGAGGCCACCTCCTGTGCTAGCATTTGCTTAATGCTGCGGAGCTTGTGCCGTGTTCAGCACCAGTTACCTGGGGGTTTAAAGCTCCAAAGCTCAAGATTTTAGGGAACTGGAGAAACTCCAATGAGGAGTATCCCCTAGAGGTTTCATAGACTGGGGAAAGAAGCATTACAGTCTACTGCATCGTGTTGAGTGCCCCAAACATTGCTTGTGGTGTGTTTGTGTGTGTGTGGTTTGTTTGTTTATCGGTATGACCACTTCTGACCAAACTCAGCCTTTTCCTTCCATCCTCCCTGAGGACATGGTGTGCACGTGAAGGTGCTGGTGGGTGCCTCACCAGGAACGGCTTAGCAAGAAATGCCCATGATTACCGTAGCGTAGAGGGTATGTGAGCGTGTGATGCTGCTATTGAGGAGGAGGTGGATGAGTGATCTTCTTTTCCTGCAGCCTGGTGAGAAGATAGTCGCTTGGCTTGCAGCAGCCTGTTTTCCCACTAGCTGCTGGGAGGGAGCTGGCACGGATGCACCATGCTGTGAAAAGCAATAATAGTTCAAAGACTAATTGCTGTGGAACTCGAAGCATGTCTTATTAAGCAGCTATTGTCAAGGAGGGATGATGCAATCTTAATGCTAAAGACTTTGAAAACGGTTCCTAAAATACAAATTCGGACTTGTTGCATGCCAGGTACTAGGCGGACAAGTCTCTGCAGATCCGCACGTGAGGCTTGGGGCCGGGGAGGCGTGTGCCTCATCCCTCTGAGGCCACCCGGATCGCCGGCGCGCCGCGCAGTTTGGCATTTCCCAGGAATGACGTATTGATGGGGCTTCGCAGGTTGGGTGGCTATAGAAGATTGGCCATACGTGGTGACCCTAGCAGGACTTTTTTTTTTTTTCCTCCTAAAGAAAGCACCTAGAAATACCTTTCTGAAAGCTTCCAACCTGTGGTAGGACTTTTGCCATCGTGGGGAGGATGAGAAGGTGGGTGGCTGGAAGAAAGCACAGTAATGAAGGGACAATGCTTTGCTTCGACATCTCTGCACTTCTTGTAGTTCCCGTCCCTGTCAGAGCAGGGCCCTAAATCATTGCTGCATGCATGGATGTACACAACCACTGATGCCTCTGGAGGTCCTGCAGAGCAAACCCACGCCGGGAGCTGTGCCTGTCCCCAGGCTGTCCTCCTCCACCCGGTGTCCCCAGTGAGCGATGCCGTGGGCTGTGTGGGGCTCCACGCGTGACAGTTTGCCCACACCACTGGTGGACAGCAGTGGGGAATGCACTAGGTGGGAGCACTGGTTTGGGTGTTCTTGTCCCACTGCTGGCAACCGGAGTTTGCAGGAATTCAGGTCTCAGGCTGAATCTTTTGTCAGGAAGGGCAGAAACTTTTAAACTTGTTGGTTATTAGCTGGGAACTGGCAGTGTGGTTTGTGAAAGTTTCGCTTTCACAGCAAAAGAAACTAGGCTAATGTAATGTTTCTCCTATATATTCTTTTTTCTTGTTTTATTAATCTAATTAGGGCAGAATGAAATCATTCCCTGGAAGAGGGGGATAAAAAGTTGCAGTGTGATGTTTGCTAGAGATGGATGTAAGTTATGGTTTTGCCCTAACTCGTATGAGCCACTCACCATCTCTCAGGTGTTATCTTCATGCATTTTTAAACCAGTATAACACTGGGATTTGTTTTCATTGGTTTTGCTGCTTTTCTAATTAATAATCTTTTTTTTTAACCCCCCCACTTTGAATGGTAGGAGAGAGTCTTAGTTTTGCTTGAAGCAGATTTAAATCACACCGTTGCGCTCCTCAAGCTGTGCTGCTGGGACCGAGTAGCTTTAAGGAAAGGGGCATCAGCCTCAGCACTTCCCTCCTGGAAGAGAGGAAATATTGCTCGGCCGCCCTCGGCACTGGGGGCACGCAGCGTTAAGTGCGAAGGCATGCCGCTGCTGCTGCTGCACGCCGGTGCTCCTTGCGGGGTGTCTGCAGCGTGCCCCCATCTCGCGTGTGTACAGGTGGGCACAGCAAGGAGCCGTCTCGGAGGTGCTCTCACGGCTGCCCTGTGCTGGAGCGCAGCGGATGGAGCAAAATGGTGCTGTGGGTCCCAACGAGCCGCCCCGGCGGGCAAGGAGTCAGCCCCGCCCAGCCCAGCTCATTTGGGGCGNCTCAGGTGTTATCTTCATGCATTTTTAAACCAGTATAACACTGGGATTTGTTTTCATTGGTTTTGCTGCTTTTCTAATTAATAATCTTTTTTTTTAACCCCCCCACTTTGAATGGTAGGAGAGAGTCTTAGTTTTGCTTGAAGCAGATTTAAATCACACCGTTGCGCTCCTCAAGCTGTGCTGCTGGGACCGAGTAGCTTTAAGGAAAGGGGCATCAGCCTCAGCACTTCCCTCCTGGAAGAGAGGAAATATTGCTCAGCTGCCCTCGGTACTGGGGGCACGCAGTGTTAAGTGCGAAGGCATGCTGCTGCTGCATGCCGGTGCTCCTTGTGGGGTGTCTGCAGCGTGCCCCCATCTCGTGTGTTTACAGGTGGGCACAGCAAGGAGCGGTCTTGAAGGTGCTCTCATGGTTGCCCCGCGCTGGAGCGCGGCAGACAGAGCAAAATAGGTCCCAAAAGTGTGTCCCAACGAGCCGCCCTAGCGGGCAAGGAGTCAGCCCAGCCCAGCTCGTTTGGGGCACCTGCCCCTAGGGGACTGCGCTTATGTTTTATTTTAGCTCGTCCCTCGGGGTTACCTGATCTCTTGGGGTTGAGATTTGTATTTGCACAAATAAATTCATCTCCTGTTGGGGTACGGATGTTGTCCTGCTCATCTGTCCAGGAGATGCACAGCAGAGTGGCTTCATCATGGAGACGAGGAAGGAAGGAGCAGCACCCGGCGCCTGGGATAACTTTTTCTTTTTTTTCCTCCCCTTCTGCTTGGGGTGTTTTGCTGTGTCAACACTTTGTTTCATGAAAACCGTGTTTGATTTGTGTGGGAGTGTTGGAGCATGTGTGTGCATGCGCAGCTGTGGGATGCTGCCTTCAGAGCGGAAGAGAGAACCCTGGATTTGCCAAAAACATGAGAGACATTGCCAAATCAGGGGAGAAATTCAAACAAAAAGGGGAAAGCTAGAAAAGATGCATTTAGTGGTTGCTGCTTTTTAAATATTTCTTTTATTAAAAAAAATTAAGTTAAAAATATTTATTTAACTTTATTTTTCATTTTTTTTAATTTTATTTTTGAAACTTTTATCTTTAAAGTGGATGCAATTGCCCTTCTTGCAACCCTTCCTCCACTTGGGCAGCCTTCTGCATTTTCATCTCCATAATTGAGCCTGTCCTGCTGGAGCTTGCTACAGACACAGTGTTGCTGTGCTAACAGCATCGCCTCCTAAATTGCCTCCTGGGATTCAAAGCTCAGGCTGACAGAGGTGGTCTTTTCCTAGATTCTTCCTTATTTATGCTTTCTTCTCACCTGCGTTCAGCAGAGGAAGCCACATGTGGGATTAGGGGTTGGCTTTCTAGGGAGCTGTGGTGTGATGTAAATAAGCAGTATGTCAGTGCTGCAAGACCTGGAAAGCCAAAATCTCACTATTGTAGCAGGACGGCTGAAGTGACGAGGAAATAAGAGGAGAATGTTGAAGGGGGTGTGCCCTGACTGCCTACCTGTGCTGTGCTGTCCGTTTCCTATATCAAAAAGGAAACCATCTCCAGTTTGAATTTGCTCTGAGTCATGTTTTGAGCCGATTTCAGCAAAGCAGAGAGCAGATTTGGATTTCTCCTTTTCCTTCCCATCTAAGATCACACATCTGGGGTCTGGCGCACGGTGCAAACATCCCAGCAGAGAAAGCCCAGAGCAGATCCAGGTGCTGGTGGGCACAGGTCCCGTTCCCAAAGACCTGGAAATGATTGCAGTGAAATGGAAATGCAAACCCCATCCTTCCCTCCCGCAGAGCCTTTCTCTGCCCCCTGAGCAAGGGGGGTGTTTGAATGTTTTTCATCCCTTCAGATATTTTAATTAAAGTTATTTAGCCTGGTTTTGCTGCCTCTTGACTGCTGGTGCTGTTCCCCAGCCATCAAATGTCTCCCTGCTAGCAAACCTTATTGCTGGAATTTTTTAATTATAGCCGGTAAATGCTGCTTGCTTGAATCCTCAGCAATCGATGCATTTTCCATCAGTTGTTTAGCAAAGAAAGACTCGGGGGCGGCTGGTGGGCCTTTCCAGCCCTGGTTAGACAGTGCTGAAGAAATGCCCTGTAAATGCAACTGCTGTTCAAAACTACTTTGAACTAAGCGTGTGCGAAGCGATGCTCCAAGAGGAGCATCACTCCTGTTAAAGCAGGAGTTCTGGCAAGGTGAGGCGTAACTACACAGGTTTATTCATCCAGTCGGTGCTTTCTAATAAAACACACTGGGTGGAAAGGTTGCTCTGTGCTGTAGAAATTAAGCTTGGATTTTGGTAGCCCTGCTCAGCATGAGCGTGCCAGGCGGGGAAGGGTGTTTGCGTGAGGCGGTTCTGCGCTGCTGGGGGCTGGAGCAACAGGCGGGGGCGAGGTGGTGGAGCTGCCTGACATTTGGAAGCTGCTTGTGCCGCTGGGAAGTCCGTGGTGTTACTGCAGTTAGAAGCTGCCTGCATCTCCTCCATTCAAAAGCTGTTTTTAACCGCCTTATTAAAAATTGGGTGCATGTGGTGTATATTGGGCGTTTTTGGATCCAGCCTGTGTCTGTCACGGTGCTTACGTGGAATTCAGAGGGGGAATGGGACTGCAAAGACAGGATATGCCACAGCATTGCTCAAGGTTTTGATTAATCAAGAATTAAGGGAGAGAAGGCTAATTAACGCCAGTCAACAGGGATTTGCAGAAAGTAGCCTGGAAGGATTTAACCTGTGCGATATGGCAGGCTCTTTGGTAAAAGCAGTGCTATGGGACGCACTGTTTTTTTCCCCCAAATGAAGACTGAACGGCTTCTCTGCGCTGTCCCAAAGCACCTGGGGCTCTCCCGGTTTTGCAGCTATTCCCTGACTTACTCCTTCTGCTCGCGAGAGGGGTTTTGCCCTTCAGCCTGTTGGCGTGGTGGGCACGGGGCTGTGTGTGCCCGAGACCTGGCACCGAACCCGTCCCGTTGGTCTTACCCGAGCCTGCGGTCAGGAGCGCTGCTGGCACGCTGCAGCAGCACTGGTAGCGGGCAGGAAGGGGACACCCGAGCTGGCTGCTGGTTGCATCTGGGACTATTGATTAGTCCTGGAAATCATCCTGGAAATCACGTTTAATGAAAGCAAAGCCTTCAGGATAGAAATACTGGGCATCGGGGTCGCCAGTTCTACCTCTGCCCTCAGTGGGATGAAGGCGGTGCGACGAGGAACCAAAGCCTTTCACAGCCACCTTCATTAGAGATGCTGCTAATGAGCTGGTGGATAAATGCTGCTTGTCCCGGTGACACTTTATGCAAATCACCCTCTGAGTTAATTTGTGCAGGGTAATAAATTTCAGGGAGGAGAAACAGAGCCAGGTTGGTGCTGGTGGGGACGTGGGGCCATCCGTCAGCCTGGCAGCCCTCGGGGACCAAAGCGGCTCCGGCACCGCTCGTGCTTCGCCAGCCCCAGCCCGGCAGCTCCTGCGTGTGGTGGGGGGAGCAGAGTCGCCCCCAAAATGTAGGAGCCCCACAGGCTGCGGGCACGTGTCGCTCTGCTTTCCCTCGGTCTGTCTCCTGCCGATAGCATGAGGAAGAGGGGGAACGCGAGGCACAGTGTAGATTGCACTCGGCTGTTTGGGTTTGTGCATCTTTATCAGCCCTGGGAAGTGCACAACCTGCTCTTTCTCATGTTGGGTAAGTAGCGGCCCGATGCGGAGGCATCGCTACCTTTCCCTTTGAGTTTAGTGCTATGAGAAAGTTAACGTCTGCATTCTGTAGCTCAAATGTTGTCTTTGGGGTTTCTGAATAAAGAAAACACCATTTTATTTACTTTTTTCTCCCTACCCCTTCAGCCCACCCTGGGGCGCACATGCCCCTCGCTGTGCGTCGAAGTGTTGACTCGCCAGGCGTGACCTCTCCTTTCCGCCCTTGGGGGCTTAATGGCAAGGAAGAAGTGGGTGTAGGGCTCTCGGAGGTCCCCGATGCGGGTGGGTGCCCTCCAGCCAGCCTGGGGACACTGTGCGCTCTTGCTGGGGACACTGCGGTCTCCCACAGTGGCACAGGCCAGTGGTGGCACCATGGCAGTTTCTTGGTCAGTGCTGCCACCGAGAGCCCTGACCTCTGCGTGGGCTTTGCTGCCTGTGGGGCAGAAACCACCCCCGGGGCGAAAATCTCCTTCCAAGAGGCTGGGAGAGGGAGGACTGCAGCTTGCTGTCTGCTGCGGTGTTCGCTGTTGTAAATAATGATAATAATTAAAAGGTGATGGTCCACAACTTTCCGAACAGATTATTTTTGTGCTTTCATTCGTAATGGTGGCTGCGGGGTAGCTACCGGCCTGTTTCCAAGTGTGCTGCTTAGCCCTTCGTGTGCTCGGTGTGTAAGTGGAATTATTCATGGGGAATCGGAACTGAAGCTTGTGCTGCTTCCTCTCCCCTACGTGTTGTGGTCATCTTCAAGAGCGTTCAGAAATACTGGGCCACGCTATTTCTTGGAGCTATACGTAATGAGGCTGGCACTGAGCCCACTGCAGAGAGGAAAAAACAGAAGTGTGTTTTCATTTTGAAGAAAAATACCCAGATATTTGTCACGGCGTCCACCTCGTTGTTGGCTGACATTTGGGTTTTTTGGCTCTGGTTTTCTGCAGGGCATGTTGCTGTCCCACAGCCACTCCCACCAGCTGTGGGTGCTCCTGGGGTGCTAGATCTTAACGTTCATTACTGAATTCCTAATTGCTAGGTGGTCGGCGCTATTTCATTGCTAGGATTTTTGGTCTTGTGCCATGCCCTTCCTCCAGGGATGCTGGAAACATCCCAGGGGCTGCTGTGAGCATTGCCATTCTGAATAACTCTGTGGATTAAAAGCAATACTAACAGTTCCAGAGTCCTCTCCTGCTGCATCAGAGCAGCCGCTGAGCGTGCCGCTGGCTTTCATGCTCGCCCAGTGCCCTTTCTAGCTGCTCGTGGGGCTGCGTTAGTGCTCAACAGCCAAACAAATCCTGTTCCTTCCCATGTAACGCTGGTCTTAATCTGCCTCCGCAGTGGCACCCTGCTAAAATTTAAATCAAATTGTGAGGCAAGGGATTGAATTTACTCATGAAAGCCTCTGCTTAATCTGGGTCGAATAGCACAAAAGGCTTCAAGAGCGAATTGTTCCAGTTTTGTGCGGGTGGGTTTAAAAATCTTTATTTTCTCCCTTTGGGGTAGCGTGGTCTTGAGCCAGGGTCTGAAGCCAGCCACCCAGCTGAGCACAGCTAATGCTAAAACCATGTTTGAAGGCATCCCCAAGGGTTAAAGCAACACTTTTCCTTCTGTCCACCCGTGATGGTGCCACTGGAGCATCACTGAAGTGATCTGCCCAGGGCTGTGTCTCCCAAGCCTGGATTCAAGCCATCCTTTGGCCTGCATGCAGCTGTGCTTTGCGATGCTCCTGCCTGCCCTGTCCCTTCACCACGAGCTCCTCCAAGAGACTGATTGGTAATCAAAGCCCTCAGGGCTTGGTTTTGGTGACCCAGTGGCTTCGAGCTCGTCCACATTCCCCAGGGCTTCTCATCCTGACCAGGGCTGGCTGCGTGTGGCTGGCTTAGAAAAGAAGTTATGGGAAAACTGCAAGGGTCCAGGAGAGGAGCTGCTGCAGGTGCCGGTGTAACCCACGCTGCGGGCATCCCAAAGCCCCTGAGCTGCTTTGCAGCCCAGCAGAGCTTTCCTGGGCTCTGCCTGTCCTTAAGTGCAAGACCACAGAGAAACCAAAGGTTTTGTGGCAGAGGATGGCTTGAAGCCCGCTGGGGATGGACTGGAGCCAGCGGGGAGTGGGAGATGGAAGCGTTTTGCTGCGTGAGGCTGGGGATGCTCTGCTGGGCCGGCACAGGCAGGGACGCATCGGTGGCAGCGCATCAGTGCCACTGGGCCACCCTCCAGACGTGGCTGCCAATGCTTTCTACCCCAGCTGGGGCTGCCATCGGCTGGAGGGGCACAGATCCACCTAGAGCCAGGCAGGCTTCGCTTTGTATCCCTGCTGGCTCTCATCTGTATCAATTAGCTGGCTGGCTGAAGCCGCTTTCGAGGGAGTGAGGGGCAGAAGTCAGCCGAGGGGATGTGGGCGATGTGCGCGTGGGGCTTCAGCGTGCCCCTGGCAGGTGTCAATTAAAGCTCACCTTGCAAAGAGCTAACAATGACCAAGTGCCTTTGTTCCAGCGCTGCACGGTTTGATGTGCTCGGGATGTACCGGTGGCAGGAAAGGCTGGGTGTGGGTGTGTGCGCAGAGGTCTCTGTCCCTGCTGTAGCAGAGAGGGCACGGGGGGGAGGATGCTGCAAATGCACACACAAAAGAATGTGGTCCCTTTTTTGAACATGCGTGTGCGTGCATGCACGAGAGAACAACATTATGGACGCTTGAGGAAATGCATTCATAACAGCCCGTTCTCCCCAGCAGCCTGCAGCTATTTAGCAGGATGGGAAGCTCGGTTCAGGGGGTTGCAGGCGCTGGAGCACCGATGGCCTTTGGGGTGTCCCAGCCTGGGAATGAGCTTGCAAGGACAGTGCAAATGCAGGCATCTTATTGCCTTCCCCACTGCACGATCCCTTGGATGTGTGTATGCACAGGGAAAACCAGTTTTATTATTAAAATTCTGTAGTTTTGCGGTCGGGGTGGACGCTGAGATGTGAAACCCAGAAATGTTTTGCTTTTGAGGCTTTGTTTTTGAGGCTGCCTCGAGCTGGGTACGTCCTGATCCCCGACTATTTCGGGCATTTCTGGAACGCGTTTGATCTCTCCTCTGCCAGGAGCGTGGCGGGAGGGCCGAGAGCCGCGGCTGCGCGCTGCAGCCTGGGGAAAGCGGGGCGACGCGCAGGGGTGAGGAGAGCTGAGGGGAGCACCCAGCTTGACCCACTCCTTCCTCCATAGTGTGGCCAAAAACGGGGCTCCTGGCTGTGCCAGCTGGCGGGTGGCATCGCTAGGACAAGGTTTAGCACTGCAAGGGGCCTGATCCTGTCCCCTGCCTGTGGGGACACCGGCAGGGCAGTCGGCACAGCACAAGGGGGTGCGCTGAGAAAAGCCTGTGTACTTAGTTGACTCTTCCCCCCCTCACCAGTAAAACTGCTGTTCTGGCAATCCATTTGTGTGGCTCCATTAACATGGAAAGGTTCCCGCTGCTGTAGCTATTGAGCAGCTCTAAAAATAATTACACGCGGTGCACATAAAATCCATCGCCGCTGAGCGGGCTGTTGTAGCTGCTGTTGCTGTAACTCCCGGCTTGCTATGAGTGTAACTCAGCCTTTTAAGACAAGGACCAAACCCATCTGTGGTGCAACGGTGTTGGCATTGCATGGATTTGCTGTGGTTTCCCCCAAGCCCTCCTGCTTTGAGCAAGTATTTGAGGTCTCAGCCTAGCAATAGTTATTTGCTTGGCATGGGGGGATACTTTTATGCAGCCAGGGTGGAATATTTATCTCTGCATTGTAAGAGCAAATTAAATCTCATTAGCAGGAGGTGATGCGGCTCTAAGTTACGCTATAATCTTGTTACGTGTGAGCGATGCTGCTTGCACCTGCATTTTGTCCCTCACTTCGGCTGGGCTGTGTTGGGTCTGCCTTTGGGGTTCCCCTCGGAGGCACAGGGTGGCCCTAGCTTTGGGGAATGCTGGAAAGGTTCAGTGCTGCATCTGAGCATTTTTCTTGTGTTTTAAAGCCTGTCCGCAGGTTTGGGTAGCAAGCTGTCGTTGTCTCATGTGACAGAAATATGTTTTGGTGTCTGGTCTGCTGGGTTGGAATTGCATTGTTTCATAAAAGCTTCTAAAAGCTTTTATTTTTTTTGGCCAGGGAAATTAAATTCCTTGCTTACCTTGAGTTTGTGCCCCACTTTGTTTGATTGGTAGCAAGGCAGTGTACACCTTGTCCAGGAGAAGCCTGATTGAAAGTCTGATTAGAAATCATACTGCTGGTTTATAAATTACCCCAAACCCTAAAATTAGAACTTTTTTTTTTCAGACTGACACAATGTTTTAGCAGCTCTGACTTTACAATGAGAGTGGGATTGTGTCCATGGGGGATTAATTTATTTCTGATTTAATTTCCTGACGTTTCCTTGTTTTGAGCTTTTTTTTCCTTGTGTTTGAGCTTTTTCTTTTTCCTCCTCTGCAGTATACCAGGGTTTGGATTCCTGACCCCGATGAAGTTTGGAAATCGGCAGAAATTATCAAGGATTACAAAGAGGGAGATAAAAGCCTCCATCTGAAGCTTGAAGATGAAACTGTAAGCTTTTGAACATTGTTATTCTTTTCAGTAATTTAAAGCCTCAAATTAATGTGTGGAAAAAGCCTGAGCCATCTCACACTTTTCAGAAAACATTTTTAAATGCATTTCATTGCCTCAGCACTTGCAGCTTTCCCCTGCCCACTCCCTCCCCAGATGCCTGTGTTAAAGGAGGCTGCGAGAAAAGCCTTTGACCTCCCTCATCTCTTTTCATCCTCCGGCAAAGTTGTGATATCAGAGCAATTTTATTTTTATATAGCAGCAACATGTTAGAAATATCAGATTGTGGCTTTGCTGCTGAGCAAATTGGAAGGAGCATGGCTGGTAGCACCTGCTTGAGCTTGGATACCAGGGGAAAATTCAGATAGGACGCGGAGGTGACTGCTGTGTAACAACTTTCTCTGCGCCTTTGCTTTTTTCCTCAAGTATAATCCTTATGTAAAAAAAAAAAAAACACTTTTTATTGGCTATATTTATTTTTTGTACATAAAACAAACAAAACCACAAAAAAAATCCCCCCAAACCCAAAAAACCTCTAAAAGAGGAAAACGAGCAACTCATTTGAACTTAGATGTTCCTAGCAAGCGCTGCTTTCACACGCAGGAGGCAGCCTGGGCTCGAGGTGCGTGCGCAGGCAGCGGCAAATCCCTCCCAGAGCAGGACGGGAAGAGCGGCTGCTTTCTGTCCTCCGCCAGGAGCTCATGGGGTGGGACGTCCTGTAACCATGGGGGGCTGCAGGTGAAGTTAACCATGGGAATTTGGGTGGCTTTGGGAAGGAGGTGGCCGTGCCACACGCTTGCTGCGAGGCGCATCCCACCGCGTGGTGCCTGGCAGCACCTGGAGCAGCAGGAAGAAGAACTGTATTTTTTCATGAAGAACTTCACCTAAACCAGCTTTCCTCGCTGAGCAGGCAGGGTTTCCTTAATCACCTAGATGGTGGTCTGCTCTGTAGCTAAAACAGTTAAGAGGCCACTTTCTCCAAATTGGAAGTGCTCTGAGGATGGTGAGTAATTCACATCCCTTGCCAGCTGACCATTTCCATGCAGGGAATATTTTTACTGAATTACTTAACGGGAAGATGGAGAGCAGGAGTGAGGCACATTTGATTAGGCTGTTCTTCAGAACAATTCTTTTGGAGCAGCACAAATGTGGGACGGTTGCAGGATGCCAGCATGCTGGGTTTGCAAAGGGGGGGATTTGTGTCAAAATCTGTGCCCAGCACGCTTTGGCTTGTGCAGCTCTTCTTGCACTGGCTCTGCTGGGGTCGGTCCCTGCCATGCTCGTTGTCCTCCCCATTTTGCTCTTCCCTGGGGGGCGAAGGAGAAAAGATGCTCCTCTTGGAGATGCTTTTTTCCTCTGCGGTGATAGCTCTGGCTGAGAAGATGCAGAGGCGTCACCTCGCCGTCCCTTGGAAGCACCAAGCATGTTCCTGTAGGACCATGAGTCGCTCAGCTCCTTGGTTCCTGGTGTGCTCCCGCCCACTGTCCCTGTGGCTGGACCTCCTGGATTCACCATCCTACATCATCAGCCCCTATTCCAAGTCATCCCTTGACCACATCTGTTCTCTAACGGCACGATGCTTCGTGCTCGTGATCCTCACAGTGTGAGCGTGATGCTAACGTCGGGCAAGTTTCTGCCTTTCCAGTCATTCCACGCAGCATGTGGTGGCTGCAGGACCAACATCCAATGCCAAGTGGGGATGATCCTCATTGTAGTCTTCTTGCAAGATAAAAATTTTGGAGAAACCAAGTGGGAGTGTTCAAGCCTTTGCAAGAACCTATGATAGATATGAAACATGTTGCGGGCTTCGACTCCAGGTCTAGCCTTTTTGTTGAGCAGAGGCTGGGGTTAGCAGCATTGAAGTACAGGGAGATTAAAGGATTACAGGAGCTGTAGATGCTAGCTTAATAAGCGTGCTGCTGTTGGAGTGCAATGCAGGAACATCTCGTTTTAGTGTTGTGCAGGAGGCCACTGTTTAACGCAGGTGCTCCCAGAAACCAGTGGTGGGTGCCGGTGGGCACTGGGCAGTCGCTTCCTTTCCCATCCTATCTAACTTAGTAGTTCACAGCCCAGCATTGAGGCTCTTTTTGGAGCAGACGGGTGAAACTGGAAGTGCTTTCTTCCCTCTGTTCTGCAGGCGTTTTGCAGGGCTGCGTGACTTGTGCTGGCAGGAGGCATGCAGGTGGGTTGTCTGCAGCCGAAAAGCTCGGCTAAATGCCCAGCATCCTCATGTGCCAGTTCAGCCTCCGGTCCCTGCCAGCTTTTTTAGAGCTGAACTTGAGTTTAGATTATTAAATTGAAGTCTTTCCTCTGAGTTATTTTGTGGCTTTTTACTGTAATACGTAGGATCTTTGTTTTAAACCTTTTAACTGTCACTCAGTGTAGTGTTGTAGCTTGAGTCGGAGCAGGTTTGTGTGTTGGATCACATCTGTTTCTGTCAAACAAGACATGATGGGATACAGAAGCTTCTCCCTTTAGTGATTCTTGCAAAACCTTTTTAACACGCTTCCCTACGAAGCCCTGCCTGGGCCCATGTCACGCTGGGCTGAAAAGTGTTAGTGAAGGGGAGCGGTGCACGTGTGCATCAGAGGGAGATACCGAGTGTAAATAACTTCAGGGGATTCAAAGCTGTTGAAAGCCTTTTGTTCCTGACAGCCAACATGCATTACCCAACTGGTTAATGCTTCTCTTTTGTCCTTGCGCTTTAAGTGAATTTTCATGGATTTTGTGGTTTCTGGCTGTGCTCTGTATGCAGAGTGCTCCTTCCCAGTGATGAGCTAAGTTTTAAATATCACAAGGGATCCCTGGTGTGTTTGCCATCAAGATGTGAGACTGAGTGCAAACTCTTGAAAATTGGCATAGGCTGTGTGGAATTAGAGTATAAAACAAGTCTGAGATCATCAAACGTGCTGTGCGAGCCTGTCCTGGTGCGCATGGGTTGGTTCTTCTTGTGCTGTTCGCACAGGCAGTGATCCAGTGGTGGTTTCCTTTTGCCTGCGAACTGGATCCCTCCCTTCACCTGGGAGCTGAGCACTGGGACCCCTTCCTGAGACACCCATGGGAAGTAACAACACAGGCAATTATTCATTTGCAGTGGGGTAAAATAAAAAAAAAATTACACTTTTTCTTTAGTTGGTGGCTCTGCTGCTCATTTGGGAAGGAGCCAGAAGTAGTTAGCATATGGGCAGCTGTATGCTTCCATGCCATAACCTGGCTCTTTAGTGGTTGAAGCAGCAGGGACTCTGCTTCTCCACATCCTTTTCTGCCTGAAGGGGTACAAGGATTTGAGTATTAAGGTAACCTGAATTAAAGATGAGCTGAGAAATCACTCTGATGGGAAGAATATGGTCTATTCTGAAATCTTTATGCTCTTTGAAAGCCAGCCTCATGCTCAGATCAGATGAAGCTGTGGTTACCTGTTACTGACCAGAGCTGGCTGAAGGCTGTTCCCCACCAAGGCTGGCCTGAAAACAACCCAGGTATGCTCGGGTTGGAGTTTCTGGACCATCCCTGTCCCCCAGGACCGTCTGTTGGCCATGACCAGCTCCAGGCTCTTTAGCAAGGGGGTGTCCTGTCTCCTGGCAGTGTGGGACAGCAGGATCATCCAGGTCCATGTAGCATTTAGCATAAGAGCTTTAATTCCAGTTAAAGCAGAAAGTACAGGTATTGCATTGTATCAAGCTGGAGTTATCCTTGGGTAAGTTATAAGATATTAAAGGGCATGTTGGTTTTTATGTTCTCACATTCCTCATGTGTCTCTCTTCAGCTCTATGAGTACCCTATTGACCTCCAAAGCAATGAGCTGCCTTTCCTGCGCAATCCGGATATCCTGGTGGGAGAGAATGACCTGACGGCCCTGAGCTACCTGCATGAGCCTGCAGTCCTCCACAACCTCAAAGTCAGGTTCCTTGAGTCCAACCACATCTACACGTACTGTGGTGAGTGTTGCAGTGGGGCTGTGTTCAGGTCTTGCAGGCTAAAGATTTGTTTCCAAACTTTCCTTCCTCGGAGAAGTTGGTTGTATGCTGCATCAGCCCGTGTTGGGCTGAAGACCACTCTCTGAAAGCATGTGTTTGAGTATGTCAAAGTGTCCAGACCATGTGTTGAGCTCCTGGAAAGCGGTGGGCTAGAGCACATCTATGCAGAAACCTCTTGAGACCGTAAGCAAGAGGCTGTGCCATGTGTAAGGTCCAGGATTGTGAATTTAGGGTGGGTGGGAAGCATGCATGTGGCCAATGAGCTTTGGGCTGCAAAACCAGAAATGCTTTTTGAGGGTTGGTGCACTGTGAACTTCCAGAGCTCACTGTCTGTGTCTGGAGATGGGAGACCCTGGACAGTACATGATTCTCGGTGGAAAAGCCTTGTCAGATGACTTAGAGGCCAACTTGGTGGTCTGTGGAGAAAAAGTAGTACCTAGCAAACCACTGGAGAACAGCAGTGTGCTAGGAAGAGGTCATCCAACTCAGAAATGTCGATAGTGTGTTTTCCTCCCAAAAGAGAGTTACCTGCTGTAATGAGTTTATAATGCGGACCAGATCTATGGGATTTGATGTCCCAGAAAATTGCGCAATTTATCCAGTCATGAGAAGAATTACAGAATGTAATTCTGTAATTACGTTACGGAAGAGCAGACAATAATGATGTTCTGTTAGTGTTGTTGCCAAGCATTTTTTTTCTTTTCTGCAAGAGAAGCTCCTTTCTGGAGAAGTTTCTATCCAGCATTTGTGATGCCTAAAGTAAATGGGTGTCGATGGCAGAGGTCAGCAGTGTGTGGGTGGAAAAGGCTGCAGAACAAACCTTGCTGCACTGCTGCTTCCTGCTTTTTCTTGATGATTTTGGACTCATCTGACTCTTAAATTCAAAGCACAAGGGAGGCCAGGTGTGAACTTTGGTTTGTCATTCCTGGGGAGAGTGGCCTGCCAAAATCATTCAAGGCAGCAGTTACCTGTGGATGGATGGCAACAGATTGCAACCTTTTTTTTTTTTTTTTTTTGCAAAAATTCAGCCAGTTTTCTTCAGTTAAGTGGGAGAACATTGAATATTGAACCCTCAGCTAGCAGTGATGCAGACTAACGATTCACTAAGCAGTGAGTTGCAAGATTCGTGGGGCTATTTGTGTGGCGGGGCTAAGGCTGGCATGTACAGCTGTCATTAAGTGGTGCACTTCAGAGCTGTTTAGAAGTGCTTGGCACGCTTATTTAGAGCAGCACCCTTGAAATATGTGGCTTCAGTGGCTGGTAATAGCAGCAATTTTCCTTAAAATTTGTGATGATCTGTAATGTTAGACTGTTGGCAGAACTCGAAGCCTTTTGCAGCTGACCTTGCACGCTCCTGCATGTGTGCTCCCAGCCAGATGCAAGCCTGCTGTCATCCCAAATCAGTGAGCTTTCATTAGTGCAGCTTCTCATGAAGGTTTGTAGTAGTCTTGAGCCAATTGTGCTGTTGAAGACACATAGGTTTAGGCTTGGCAAGTGTAGGTCCAGCAGCAAAATGCTGCATGGGTGCAACATACCCTGTGCTCTGCTTATAAAGCAGTTTAGAAGGGAGAAAAGTGCTTTTCTGGGAGCGAGTGCCAAGGCATCTGCTGTCATTCAGCCCGGCGTGCACTGTGGCTGCAGCCTGGTTTTTGGTGACTAAGGGAAAGTTCTGTGACCGTATCAGAATGAAGAGCAAACGGGCAGGAGGGGGGCGCGGAGAGGTGAAGCTGTTGGTTTGACATCCCGTGGAGCAGGTAGGGTGACTCAGCTGAGCTGTGCCTTTCCGTATGCAGAGCCTCGTGTCTGCCGCAGGCTGGGAGCTCCTGCGCTTTGCTGCGCCGCGGGCAGGTGTCCGAGCCCCGAGTCCCAGGGCTGGGAGCACAGCACCAGTCCCGCGAGCCCCGTGCTCTCTGCAGCTCCTTACAGCGATCTAAACCCCCAAAACCCGAGGGTGCTTCAGAGCTGAAACTTGTGTTTTGGTGTTGCAGGGCGCACGAATCTCTTAGCGTCGGCACAGCTCCTCGAGCATGTGGGTCATGCTGCGGTGGCTCAGCCGACGGCTGAAATGGCTTCAGCTGGGGAGAGAAGGGACTTCAAAGCTGGAATGAAAGTCTGGGATGTTTGTCTGGGTCTGGCAGAGCTTCCGGTGTCCAGGAATTACTTTCCTGAAGCTGGGGCTCAGGCACTGTTCAGACCTTCTTCTCCTTCAGCAAAGTCTGCCTTCGCACAATAGAGATTATTTCATACTCATTTTTCTTGCCACTTTCATATGCCTCCTCTGCAGCTATCCTGGAGCTTATTGCCTTGCTGTCAAAGCACAGCACTTTGAAGGAGATGCTGAGATAAGAATTAGGAGTTCTTTCCCATTCCCTTCTCATCCATTTTTTTCCAAAGCATTGTATTTAAAAAAAATCAGTTGAAACAACTAAGGCAAGCCCTGTAAAGCCTGAAGTATTAACTCCGTGCTTGCTTTGTAACCTATCTGTGTATTTATCTGTTCTAAGGTATTGTGCTTGTTGCCATCAATCCGTATGAACAGCTGCCAATCTACGAACAAGATGTCATCTACGCGTACAGTGGCCAAAACATGGGGGATATGGATCCCCACATCTTTGCAGTGGCAGAGGAAGCCTATAAGCAGATGGCCAGGTGAGTGGGCGCTTGGTCAGTGGGGTTGGATCAAAAACGGGCAAATGGGGACTTAAATATGGCAAATTCACAGTTAAAGTGAGGTTGCAGAAAATTCTAGCTTTTCATCTCTGCTGAGTATGTAGTGCCTTCTATCGTGCAGTCTTGTATGTTGATAATGTGTGGTTTTATATCCCCGAATTGGTGTGGTATCTCCCCATCACTGTGCCTGTCTTCACCCAGGGGTGCTGCAGCTTGGTCCCTGTTCTGCGAGGTGCACGACTTGGTGCTTGCAGCAGCCTCCCTTGCACAATGCAGAGCTGCTTCATGCTGAAATCTCTTTGAGGTCAGGTGTTTCTAATTAATTCTGTTTATGGACTTGGCCTGGCTATTGGCTGCTGGGACGGATAGACAGGCTGAGCTGATGGGGGGTCTCTGCGGCCCTGAGGAACTCACTGGTTTGGTGCAGCCGTGAGTCAGGTGGGGACCCTTCTGCTGCTGCCGCATGGATGAGTTTCCTGGAGGAAATCCAAACCACTCAGCAAATGTCATATTTAATTGTTCAGAGGAAACTGCATTTCAGGTAACTTAGTGAGATGATCTGATTAAGCCCAGAACCTCGTGTTGTTTGTCTATATCGAGGCATAGTAATTTTGAGTTAGGCAACTCTGGTGGATACCTGGAGATATTTGTGGGTGCACAGAAGCAGCGTCTTCACCAGATGAATGCATGTGTGTTTTACTTTATTCCTGTATTTATTGTGTTGCTGAGGACAGATGCAGGATTTTGTTCTTATCAGATAAGCCGTGATCTAAAAGAGGATGTGAGAGGAAGCTGAAAGTTCTTGTGCCGGGGATCGTTTTGCGATAGTTGTCTGGGCTCACACAGAATGTTTAGATTTCCTTCTGGATTAGCTGCGATTTTTGTACATCCCTTGCTTTTAATAGCAAGCATGAGCGCTGAACTGTTTACCAAAGGTTGCGGCCTGTGTGTTACTTCTTGTGTGTTACTTCTAAGTGGTGAAGTTAGGTTGTGTTTTATCCAGAAAGGGCTCTGGAGGAGCAGTGTCCTGGGTGCAGATCTCATAGGTTGCACCCAAGTTGACTTCAGCCTTACTGCCTCTGTGCAGCTGTGGTAGCTCAGAGCCCTGCCTGGGCTGCAGACCTCCTCGGGGAGCCAGTGCCTGAAACGTGTCAGGGGACAGCCACGGCGCGAGCATGCGGAGCAGGCTGTGCAGCAAGCTGTCCTCGGGTGAGCAAACCCAGGTTAGCAGCGGCCATGGTAAGAACAGCACTTGCAGCAATGCAGACCTTCTGCAAGCACTTGTGCTTTGGGCAAAAGCCCTTTGCAAAGAATTTAGAAGTTTGGGGAACCCTCTATAGAAAAAGGAAGGCTTAGGACTGTTCTTGTTATGCAAATACGGGCTAAGCAGCAAACAGCACAAATCTTCGTAGAAGATGGAGTTTGTTGACCAATGTGTATGGGACCCATGGATTTTCCTGGGTGTGCATCCAAAATGTAAGGCAACTGCTTGCTCTTCTGTCCCAGTCCGTGCTGGGGAAGGCTGTCCCTGTGTATTTTTGAAGGCAGTAGGCTAGCTGACAGCTCCAACCCGAGATGCTCACTCCATGCTGTGCTCCTTGCTATTCAGTGCTACTCTGCTGCTTTCTGACTCGGGCTGGTGTTACAGTAATTGCAGGCTTGGGCACAAAGGAGGGATTCAAATGGGGGCTGAGAGGAAATTGTAAAGTGGATTATAGGAATCTGCCCGGTTATTTGTTTGAAAGGTGCCCAGCAGTGAGCATAATGCATCTTAAAAATGTAGCACACAGTATTTAATCTGAAAGCTTCTGGGTGGACATTGTGTTCTCTGCGGTCTGATCCAGGGAGCCTGAGCTGGACTTTTTCCTCTGCAGTGCTGCAAGGAGAGGGTTGGAACACCACGAACAGGGGCAGTGCGTGTTTCATGGGATGATGGATGTAGTGCACTGGACACGGCTTTTTTTAAATTTTACTTATTTTTTTAAAATCTGAATTACTGACTATGCAAGATGCTTTGTATTTGCAGCTCTGCTTTAGGCAGCTGGGGCACACGTGAGCGTGGTGGGACCATGGGTACCTGGGCAGCTCAGCTGTCAGGACTGAGGCCTCTGAGTGTGTTAAACTGGTGCAAAACTGTCACTTGTTTGGGTGTCTTAATTTTCAAACAATTGCATTATGTCCAATGTATACTGTAGACCAGGAATAAAACTCAGACGTGCAGTCTGAGGAGGTTACAACATGACCAAAAGCAGGAAAATGGTCTCTGCTAACCTTCTGGGTTTCTTTATCTATTTAAGAAAGTGCTTGTGTATGTGTGTACGTGTATGTGTGTATATATATATATTTATAATTAAAAAAAAAAAAAAGGAATTATTCTAAAACCAGATGAATCACTCTCACCTTTCTGTGATGTGATTTGTAATAATGCAAGTGTGTGCATTTCATTGGAATTTCTGTGTATGTTTTTTGTTTGTTTTCAACAAGTGTGTCCTCAATGTAAGTAAGAAAATCAAACAGGTAAAGCAAGCTTTCTCTGTGGGAGATTGCTTGGAAGCAGCTGACGTTGTTTGCAACACAACTGAGCAAAAAGGTGCTGAGCCAATAACTTGCTGGAGCCACTGAGCACTCGTGGCTGCGTGAGCGTGTCTGGCGTTTGGTGTTGTCATCTCTGAGTTTTGCTACGAGCAACTTTCTTCATGGCTGTGCTTTTCTGTATGTGCATGGGATAATATTTTTGCAGTTTGTGTCACAGAGCTGAACTTGACCAGTTGAACTGCTTCCTTAGGTTGGGCACTGCACTGGGGCAAGAAACCCTTCAAAACTACATTGCTTAAATGGTGCTTGACACAGTCTGGGGACCACAGGCAAATAGCACAAACTTTGAGCGAGTGTTTAACCAGCCGAGGGGGCCAGCTGCTGCCTTGCTAGGGGGCTTCAAGTGTCAGTGGTCATCTGGGGTCCAAGTGGTAGTCCTCCTGAAGACTTGGATAAGGACAGCTGCAAGGTGTCACATTTTTGTAAGACAAACAGAGCAAGGAAATAATCAAGACCTATGAAGTCACCTTAGACGGCACTTTTCTAGTGCAGACAGCAAGGTCGTGTATACATGGATATGTGGGTTTTAGTTTTACTAGCAGCACAGGACACTGGGAAGTCATAGTGGAGGCGACTGAATGGGATTGAATGGATAGCAAGGAAAAAGAGTGCCAAAAAAAAAAAAACAACAAAAAACCGAAGACTCTCTGGTAAATGAGAAGTTATATTATCAATTCCCTGGGCTTCTGGTACACTGTTGGCATGCAGAGACAGGGTGCCAGGGCAGAATTTAAGACATTTGCTGGTGTATAGATTTTAATAAAGTTGTCCTGTGCTTTTTTACAAGCCTGGAGCCTGCAATGTCAGTGAGATGAGACAGGAGGCATCTTCCCAGGTGGCTGCAAAGCTCTGCTGGATCCTGTGTCTTGTGCTGTCCAGCCATCAGGAAATGCATATTAAAAGTATATATATGCTGTGTGTGGGCTGGGTGTGGGGCTGCACAGGGTGTAGAACAACATCTGATCCCTTTTTTTGGGACAAAATAGTTCAGAAAGCATTTGAAGACTTATTATTATGAGGACGTGTGTTAAAACTCCCCTTTAGCTTCTCTCAGAGAAGATGCTTTGCAGAGTAGTCACTTTGCAAAGAGTTGCTTTGCAGCACTTGCATGTAAAAGGCAAATGATTAAAGTTCGTATGTGACAGCCTCTAATTTTTACAGTGACTGGCTCTTTAGAAAGTCCTGCGTAGCCAGTGTGAGCACACTCCATTCATGGAGACAACATTGTTTTAGGCAAAACACACAGCGTGAGGTTAATTTGTCCAAAGTGCTGCTACTGGAGACCGCGGGGCAGCTCTGGGGCAGCAGAAGGACAGCTCATTTAATGATTGCTAATAGCCGTGCCTGCGTGGCTCGGAGCTCCTATCAATAGGCAGTTTGTGCCTTGGGACACACATTATCTGCAGGGCAATGCAGCCATCTCCTGCTCTGGTCTTGCTCTCCTCCCTGCTGAGGGTGGCTGGCGAGGTGATGTGGGCACTGACGTGTTCACGCCTCGGGTGCCGCAGCAAGCCTTTGTGCTCCTGGAAGCAGCGTAAGGGCCTGGGGAGCACCCGGGACCCCCCGGAGAGGCAGCGCAGCCGCTTGTGCCCTGCCTGAGTTGCTTCTTGCTTTTCTGGGAGGAACAAATGATGCCTTGTGCTCCCAGGTCCCAGCGGTGGCTCCAGTTTCCTTGCGGCTCATCTCTTTGGGCAGAAGCCTGGAGTCTAGCAAGAATTCCCATGGAAACTGGATTTCTGTTGAAGCCGGCAGTGTGGGCACTAGTGCAAGTGTCTGGACGGCAGCTCTCGGTGTGTGAGCCAGGCTTGTTTCTCGCCGCTCGCCCTGACCCAGGCGAATGCAGCGGTGAGGTGCCCTCCGTGCGGTGTTTGCTGGTTGACAACAGCATAAACTCCCAGGTGAGGAGCACTGTGGATGCAGAGGCTGTGGTACGAGTGGCTTCCAAGGTGAGAGATTCCTAATTAGCTCTGGGAATTGCTGCTTGCTCATCCAAGTAAGGTTTCTTAATGCCCTTTTTAAAATCGTGCATTACGCTTAATAAAATGCAAAATTAAAAGCACTAGGTGGTAGAGGTACGTGGATGAAGCGGGTGGTGCGAATAGTGCTGCTTTGAGCGCTGGAGTCCTGGTGGTCAGAGGGCAGCAGAAGGGGCCCCCTGAGGGCTTCCAAAAGGGGGAGCAGGTGGTGGGGTGGACGTTCCTCAAATCACCAATCAGATGGAGAAAGCGCTGTAAAACCCTTGCTGCATGTTCTGTGTGTTTTCCAGTTAGTGCATCTGGATCCTGCTGCGATAGCAATGCCATATCACATATGTTGATCTCCTGACCGGCAGGACATGTCAGCAGCCGATGTCAGCTAACAAATACAAAATACCTTGATCTGATCCATGTGTAACTCTGCTGAACTGGAAATGCAAAACACTTAATATTCTGCCAAAAGCATGAAAGGGCTCGTCAGACCTTAGCTGACCCTCGCAATGTCGGGGGGCAAACAAGCGTGCGGGTAGTGTCTTGGTTAAACGGGAGTTTCCTCCCTCCCAGCATGAGGATCTCTGAGCAGTGCTGTTTATGGTCGCTGCAGAAGAAATAAAATAAGAAACGCAAGAATGGAGCTGTTGTGCATCTGGGCCGTGGCTGTTACACGCGGTGTGGTTGGTGCCGGAGGAGCCCGGTGCCCACGATCCCACCAGGGACCCCTTACTGTGCGATTCCTAAATTATTAGTTGTGGGGAGATGGTGCATCTTCTTGTTCCAACCCCTGCCTCCAGCATGCTGCAGGGAGGGGGCACGCGCTGTTTCCGGCACTAAATGCTCAAGTTTCTGGACTGCAAATAAATAACTTTTATTTTACGAGTGGCTTTCAATTTTCAGAGGAAATAAGCGCACCCATATCTTGCATTGCTCTGTTGAAAGTGTATGCCAAAGCATAAAAACTGCTGCCTGCCTACACCAACAGGCAACACAAATAATCCGTGTCTTGCAGAGGTTCAGGCGTGCATGGGGCCATGCGTGGCCACAATCTTGTGCTCTCTTCTGTTGTTAGGTGCAGTGCTGGAGATGGAAAAGGGGAAATCGTGGCAGCCACCCTGCCCTGGTGGAAGCAGCAGGGGGGTGTCCTGTGATAGCGCTTCAAATCTGAGGCTGCGCAGCAAGAGGATTTAAAAACATACAGTGAGGGGAGTGGGTAGGAGTTACAGGAGAGATTAACCCCAGTGGAGGTGCAGGAGGAGCAAGACCGATGTGGTAAATAGGGCTGAATGTGGGCTCGGGCTGGTGCCACGGCTGGGCTCTGCAGGTACTGCGTCCAAATGAATGCTCCCATCTCAGAAAAGGTCAGAAGAAAAAAACCCTCAATAGCCTGGAATTTAGGAAACAGAGAAGTCAAGGGGGATGTCTTCTGTTTGGAGTTAGAGGTGGGGTGGAGAGGAGGGGGTGAGGCTTTGGGAGAGTTATCCCACAAGCACAGCAGTTGGTGTTGGACTGCAGGATTTGCAGAAACTGCTGGATGTGCATTCTCCAGCGAGGGTGTAAAGAAGAAAATGGGAGAGACTGCAGGTAACGCTTCCCAGGAAGTGAAGGAGAGACCCTCTGGTCTCACTTGCTCTGCTATGGCAGGGAACAGAGATGCTCTGAGGATAAGTGGCCAACTAAATGGTCCTTTTTTTATTCTTTTTTTTTTTTTTTTTTTTTTTTTCCACTTGGAATGAGAACGATGCTATTTGCCAGCAGCTTTAATCATAAATGAGACATCCCTTACAGGGAAATCATAAATTCTTATAATGGGACAGCAGTTGGCACGGGAGAGCTTAGGTACGGAAAGGTCAGTGCCTGACTGAGAGTAAAAATTGCCTGTGCAGCACGTGGCCCGCTCGGAAGGGCTCGTGGCAGCGTGAGCGAGGTGCTCGGTGGCAGGGGAGAACTCGCTTTTAGCGATGTACCTGGTGAGACCAGGCTTAGCGTGTGTGGCTCAAACCCGCTGCCAGCAAAAATCCCGGCTCGGTGCAAACTGGAGCACCAGTTTGTCCCACTCTGTTTTGTACTGTTTGTGTAGGTGAGGGAGCTCGGGGGCAGCAGGGTTAGGATTGGTTTTATTTCTGCTTATTGTGCAAGCTGTGAGTGCAATGCTTTCTGTAGGAGGGGAAAAATACTCGTAGGATGTATCAGATGCATAATTACTGCCGTGCTGCAGGAGAACTGCTCGAGCTCTGAGGTGTGAGAGCTGTAACACCAAATATCATTAAACATTCAGAACGGTGTGTACAAGCATCATCATCGCATCGGAGCACAAAGACCTGTGACTGCCCTCACCCTCCTCCCAGCCGCTGCCTCCGCCCCATTCACTCCTCTGTGCATTTCTGGAGGCCTCAGGGGGGAGAACCCAGGAGGGTCCCCTTGCTTTCTGAAAATCACTTCTCCCAGTTTTCCTAACGTGTATCAACTGTAATTAATGAGATTGTTGTAGGAGTTTTACTAGCATCAGTGGCTGATCATGGCCAAGATAGAGAGGTCTGCAATAAGGACCTTCCTTCTGGGACCGCCATGGGGCAGGAGAATTGACTTGTGCTCCTGGGGACCATGGAGCTGAACTGCTGGGGTAGCACTGTGCGAGCCTGGGCAGCAGAAAGCCCTGTGAAATTCTTTCTGGGAGGCTGCAGTACAAAACCTCCTCCATCCGCAGAGCTCCACGGGGGCTGGCTGCTGGCTGGTGGCTGGGTTGCAGCCAGCGATGCTCTGTGTCGCGATCCCAACGCAGAAGAGAGCATCTGGGTGTCAGCTGATAAAATTGGCCGGGTGCGTGTTTTGCTCTTGCTCGAGACGGCGCACAGAAGAACCACTGACCTTGTTGCAGTGTGGCAGAGGAGCTGTGTTCTGCACCCCAACGCCTTTTGCATAAATCCTGGGAGGAGGCTGTCTTTCTTGAGTGCCCTCAGGAATTCATAGAAAGAGTGAAGACAGCGTTTTGCAGAAACTCCCTATGCAGCAAGCTGGAGTAAGCAGGATTTTCCCTGCTGTTGGAGGTGCATTTCCAGCCGGCTGCACCAAGCAGCCTGGGGAGAAGGTGCTGAAATGAGGCATGGACAGGGAGGCTCCATGGCTCTTGCAGGAGGAACAACAGATTTGCAGGAGCATCACATAAAAGTGCTCTGATCGCTGCAAAGACATCTTTGTTGCGGGGGTGGGTGCCGGAGCCCCGGCACAGGCTGCCCAGAGAGGGGCTGGGGGCTCCTCCTGGAGGTCTCCAGGAGCCGCCTGGACGTGGTGCTGGGCCCTGCTCTGGGTGGCCCCGCTGGGGCAGGGGGGGACCAGAGGCACCCGGAGGTCCCTGCCCATCCCAGCATTGTGTGGTTCTGTGACACTTTGTGCTGCTGGTAGCTGCCTGAGATGGTCCAGTAAAAAGCACTGTATATAACGGGTAATCTACCCCCCCCATCCAAAAAAAAAAAAAAAATAATTGTGTAGGTAATCTATGCTATTCATCAAAGACGCAGTGTACAAAAGACCCAGATGAATACATGGCATTTGAAAAAACATCCTTATGTTGCTGCTGGCTTCAGGAGTTGCAGCATAAAACATACATTTACAGCAGACATTTGGTAGTGCAAATAGAAAGCGTGTCCTTCAACACTCTTGTTCTGCTGGACACTAAAATAATCTTGGGTTTCTCAGAGGAAAAGTGCCACTGCCCTGAAGTCACGTTTTCATATTTGTGTTGGCTGATGACACTAAGCGTGGTATTCTAAAAACCCAAATTAAAGCCAACGCATAAAACAAACTGCCGCTTCTCTCAGCAGCAGTGGTGCTCCAAATTCCAGTTCTCCTGCTGCAATGAGAACGACTTGGGGCTGTGGGGGCTGTTTGAGAGGAGGCTCTTCTCAGCTTTACAGAAGACATTCGCTTTGTAACAAAACATTGTTTTTATTCAGCCTGGCAAATGAGGGGGATGCTTTACTGCACATCCCAAGCGATGGTTGTCTCTTCTTTTTCTGAAGGCATCAGTGCAATGCTCTGACTCTTACCTTCAAAGTGTGCAACTTCTGTCCCTTCGTTTGCAGGCACAGTTTGACAGTCTCAGCTTATTTCATTGCCGTTGTTATCATTTGGGAAAGTGCAATCCAATGGTTATTAAATCCTTGCATTTTTATATACCGCTACAGATGCAATGTAATACCTACGTGTGCTTTTAGTTCTCACAGCAGTGTCAATACAGAAGCGTAGTAGACTCTTCTGTGAAGTGTATCGGGGCTTTAAGGGTGTTCTTGTCATGGTCAGGCCAAATGGGAACTACAGTACTTAAAGCATTTTTAATCTTCCGATTGCTTTATGGACACTAATCCTCAGAGCATCCGGCAAGAAGTAGGTTAAATATCACTTCCATGGTGGAAATGCAGAGAGACTCATTGACTCATGCTGCGATGCAGAGAATTAGCGTCGGGGCTGGGATTAGAGCTGGAGTGACCCTTGATAATTGCTCCCAGGGTCTGGCTCTGCCCTCATTTGCTTTAGATATTCTTTTTTCCCCTCTTGGAGGAGCTAAATTTTTAGTGTGAGTGGCTTTGCTCTCGCTGCTGAGATCAGGATGAAGTTGTTCAGCAGTCTGCTTAAAGCTGCTGGCTCTAGTGATGGCTTTCTTAAGAGAAAACAGTGAAAACAGCTTCCTGTAAGTCCTAGGTCCCTTCTCATGGCTTTAAATAGAAAGAAAAGCTGAAAATGGAAAAATTCTTATGTGCCTTTCGCAGCCTGTTTGGTGGCACATCCGAGTTCACCTTAATGCAAGGGCTGCTAATTAGCAGCTAGTCCCAATTAGCACAGGGATTTGCTAGAAGCATCCTTTCTCTGCATAGACAAGAGACTTTTTTTTTGTGCTTGGGGCAGCACCTTTAGATGTTGCCTTGGTAAGAACTGATGTCTGGGTAGGCGTATGTGAAACTCCCATCACTACCCTGTTCACTTTGCTGGGCTGGGTGTCTCGTCCGCCTCTCGCTGTGTGTGTGGCCAAGGATGAGAATTTTGCTTGTGTGTTGCTCATAACATGACAAATGTCAGTTTGGGAAAAAAAAAAAAAAAAAAGGCGTTACCTGCATAGCAGTTTACAAACAGGTTTTACTGCTTTGAGAGGGCACATTAAAATAGCAGCGTGAAGTGAAGCATTCAGATTGCACGGACAGCAAGCCACAGACTCGAGGTAAATGCAACTCCTCTGGTGTCGAGCACCATGGATGCTTGCAGCTTTCGCTCGGATTTAAGCCCTCAACCCTGGAGGTGCTGCACCAGTGGCTGTTGCCCCTTGCATTGCAGAGAGAATCCTGCGGGAAGGAGAGCACACAGCGCCGTTCAGCTCTGTCGTTAGCCTTTCCGTGCTGCAGCCACGGCTGTAAGCACGCATCTAGCAAAGGGCACTGCGTACTTCTGGGAAGCGGCGTTATGGAGAGACTTTGTCCTGGGTGCACTTCTGCACCTGCATGGTTTTGCAAGTGTCCGTGAGGAGGCAGTAGGAGCTGGTCCCCATTGCCTGTGTTGCCAGACGAGCGTGGCCACCTTGCGAGCCAGTGCACAGCGTGCACCGTGTGACCGTGAGCTTGCACCGGGCAGATGAGCACCGATGGGCGTCGTAGCAGAGCACGCACAACAGCGGCACCAGGGTGCGCGGGAGCCACGAAAACCTGCGTGTACCTGCACAATGTCCAAACACTTCAATGTTTTTTTTGCCCCTGTGAAATCAAACAAGTCCTGCCTGTGTTCAATCGTTTCTGCTCGCGGAGCAGCCTGCGTCCTACCAGCCAGCCCGTGGGGTGCGCCTGTCTTTCCCTGCTGGTAGTGGGGTTACTCGTCCGACAAAGAAGGGAAAGTCCCTGCAGCTTTTACTCCTGAAGACTTCTATTCCTGAAGTCAGAAGAGAAATGTTGGAACATGCTTCAGTTCCCCCAGAAATATGATGGAAGAGGCATGCTACTGCAAATGCAGAAACTCCATTGACCTCACTGTCTTGTTTGGAAGCCAGCAGCCTTCCTCGTTTATTTATTTTGATTATTTTATTCTAATACAATACCACTCCAGAAGCTTTCCTATGCCATGGAAAGCCCACCTGGCCCATTTCATGTAGCAGCACATCAGCTGTCAGGGCAGATTCTTGGCTAGCTATGGAGAAGCGTGACCTGGCAGAGCGACTGCAACAGCACTAAGTGGTGTCGGCTGTGGTCTTTATCTCTAGGTTTGGTGTCCTTTGGAGAATGACAGTACTTTCAAAAAGACAAGCCAGAGGGAGGAAGGAACCACTCAGGATGTCAGATAAGAGGTGGTTTGTGATGGGACATGAATCTCACTGAGACTGCCTGTCTCACTGAATGGGCTCCCCAGGTGGAAATGATCTTTGCCTCCTCCAACCAGTCACACCCTTATATCTGAAAACTCATGCAAAAAAGTCAAAATTGGTAGCAAGAGGTCTTAATTATGAATCTTAAATAGAAAAGGCCAGGTTACAAAATGTTACCTGGTAGCAGTGCTGATTAGATGCTAAATAATGCATAATTCTGCTTTTTTGAGCTTTATTGGCTTCATTCAACTGAAGAGACTCCCCGGCTGGTGTAGTTCTCATCTTCTGGCTTAAAGGAAAAAGCCAGAAAGGGGAAAAGTTGCCTGCAGTGTGCCGCTCGGGCAATATCTGTCATGCTGAGGTGCAGGAGAAGGGTAAGAAGTGGTAATTACCAAATAACTTCTATGCAGGTGCACCCCTAAGCCCAGCATTTGAAGAGCTCCCTTTGTGGGGCCAGCACTTGCAGGCAGAGGTATCTCGGGTGTCTCAGCACCAGCCCTCTGACCGGGGCAGCGCTTCCCTCTCCCATTAAAGCCTTTCCATGTGAGCAGATGGACCGGTCCGCTGTACATTTGCTTGAACGTTATTGTCCTGCTGCTAGTACACCTGTATCCTCGTGAGAGCAAATTTGGTGTGTGCTTGAGGGGGGGAAGGCTGCCCGATCCTTCCGCTAATGAGCGAGTCCTTCTTAAAAACGAGTTTGTTCTGCAAAATTTCAGGAGCTGAGCAAACTTCACTTAGTGAGGACTACCAGGAGTCGTGTTTAAACTCTTTATCCTCTTTGTCTTCCCTGCTTGTTCCACTCTGTCCCCCAAAGGAAAATAGCCTTCAGAAAATACCCTATTCTCTCTCTTTTATTTTATTTTGTTTTTTTTGTTTGTTTGTTTTTAAATTAGATAAAGGGTATGTTTTGCCTTCATTTTCTACTGGCTGTGGCTGTTTTGGTGAAGTCACTGTACCTCTTGTGCTTTGGAGCAGTGACTTAAAATTTGATAAGATATGGGGATGTATAGATGGTGAGAATGTGATGTCAGAGGTGTGCTTCTTGTTATTGTCAGAGTTTTAGCCAGATATTGGAACGTATGTGTAAATACTGATGTTTATTTAATTGATAGGGGATCAAATGACTTCTGCTATTTCCTAATTGCAGGGTGCTTGTTGATTTCACAAGTTCAATATTTTAACGTTTTGAGCATAGGGGAACCTTTATAGATATCATTGGTTTAATAGCTCAGTGATAGGCTACTTAAGCAATTTGCAAAACCAATTGTCCATGTTTTGTTGGGCAAAATCTCAAATGCTCAAGTGAAGGATTGGGAGGAGAAATGAAGTGTATAACATTAGAAGCTTATATTCAGCAAATTCCTTTTAATAGTTCTCCAGAGAAAAATGTCAAGCAGCAGAGGTTGTTACTGTGGCATTATTAGGAACCAGCTCCCAAACGCTGGGTGCGTGCGGCAGGTTTTGAGAGAGCAGCAGCGCTTTGTGCAGGGTTTCATCTCATGCTGTCTCTGCAAGCACTTGGTGATGTTCTGGAGATGTTCAGGGTGTCCTTTACACTTTAGCTGGGATGCATCACGATTACTCACCATTACTTCGGTAGAGTGCAGAATAAATTCAGGATTCGTGATGTAGGTGGTAACAAAGCAAGGGAGATGGAGACACGTGGAGATGGAAGATGATTGCATGATGCAAATGCGCTATTAACAAGACGACAGATTAATTTATGGAAGCTTTTCTTCTCTGCTGCTCCAGGGATGAGAAGAACCAGTCCATCATCGTGAGCGGAGAGTCGGGTGCTGGAAAGACAGTCTCTGCCAAATACGCCATGCGCTTCTTTGCAACTGTCGGTGGCTCTGCCAGCGAGACCAATATCGAAGCCAAAGTCCTCGCATCGAGCCCAATTATGGAGGTAAAAGCTGCACACTGCTCGCAGTGATCCCTGTTTCTCTCCAGATGTCCCTAAAACAGCGAGGGTGTGCAGAGGGGCTGTGGGAGCTGCACTTTGGTGTGGCTCTGGGCTGGGGAGCTCAGCGGTGCCACCAGCAGGTGCTGTGTTTTTGTAGCCAGAAAATGGCTAAAAAAAGGTAACAGAGAATAAAAATGAAAATGGGAGAAAGAGAGATTATTTAATCTCTTTGGAAATATTTCAGTGCAGCTTTATTTTTGGCATTTTTCTGTTGATATAAATCATAAGGGGAATAACAAAGTCCCATTAAAATGAAATACCCGGTTCTCTCTCCTTCCCTCTTCTGTAAGCTGGAAATCTGGGAGACAGCCTCTCCAGAGGATGTCTGAGCAGAGATCTGGGTGCAGCCAGATTTTGGAGTCATAGCGCTTTGATTTACAGAATATCCATATATCCTGTATATATCCATATCCAGTATATTTACATAATATCCATATTCTGTAAACCATACATCCATTTTATTTTTTTTAAAGCAGGCGTCACCAGCACTGCTGTAGCAGAGCAGACACTGTCCTTTGCCTCCAGTCTTGGTTTAACCTGCAGGGAGGCTTCCTGCCGCAGCACCTCATGGCCAAATTGTCAAATATATGCAGAGGACTCTCAGAGATCAGTTGCCGTCTTACTCCTTTCCTCACCCGTCTCCTATGCCTCCATGAAATGTAGTTGCAATGCACTGGGAACACTCAAAAGCATCTGAGGAAAAATTCTTAGTGCTCGCTGTTCTCCTATATGGCCCTTAATTTTATTGCTGTAATTTCTTTCCTGTAGTCTGTTCTGGATATAATTCCCAAGTGCTGGGGTCAGGAAACCTGCCTGTCTTTATTGGAAAGAGCTGAGAACATTGCCCACACAAAACCCATAAAAGAGCATCACCTGGTTGGCAAAACAAGCCAAAGCTGAAGTGTGGAGCTGGAGCAGAGGTGTGTGTGGGCCATGAAGTAGCCCTTGGCAATGCGGTGCTCCTGGCCTCATGTATGGGATGTGCCTCCCTGCTGGGAGGTGGGCAGGTGTATCTGCGGAGCACAGGAGATAAGTTCATAATGGTAATTCTGGGTGCTCAATCAGCCTGCAAAATGTCTGGTTGTGTGTGTGCTTGTGTGCTCTGCCTCTTGCAGGAGGGGTGGAGGTGGGAAGCGGGGTCACAGGTTTGGGAGCACAGAAAGTGGTGGGGATGGGTGAGCTGCAGTAAAGGGCTGAACAAATGGGCTTTGGGGGAAGAAGGCTCATTACTGAGGAGATGGGCCAGTGGTGGACAGATCGGGCACCATGTTCGGGAGCAGGGACCTGGGTGCTCTCAGAACTTGGGAGGAGCAGGCAGGGCTTGCCCTGAGGCCGTTGTACCAAGAAGCCCTCAGCCTTGATGGAGAGGGGGAGCAGTGGAGGGGGCTGGCAGCAAGGAGCAGCTCTGCATGTCCAACAGCCTCGCTGGTGCAGGTAGCACCGTATTGCACGGAGTAATTTGTTAGGGGGCTGGTGAGTCCATTGCATGCAGCTGGACGTGGCAGGGTCCTGTAATTGGAAGTTTTGGATGACTTCAGTGCGATGCTATAGGTAATGCTGTAGTTCTTACTAAATACATGTGCTTGGCATCTTCCTCCTCTGCAAGGAGAGCCTGGGAATGGCAGCCAGCCTTTGAGAGGTGCACAAGGGGTCTTTCTGTATGTGTCCCTTCCCTTCCATCACTTCTCTCATGCTTGCTTGAAGCTTGGCATCTCAAGGCAGGGGAACAGCAGTAGAAAATAAGACCGGTGTAGCCATGAAGGGCAATGTTTTTCTCCAGCCCCCTTGTATCACTAGGAGTTGCTCCTTTTGGCTGTTTGATGTACTCCAGTGTTCATGGTGCTGCACTCCTGGTGCATGGAGGGGCTCTGGGCACATCACCAACACACACGTCACATCTGGTGTTCGTTCCCGTGGGATGAATGCTTTGAAGCGATGGACATGTTAATGCAGGGGTTAGAAATAGCAACCCGGCTTGCTGTAGCACATCCTACGTGTAGGCATGTGCTGGGGACCTGACCCTGACCTAGGTCCTCCCTAGGGGTGGGGATTTAAGAAGACAGGAGATGAATTGGGAATGAATCCTGTTTGTGTAAAGTTAGCCTGCTATGAAACTTTATTGGTTCTGATATGTTCAAAAAAGGGTTTTGCATAATCATTGCACAGCCAGGACACTTTGGCTCTCTGTGGAGTCCTGGCGCTGGGTTTTGCTGAGGAGGAGCCCAGCCTGTGGCTGCAAAGTCTCTCCAGAGGGCTTGGATAAAGCTGGTGGTGAAGGAAGGTGTTGGTGTCCCATGAGGCAAAAGAGGAGCGCTGTGGCTGTTGGGATGTTGGTGTTTAAACTACTGAAAACATGGTGTTGCCAGAATTTTTATGGAAGAGAAACGCATAGAGGCAGAAATGAGTGTTTGTACAGTAGTGAAGTCTTCCCCTAAACTGCGCCGGAGCTCTGAGTTCTGGTATCAGCTCCTGGTGCTCTGCCTTCTGCCGTGGGGAGGGGGAGTTCCTCAGATCCTCCCACGACTATTTATGTAATGCTGATTACAAACTTAATGTTTCATTTTGTTTCACGCAGGCAATTGGAAATGCAAAAACAACAAGGAATGACAACAGCAGTCGTTTTGGGAAATACATTCAGATTGGCTTTGATAAAAGATACCACATCATTGGTGCCAACATGAGGACATATCTGTTGGAAAAATCAAGAGTTGTATTCCAGGTGAAGAGATCTGCTTATTTCTTTCTTTCTCCCTTTTTTCTTTCTTCTTCTTTCTCCCTTTTTTTTCCTTTTTTCTTCTTTCTCCTTTTTTTTTCCTTTTTTCTTCTTTCTCCTTTTTTTTCCTTTTTTCTTCTTTTTCCCTCTTTTTTTTTTTCTTTTTTCTTCTTTCTCCCTTTTTTTCTTTTTTCTTGGGTGCTGTACTTCAGGGAATTTAATAGTCTGGGTCTTTTCTTTGCATTAAAAAAGTCGCCTTCCTGAAGGAACATTTGATTGCATGTCACTTTTGGAGTCTACATTAAACTGTGAGATATCAGCAAAATGTCCTAAGACTATTCCTCTTATTTTTTTTTTTAACTTTTCGTGAAGTAATCAGTATTTCATACAATTCCTTCTTTCAAGATGAGCTCCATAGTTGTACAGATAGCCCCATTTGTCAGTGCAAGCAATCCCAGAAACTGGTCTGTTTTTCTTTTCTTTTTTTTTTTTTTTTTTCCCCTCCAATCTTTCATCTCCACACCTTCCCAGAGTCTGCTCTACTAATTGGTTATATAGGATTAATGCAAGACATCACTTCCGGGTTTGCATTACTGCAGGCAGACGTACCATATAATGCTCATAAACGTGTCAGTCAACAGATAATGTCCCACTTCTGGTGGGGTGCACTTCTGGTGTCCCAATTCTGGAGGTTGAGAAAAACGTTACGCAGGCCAGTCTCTCTCCTGGCAGAGCAGTTAACATTTAAAAATAAATTTATATGTTGGTAACAAACGTACTCTATGTCATACAAATGGGCCAAAATGCAAATATGCAAATTGCCATGTATTCAGTTGACCATGCAGACTAGGCAGGGCATGGCAATGTGCTGGTTTCTAAAGAATCGCTGGATGCTCTGAAGCATGTTGTAGTTCTCTCGGTGGGCCAGGCTTTTAGATGTGCCTTTTAGGCTCAGTCTTTTGCAGTTTTTCTAGATGGTCCCAACCTGGTGACCTTATTCTGGAGGAATATGCACCTGTTAGAGCTGTTTGACTAGAGCAGCGCAGAGGCACTGCTGCTTCTTGCCTGGCTGCGGCGCAGGGATGGGAAACCTTTCTGAGATTTGTACTGAACCTTGTAAAAAAAATAAATTGCAGATGTTTATTCTTGTAAATGATACTGCAGATCTTTGCTTTTGAAGATGAGAGGCAGGTGGGGAAAGGGCTGATGGCTGCAGACGCTGATATCTCTGCCATGGCATGTCCCGTGGGCTTCTTGTGCCGGGCTCAGGACAAGCCTTCTTGGTTTGTGTTTGAGATCTAGCTCAGCAGCATCTGCAAAACATCTTTCCTTAGACACACGTTTCTTAAAACAAAGAGCTATGGGACGCCACGAGTTTAGGCACCTCTTCTAACATTTCTGTCAGCTTGCAGCGTGGTTGCTTGTTAGCTAACTTCACAGAATCACAAAACATTTATGGTTGGAAGGGACCTCTGGAGATCGTCTACGATTGGATGGGGTCAGGGTGGCCCTGGGTTCAGTGGGCACCAGGCTGAGGGTGGGAGAGCTGCTGCAACCTCTTCTCTCCCCATTAACTTGGTGTTTTCCCCCACAGGCAGAGGACGAGCGCAATTACCACATCTTCTATCAGCTTTGTGCCTCGGCAAGTCTTCCAGAATTCAAAGACCTTGGACTCAGTAAGTACTTCTGCCCCCCTGCGCACTGGCAGCCGCTGCCTGGTTTTGATGGCAGCAGGAAAGCACGGTGGGGTTAGAAATGCCTGTTGTCGAAGAGGTCGTGCGTGCCACCTGGGTGGGAGGGGGCTCGGTGGGCTACTTCTCCCCAGTGGGGCACGTGCCATCTCTGGTGGCATGAGGTGCACGGGGTTCGCCTCGCGCCGGCCGCTGCTGCCAGGCTCCTGCGAGCACTGCTGGTGGGAAGGAGCTGCTGTTGGGGGCTGGCCGCGGTGCGAGAAGGGGAGAAGCCTTTCTCTTTTGTACAAACTGCATGCAAAGGTGCAGTGGAAGCACATGCTGTGGTAGGTGCTTGCTGACACAGAGAGATCGTGTGTTAATATTGTACGAAACTTGCGTAAAGATCTGTATTTTAAATTAAGCATGAGTATGGGTTGATCTGGCCAGTCTCTTGGCAGGAGTGATTTTGTCCTTTGAATCTGTTAACCTTCAGATTTGCTGTCAATGGTTAACTCCTGGGATGCATCCCAAGTTGTTGTGTTTTTTGTGTTTGTTTGCTTCTTTTGGTTTTGTTCCC
>VXAA01000821.1:141948-217946 GCA_013399115.1 Anseranas semipalmata | reverse complement strand
CCTCCCCCCCCCAATTTGCATCAAAACAAATGCAAATTTTTTGTCTGTAAGACACTTGAATAAGAGGGTTTGCACTTTCAGCAGGGCTGCAGAGGTGTGGTGTAATTAATTTTTTATCTTGAATATTTGCTGCATAAAAAGAGAAGCGAGGTTTAAAACATGCTTTTAAGTATGTAAAGCAGCAAGCAAGGCAGGTGGTGAAGCCATCACATAGCATCGTGCTGCTGCAGAGCCTCACAGTTTCCACTGTGACTACAGAGGAGCAGTGGATCAAGAGAGGCTTATGGTTTCTGGGTAATTCTGAGCTTGTGATAATGAATTTTTGGGTCGCCTTAGGCACATTGGCCACATTTACCAAGTGCTGGTGAGCCTGTGATATAGAAGCATCCTGGTTTTGTCCTGTTGTTGCTATTAACAATGTTCACCATGCACCAGCCACAGTGTGATATGTGGCTCCACAGGTCAGGGCTTGCGCTGGACCTGGAGCTCCTTTTTGGTTTCTGAAGTTCCCACAATGATGCTGCTCTGCCAGGGGCTTCCCAGCTGTCCTTGGAAGAGCCAGTGATGTGACCCACGTGTTTGGTCCCATTGTGGGCTCATTTGCCCCAGACACATTGCTGGGGCACTGGGAGCACCTTCAAGAGTTTCTGCCATGGGTTGTGCGCTTCATTTTTGCAAAGATACCTTGAACAATATAGCCGTCCACTGGCATCTTAAAATTAAGAAATTTCAACCCAGTCTGGATGATAAATTGCTGTGGGAGAGCCCCAGCTGCACAACCACCTTTCTCTTCTTGGGAACCTGTGGATTGGTGGAAATCCAAGTCTTTTTCAACATGGCTCTTTAAAAGCATAGTCTGTGTTTTCAGTGGCTGTAATGCTGAAGGCTGAGAGCTCCCTGCTGCATCACCCAGGCCATCTTTATGCTTCTGTGACTGTGGCTTTCAACTTCAGCGTCTCAAGGGAGAATGCGCAATGGCAGCAGCTGGTGCCGCAGGAGGTGGTGGGCGCGGGGCCGCTGGCCCGCAGGGTGCTGCTCCGGAGGGGAAGCCTTTTGCATCATTTATGCTCAAAATGTTATGATGTCAATGTCTGTAGTCTCCAGCTGTGCTTTTCCATGGTGCTTGTGTATTTGCTACATCATGGCACGTGCAAGTATCTGCACAGCCTCGTGCTTGTGTATTTGCTTAAAATGCAAAAACGGAAAAAAGCAATTCTCTCCAAAAATTTAAAGCTGTGTTTTCCGTGTTTTCTGCACCATCACTTTGCAGTAGCTTGGAAATACCTCCCCAGAATGTTTTCCCAGCTGCTACACGCAGCATGCGGTTCTGCTCATGTGCCTGACAGGGTTGGCTTCTGGAGATGGGGACGTCTGTGCCGCGAGCTGCTCAGCTGGGGGAGAACCAGCTCTGCGCTGCCCTGTAGAATTAATAGCGCTGGGTGGTCGTCTGTATGTGCCGATGCACTCAATTGTCTCTTTCTCTCTCTTTTTTTTTTTTTTTTCTTTTCCCTCTCCAGTCAAGGGATGTTTGTTAACAAGCTTTGCATCATTACCACCCTATATCTGGAGATGCCTAGCCAAAACCCAAACTTATTTCCTCAAGTGAGCTGTACCTTACCTACCTGCCACCCTCGTCTTCCCTAGTCTTGTACAAAACAAGGAGTATCTTGATGCAAAAATCCACTTTTTACTAAACAGAGAGTGGGATGTATATTTTCCCATATCAAAAGTAGGAGCTGTTGCTTCTCCTTTGAGTCTCGCGCATACGAAGAACTGTTGTTACCCTGTTCTATATTGCAAAATGCTGGAAAACAGTCTCTAAACTTACTTGAGCCCAGCAAAGCAAACCAGTAAGCTGGTTCTTCAGGTAGGGCAATGCATGAGATGTGCCTAAAAGTTTACTTTTAAACTGGAAAGTAAATATGTGACTTAACACGTGGGAGCTGGTGTGCATCACAGTGCCCTTTCTAAGTGTGGTGTTTGACTTACTGATAGCTGGACAAGGGCACAAAGCAGCAGCATGCTTTATTTGTTCTCGGTGAATCAAGGGGTGTCTGAGGGTATGATAATCATTGCATGCGTGTCAAAATATAAATATTGGAGACTGTCACGGCAGAGATGACTTTGGGCAGAAGCAGATCGCAACATGGATGGTTAAAATTGATGGGGAACAGGGACTTCTGCTTTGAGGCTCGCTCTGCAGTGGGGTGGATGCGGTGCTGTGTCCGTAGGCAGGCATTTCCCAGCAAGGGGGGAAATCTGGCTGTAATGGTGCAGCCGAGCGATCCCAGCTCCCTGCAAGGACTGGCCAGCTCCAGGGCTCAGCCTTAGCCCCCCACCTCGGGCACGTGTCTTGGTGGTTTTGGCCTCAAATAAACCCTTGTTTTAGGGATGAGGTAACTGCTTGTGGTATAAATCCTGAAATGGCTCTTGGACTGCATGGTATTTTAGCTTTGTGTTGCCCTGAAATAACTTCATAAAGCACGGATGCTGGACTGCTGTAACGAATGCTGACACTGCTGGCATCCCTCCATGCCCTTTGCTCCCCGTGTTCAAGGCATTATGTGGGAAAGGTGTTAAAATGTCTGAAGCAGTCATGAGTAGGTAAAACAATATTAAAAAAAAAAAAAATCAAAAATAGGAGATAAAGGTAGGCAGCTTATGAGTCAGGGGAAAGCTTTGATCCACTTGGCTTGAGAGGGAGTTTTGAATGTGGGTCACGGCTGGGTTCAGGCAGCGAGTGTACGTGTTGCCCAATGCCGTGTTCCCTCCGGGAGGAGAGAGGAAGGGGTGCCGGTGCCTGCAGCAGCAGGATTGGGGCTGCTCCATGCTGGGGAGTGGGGCTCCCCTTCCCTTACACTGCAGGGCCTGGGGGTGCCCTGGTGCACTTGCTTTGCAATGTTACACCATGGTGGAAGGGTTTTTTCACTGCAGAAAGGCGTTACGGCCACTCATCTGGGCTGCAAGTCATCCCTTTCTAAGAAAGCCCGAGTATAATGGGGCCTGGATCCTGTCGGGCTGCAGGCAGGCTGGGGACAAGGAGCTGCGGCAGGCGAGCGCTGCTTGCTGAGGCATTTTTGTTCCTTCTCTTCTAGCGTGTGCTGAAGACTTTTTCTACACTTCTCAGGGAGGCGACACGTCTATCGACGGTGTGGATGATGCCGATGACTTTGAGAAAACCAGGCACGCCTTCACCCTGCTCGGTAAGGGGCTGCTGGGCAGGCTTTGCATGGAGGCTTCCCAGCAGAAGTCTCAGGTGACAGAGGCTCTTGCAAATGGTCTCCGTATTCTGCCTGAATGATGTTGCTCTTCTGTAACCCTAAGAGGTATAAATCCATCTTTCTTTTGATCTGCTTGGCTTTACCTTATTTTTTTTTTTTTTTAGTACGAATTGTTTTTAGTAGAAACCTGCCCTCAAAACAGCAGGGACATGGAGGAGGGCGGTGCATCTGAGACGAGCCTGAATAAACCAGTCTGGAGTCAAAGCTGTGCTGCAGCTTTGACTTGCTATTTTTTACCCCATTTCCATGGAGTTGTCAAGCCCTCGGATTTGGGGTCTTGTCTCTGGCCTTCCCTGCCCCATGGCCGGGGGGTGGGGGTGGACCCCTCCAGTTAATGCCAAGCAAGAGCAGAGCATCACTGCTTTTAGTAACCTTAAAACATTTCTCACAGTGCTTATGACAGAAAAGTCCTGAGAGAGAGAGAAAGGGAAGCTCTTGATAATTCAAGAACCCCCAGGTGATGTCTGAGACCTTTGGTGGATAACTGGGACACCAGCACTGAGCACAAAAGAGGTGCAGAAACTTGGCTGGGATGTACAAAATGCAAGGTTTGGCAAGGAAGCTGTGTGCAGGCTGCTGCTAAGCAGTGCTCCTGCTGGGAATGCCTGCAAAAGCTGCCAGAAAATACAGAAAGCAATAACATCTTACAGCCTGATGAAGACCCACAACACGTAGCTCCTGTTGAGTCACGGGGACCGTAAGACATTTGCATCCCCTTGCTGGTGACTTGCTGTACCCACCAGTAGGCACTGGGCTCCGTGTGCATGGCTTTCGTTGTCTCTTCTCTTCCTGGGTCCTGCTACGCAGAGACACCAGCACCAGGCTGTGATTTCCGTGCACTGGTTGCCAGCAAGATCTCACTGTTGGACCATGGTCACAGGGGAGCAGCTCCCTGTTCCTAAAAGCCAGGGAGCCCCTACTGCTCTGATCCTCTTCGATTGTCACGGAGCAACATCCTTGTCTTTGTGCACGTTCACAACAGTGATAAAATCGCTTTGATACAGCCGTTAGGGGTAAAGAAATAACAGCACGTGAGGAGCTCCTCTGGCAGGCTGGGCTGAACCATGGGCTGAGGATGAGCTTATTGGGAGGGTTCTGAGAAACTGCAGAATCAGCAGCCCGGGCAGGAAATCAAGCACCACAAGCACTTTAAAATGAACGGAAAATTGCGGTTTGTGTTGTTCTGTCATGAAAATGAGCTGTCAATTGCTCCCCTAGGAGTGAAGGAGTCTCACCAGATGGCCATTTTTAGGATAATCGCTGCCATTCTGCACCTAGGAAATTTGGAAATTCAATCGGAACGAGACGGCGATGCCTGTAGCGTGTCGGTAGGTAACCAGTGGGAGCGGGACACGGGGGAGCTTTGTGTGCTCGTCCATCGGGCCGTGCTGGGTGTGTTGTGCTTCAAGCAGCACCCTTTTGTTGTGAGTCCTTTTCCTCCTGGCATTATTTCCTGGCTGATTCGTTTTTCCTGGGAAGTGGTGCCTTGTTTCTTCTCTTTAGTCTGCCCATAAGCAAGGTGATGCTAAGGTCGCTTGCCTCTGTATGTCCCGACCCAGCTTTAGCTCTTCTGCTCTCTTAAAAGTCTTGGTGCACGCCGTGCTGGGGGAGCGCTGACTCCCACCAGCAGAAGGCATTGATCTCCTACAACTGCTTTGCTACTGGCAAAGCCGCAAGGATCCAGTACTTTTTTGGGCAGACCTGTGTAGTGCCAGGAGTTGGACTCGATGATCCTTATGGGTCCCTTCCAACTTGGGATATCCTATGATACTCAAAGGAGTGCGGCATGGACTGGTGCAAGCTGCCAAGTATTGCAGTTAATTAGCAAGAATAAATAAAACTAAAGATGCTGTAGAGGGTTTTTTTCCCTTTCTGTGTGTTTGTTCAGGGTAAAAAAAAAAAAAAAAAAGTGATTATATGGAGAGTAGTACTGTCCTATCAATTATCGTTGCATCCCAGACTGGGTCGTTTGTTCCTAATTAAAGTATTTAAATTGGTTCTGCACACACTTTAGTGTTACCCTTGAGGTAGTGCGGTGTGCAATTAGTTGGATGGTGGGGGTAATTTGCTTGATATTTGGTAATATGGATATGTAAAACTGGCCTGCTCCAACAACATTGAGTTCTGTAATGGAGTTCATGTTGTTTAATTGCCTTCAGATGTAACTGCATGGTATTAAATGAATCCCATTATGACTTTGAATCCATGGTCAAAAATGTATTGGAGCAAAAAAGCACCCTAGAGATCTTTTAAAACGCATTCTTCTCACCATTCTCAAACCCATCCCCACTTCTGTACAAACAAGTATCTAACTGGAAATTATTTCCTTCCTTTTGATATATATTATTACACTGAGGAAAGGGAAATTGATTCCTCCGTGTCCAAAAGAAAGTGCCTGCCATCTTAGCATAATACAGTCTCAGAAGTGCCTTGTCTTGGTTTACTGGGGAAAAGAAAATACAATGCACTAGAGAAAATTAAGTTCACTTTTCATTCCATTGATCATGTAAAACAGTGCCTTCTGGTAATGCATATTTTTTACAACTTTGTTATTCAAAATTGAGCTAGTTTGTATCAGGCACGGCGTTCTGTGCCTGAGGTTTTCCTTGGGGCTTACTGAAGGCTGCTTTTTGGGTGAGGAGGCGCGTGTCGTTGCATGCTGGACGAGGAGCACAGCGGAGGGTGCCCTCTCCTCTTAACACCCCCGTCTGGGAGTGTTGGCACCCGCTGACCTTGCTTCTGCTTGCCCGCAGGGCGAGGACGAGCACTTGAACAACTTCTGCGGCTTGCTGGGCGTGGAGCACGGTCAGATGCAGCACTGGCTTTGCCATCGCAAGCTCGTCACCACGGCCGAGACCTACGTGAAGAGCATGTCCGTGCAGCAGGTGGTGAACGCCAGGAACGCGCTGGCCAAGCACATCTATGCCCAGCTCTTCAGCTGGATCGTGCAGCACATCAACAAGGCCCTGCACACCACCGTCAAGCAGCACTCCTTCATCGGCGTGCTCGATATCTACGGGTAGGCATGCTTTCTGCTTCCAAGGCTGGTAAATTAGCACTCTTTGATGTGTTTCACCCTTCTGGCAGAGCACCCTTGACCTTAGCTTGCAGCAGGGGATGGGAATAATAGAAAGGGAAGCAAAAAAGTGCTGTCACAGTGTGCAGTTTGCAGTTTCGCTCAATCCCGCTTTAGATTGTGCAGCCCTCACCCCAAAACTGGGCATGCAGATCTGCTTGGGCGTTGGCTTTCAGGATTTATCTCCTGCACCATTTGGTGCTGTTTTAAGCATCAAGCTTAAAGATGAGCTGGGCCGAACAAAGACATGCTTCTGTGCTGGGCTCTGCCTGGGGTTGCTGCGGGCTTGGCGAAATGACTTTGCGTCTCTGGCTGCGAAAGCACCACTGTGGGGGGTACAGGGAATTTTCAGTTGTGGGGTGCAAAAGGAAGGGGGCCTCATGGGTTTGTTCCCTCTCCCCCTTCAGCACCGTCCCCTTTCTATCCCTTTGGGGAACAAGGACGAGGGAGCAGTGGGACAGTAGCGACCAGCTGTGCTCCCTCAATACACTGAGGTGCTTGGTTACTTCTGTTTCAGAGGGCGAGGTGGGATGGATGAGCTGTAGCTGCTCCAGGAACTGGTCCCTGACCCGTTGCATTGCTGCACTTTCTCAACCCCAGATTGTGTAATTGCAGACTCCTTGCAGTCTGTCAAAGTCAGGTAAACCTGAAATTCTGGGTCAGCTACAGAAAGCTTTTGTGGCTGTAATACCAGTTCAGTTACTGGAATTTGATCTTGCGTGTAAAACATCCCCTGGGCTTTCTACGGTTGCTGGCATTTGGGATGCAGATTTTAATGTCCGGTTGGACAGCCTGCCAGAAGTCAGGGCTGGAGCATTGGCATAGCACATCTCCATCAGTGACTGCTGTTATATGGCAAGGTTTACAGGAAAACTTGTACCAAGTATGATAAGAGTACAATCCTCTTGGGTTTGGGATTTCAGTGGGAAGGTTTGAGGTGGCAAAGTTGCTGTCAGAGGTTTGCAAGTGTCCGGGCTCTCCCGGGTGGAGAGCACAGGGTAAAAAAGGTCTTTGATCACCAGCTGGGATCAGCACGGTCTGAGTGGTTTGAAGAGTGTGCGAGATGGACAAGTTGTTTCCATCAGTGTCCATGCAAATAGATTTCTGCAGGCTGGCTTATGATAGATAAAGCTTTAAGGTGGAGCCGCATAGGTGCCGGTGGGACAGCACAGGAAGGTGGACGTCCGAGCTGGAAAACCAGACAGTCTTTCATGAGTCTGAGTAAAAGGGGACCTGAGGATTAAGCTGGGCACAAAAGCCTGTCAGCGTGGAAGAAAAACCTCTGCTAGCTGCAGGTCTCTGCGCAGGGGGCCTGCATGCAGCCTTCACCGTGCATCCCTGCCGTCCCGAGGGTACCTCTGTCCTGGGCTCATGAGGCTGTGGAGCAAATCTGTCCCCCCATGGGGCCTTTCTCCGGATGGTGTCCAGACTGAGGGTACAGAGGCTGTGGGGTTTGCCTCCCAGCTCCCTAAGGCTCCACTCCGCACCCTTCATTCTCTGTCAGTATTGGGGTGAGAGTGTGCAGCATGAAAAACCTTTATGTATTCATTGGCAGTGCAGCATTTACTATAGCATCAATCCTGCAATCCATCTGAAGTGCAAATTCATGCAGGCGTTGCTGGACTTGGTTGGCTCAGTTTGTTTTTCCTTTGGCTGCCATGTGAAGGGAAGTGTGAGCAGTGAGGCGGCCAGCTGTGTGCTGGACTTATTTATGAACTTTAAATATTTCAGTGTAAACCCCGGTACTGCAGCAGAATAAGGAACAGGAGGAAAGCCATAATGCTCACGAGAGCTATACCTGGTGGGCTGTCCCCAAGCTGCCCTGTCCTGGCAGCTGCAATGACAGTTAGGAGCGGTGAATATATTTATTTTTTGCACTGAGCTGTAGTGCATTGAAACGACTAGATGCAAAGTGGCCGTTGGTTTGCTTTTCCCATTAGGGTGCTGTCTTAGTGCAGGCATTTCACTGGCACGGGCAGGGCCTCCTGGCGACAGCACGCCCGGAGCAGGGTACCAAACTGCTCCGTCAATTAGCAGATTGCACTGGCAGGGTCCCTTAATTAACGACTTCATGAACTCTCCCTTGTTGCTGATGTAGAGCTGCCCTGCCCCTGGCAGGGACTCACCGAGGGGTCCCCTGGGAAAGCTGTGTCCCTTTGGCTGCGGCAGCTGAAGGCAGCATCGAGCATCCTCTGCTCGGTACGGGGGTTTCCTCGGGGGCTGCTAGGCTGGGAAATGCAAAACAGCTGCTGCTTTCTGCCGGTCCCCTCTTCTTTTTGTGCTTCCTTTCCCTGTGGGCTGAGGAATTTTGTGGGCATTACACCTGGCCGTGACCGGGTGATAACTGCATTGTGGGGATAGCAGATGGGTGGTCCTTGGAAAGTACTAAAAACTGATTTTTTTGGAGAAAAAAGAACTTCATCTGTTCAGTGCTTTTAAGATTGTTCTGCTGGCTCCTACAGCACCTATTATCCGCGCAATTACTTTGCTGCACATTTATCATTACAGCAGCTTATTCATTTAGCATAGGGAGCTTTGCCACTTCTTCCCTTAGTTTAATCCTTATAGTCATTTGTCAAAGACCTTCCTCCCACCCAACTGTGCCTTAGAAATAGAAATATAAATAACATAATTCCCTGTGGTAGCTGAAAAATGCCCTTTTGTAAGAGCAAGCCCGGCTCCCCCCAGCCATCCCTGGGCTGCCCCTCCGAGGAATGTGCTGGAGTTTGAGCTTAAAGCACCAGTTCTGCCTCTGCCTTCAAGGGGTCACTTGCTCACACATATCCAGTGTTTGTGCTATCAGGGATGCAATGCAGAGGCTATAATTATGAATTTAATATCTTCTGTGCTCTATTGAATTGCACTGAAAGTAATGTGTTGGGTCTTTTAAAACAGCAGCTATTCTTTCTCCATTGCTTTTGCAGAAAATTTATTTGGACTTAATAATATTTTTTCCCAATAGATGCTGTTATATTTCTCATCTCATACAGCACTACTGCCTGACGAGCAGGCAGCTACAGTTGTACCAAATATCTGATACATGCTTAGCAGAGCAGACCTCTTGAATCCCTTGAGTTGTGGCAAGGAAGATGGACATTCTGGGGAATGAGGTCTAAAGTGTAGATCTGGGATGGGAGCAACGCAAAGAGACGGGTGAATAACTGGTGTTCCCTGTCACACAGATGACACCGTGCAGAGTAAAGTAGATTTTTAGATAAAGCAATGCTTAATGCTGATTTATTCATTGCTTTGCAGGTTTGAAACTTTTGAAGTGAATAGCTTTGAACAGTTCTGTATCAACTACGCCAATGAAAAGCTCCAGCAGCAGTTCAACTCGGTAAGGTTGGCTTGGAAACATTCCATGGAACTTAGCAGAAAATTTATCAAGGCTGGGTTATTGCATGTCTGGCTTCCATTTAATGGCACTTATTTGCAGCCTGACCAGAACTCATGGCCAGCATGAATGTGGTCCCTGCGATAACATCTCTCCTGGGCAATGATTATGCTATGTAATTGCACTAGATATTCATATCAAGTTGAAAATGTTGCTTGGCTGACTTATAAGCTTGATACTGATAGCAGGCTTGCAAATGGCCTTTGCAGAGCTCCACTGATGTTTTTGAATATATGGGAAGTTTGTACTTTTTGCGTACAGTTTCAGTCCTAATCTGTGCTAAACCTTGTTGGTCTTGTGCTGACTCTGAATTTCCAGTGCGTGACAAAGCATGGGTGGAAATCTTCCCATTAGGTGTAGCTTAAACCTCTGCAACAAAAACTATTAAATGGCAGGACTGGACACACTCCCCATTTTTCATGCGACGCAAAAAAACCCTAAGATTCTTCTGTTTTATTAGATACAAGCACTTACCTGCACTGAAAATGAAACCATTAATGGATCATCTTCTGCTTTTGTTGTAAGCAGGGAAAGATATTTATTGTTGTTTTCAGGATATGTTTTCAGGATTTTTCAAGCAAAACTTGTTAAGTTTGAGCAGCTAAGTACTACAGGGTAGTTTGACACTTTGGACTTTGTATCGTATGCATGGACATGAATATCTGTGATATATCTAGTGCATCAGATCACTGCTTCTAAAAATGAAAAGTAAATTATAGATTGTATTTGCACTATTCATGTCTTACTTAGTATGTCCAACTATCACTTTTGAAGCTTATAAATTCAAACTCAGAGATGATATGTTTGAAGAGATTTTAAAAAGCTATCTTTGAAGAAAAAAGTGTGTTTGAAAAATCTTTTTTTTTAATATGCTTAGAGTATCTCAGAAATAGGCAAAGACAATTTTATCTGCTTGGGCAGAGGTCTGAGATATATAAGACATGCAAAGATTTTTTTTTGTTGTTTTTTTTTTAAAATCAGAATCTGCAGTAGAAATGTTCCTGAGTCAGTCAGATACCAATGCTGATATCTCCTCTCGGATGATGGGTACCCTTTGTGAAGCTCTGCTCACAAATCAGGGTACAAGTGCTCAGCCTTGGCTTGGTCCCAGCTTGTGAATCTGCTGCAGGTCACTGGTTTCATCACTGGAGCACCAGGAGAGAGGGATTTTTTGCACCCGAACAGATGTATCTCATTGCCATTCCAGTATATGGCTTCCACCTGAATGTAGTGATAGCTTCGGTAGTTTTCAGGTGAAGGACTTTTTTCTTCCTGCCTCATGGTTTCCTAGCATAATACTTTATTTTCCTTGCCAGAAGCTAGGTTGTGCAAATGGCAAAGCCTGTGTGATGCTGTATGTTAAGGCACCTAAAGTTTTTATGTCTTCTTAATGTACTGAGGGAAAACTCCACTCGGGTGGGGACAAACGAGCAAAGGGGGAAGGGGCTGGCGCTGCGCTGGCTGGGGTTGTGGTCACTAACTGTGCGGTTTGTCCAACCTCAGCATGTGTTCAAGCTGGAACAAGAAGAGTACATGAAGGAGGGAATCCCTTGGACTCTTATAGACTTCTACGATAACCAGCCCTGCATAGACCTTATAGAGGCAAAACTGGGTATCTTGGACCTACTGGATGAAGAGTGCAAGGTAAGGAGGACCATTCCCCTTTATTTTTATATGATGTTATTAAAAAAGGGCTTTACCTGTGGTAGCTTACGAGTATGTGAACATCTCCTTTACATATGCACTGCTGGGGCATTCATGGCTTGGGTAGGCTGTTGGCATTTGCTTTGCTTTAGCACCATTCAGAGCCTCCTTGGCAGAAGCTTGCTACTAACCTGGGTGCCTGTTCTCACCGTGTGATGGCAGAGCTCGTGCTCCTGGCCTGGCTGTGTGCGGGGATAGCCCTTGCTTGCAACTTCTGATTCCTTCAGTGTTATTCAGGAGCTGGAGCTCCTCCCTGCCTCAGCATTTGTTTTGTCCCAAGGGAAAATCGAGTTTTCTTACAATAGCTATTTGGGGGTAAAGTCAATTGTGTTTAGACTTAAGACTGTGGAATGTGTGCTTCTGTGGCACTTCGTGCATGGGAAAAGTGTATCTGGGAGGGTTTCCTGCTTGGTTAACCATGCGGCATCAAGGAACATCAGCCATGTAACAGGGACTTGCTGAAGGCGATGCCCAGCTCTGTCTGACTTCAGACAAGCCTAGATTTTGTGTCTGTTTTGCAGAAGATTGAAATTGCATGTCCTCTGTGCTCCTTTGGGGTAGAGAAACAGGACCTGTGGAAGAGTCCTCTTGCATAGGCTTCTTGTTTAGCCATTCCTTCAGCGATTTTCTACTGGTATTTGTGTCCTCTACTTTTATGAGTTTTTTTTTTTTCTTTTAAAGCAAGCTTGTAAAGTTGAGAGAGTAGTTTGCTATCTTTTACCACCCGTCTCCATTACCACCCTAAGTTAATTCCTGCTTACAAATGGATAAGAAGTGACAGAACCATGGACTTTCATGGGAATCCATAAGACAGGCTGAACTCCTTGTTCACTCCTGCTTGTTCAGTCATGAGCTACCAAACACATCTCAAAGCAAGAAATGTGAGATAGGAGATTTTCTTGGGAAGCTGGGATGTCTGTTTTGAAGGTCTTTGACATGGAGAGTAGGGGGAAAGTCCAGGTTGTCTCCATAGGAGAGCTCGATTTGATGCTGTGATGAAAAGGGCTCCCACACTGGGCACTATCTCTGCTGGTTCTGGTGCACAGCAGTGACACTGAGGAAGTACTAGAGAGAGCGTGGTCAGATCAGAGCTACCAAACATTGTGATACTGAGGATAAAGAAACCTGAACGTTGCACGTGAGTGGTTGTAAATGATAGCATGGTTGGACGGAGAAGGGTTCAGGCCGTTTGACACAAGGCAAAGTAGCATGCAGTAGCCAGAAGTTAAGTCAGGCAGATTCAACTGTGCAATATGCCTTTTGAATGCAGACAAGAGCTTGGTGGGAAAAGGGCGATGACTGCCTTTGTGCTGGTTGTGGTGGCCTTGGAACCTCAGGCTGGTTTTGCCACAGTGTAATCTAAGTTGCCTTTGGAGGAGTTTCCATCAAGGCTTAGATATATTCGATGTCAGGAAACATCTGGAAAGTTGAGAGGGTTTGGGAATGAGGATGGGGAAGGGTGGGGAGGGGAATGGTGGCTGAGCTGGAGCAGAGAAGGGTCCTGCACCAGGATAGCCATGGTCATGGGAGGGACACAACGAGTCCTTGCTGGCTCCGTGGGATCCACGGGTATCGGACAGGAGCATCAGGTTGCGTCCATGGGAAAGGTTTTGGATCCATTATTTAGACTAGTGTCTCTGGGATTCAGCAGCCAAGTGGCTGCTCTCATCCATGTGATGGGGCTGTCCCATGAGCTCAGCTTGTCTGGGACACAGACACCAGGAGCTGTGCGCTCTCATTGCCATGAGCTGGAGCTGGGGCTTTGCCCATTTCAAATCCAGTCTCAGGAAAAGTACCTAAAAATGAGAAGAAATTAAACTTAATTTGAGACCCTTAAAATAGCCTCTTAGCTAGTGCTGGCTAAGAAGGAGGTCAGATGTTTTGCTTGATATTCAGCGACATTTCATTTTGTGCCATTAAGCCTGTTAAATGATTCAGGCTCAGGCAGCTCCTGGGCATTGCGAGGACCATAAGAAAAGTTTCCCATGTGCCATATGGATTGATAATGCCCTGTGCTCCTCTCTGAAGCATCTGGCACTGGTTGCTGCTGGTGACGTTGCATTAGATGGAGCAATTCCTATGCAACAGCAGTAACATGGGCAACTTTGCTGTTAAATATGCCTAGCACTACTTTTTTCATATGTGCTTTTTTTGACTAAAAAAAAGTGAAACACAGGATTTAACCCCTCCTCCCCCCTCCCAAACATCAAATGCCAATTATCCTGGTATTTACCTGTCACGGGGTTATGCTGTGATTAGTCACAGGCAGTTATTATGGGCCCTCTAATCGGCTCTTTTATAATAACCTGCAAGCCTTCTCCAGCTTTATGAAAATTTCAACAAGCTGTCAACTGAAAGCACCAGTTTATGGATGGAAACCTTTACCCCCACGCTACCGGCAGCAGCGTTTCACCTTTCAGTGCGCTCACTGTGCCGTTGCGAAGGAGCCCGGCAGCTTCTGCCACAGCCCTGCAGAGAAACAGGCGCAGCACTACAATAGGGTAATTGCAAGTCATCTCGTTAAGCACATACTGCAGCCAATAAATATACTCTGGGACCAAAATGGCATCGAGGGGGTCCTAGCAACATAATGAAACATTAGCGCAAATGCGGAGGGTTTGTTGCTAAAGTTCTCACTTTGCAGTATGGATTTTTGCATCTTTATTTTTAATGTGAGGTTGGGGAGGGGGTGGTTGGGTATATGCTGGAGCAGTTCAGCTAACAAAGGTCATAGGTCTTTGGTGCGTAATGAGAGTCTTGTCACCATCTGGAGAAGAAGGGACCCAGGCAGGACAGAAATGGTAATCGGCAATGAAAGAGAGGGCTCTCGAATTGAAATTGGAATTATGAGGACTAAACCTATCTCATGAAAGCAAATGATAAAACCACCTGGCCCTGAAAACAGAGGGCTTTAAGATATGTAGTGTTCTGGGGGGTTTTAACAACTTTGAGGTTTTATGAGTTGGAAGCTGTTGTAGAATTATTGGTGTTGGAGGTAGCATCTGGAGATCATTTGGTCCAACCTCCTGTTATGTCCCTGGTCTGCCCAGTAAGCCTTATTTCTCCATGGGAGTGGGGCCCTTTGTCTTCTGCTAAGTGACCTTGGAGTCCTCAAAGAGCCTTTGCCAGTTTCCTGCACTGGAGGGTCGCCTGCCTGGATCTGGGGCTTTTAGGACCTCTTGGTTTTGCTTTGGCATGAAATGATGCCAGAGGAACAGCAAGAGTCATGTCATGGTTGGCCTTGCTGTAGAGGGAATGACTTTGGAGAGGACAGCAGACTCCCCAGGAAGGCTTTGAAGGCTTTGAGGTTGGAGGGATCATGTGAAGAGTGACTTCAGCACTCTGGAGAGGAGGAGCCAGTCTGGGTTGATTTTCAAGAGACTTAACTTAGCCTCAGAGGAAATTGAAAATTCTCTAAGAAATGCAGCAGAGTGTCTGTATCAAAAGTGGATGAGGTTTCTTGCTTTTCAGGCTGAGCCCACTTGCTGTGAGTGCTACGCATCTTCCATACACTTCCCAAGTGTCATTCGGGAGTGCAGTTTGAAGTTGCTGTCGATACTCAGGTTTCTCTGTAAGGTGTCCTGCTGCCTGGCTACTTTCTTGTTTTTGTTTATGCTGTTGGAATGGGATGTGAATGGAAAAAATCATGGATAAAAATTCTGTTAGTACGAAGTGCATTTAAAGGGGTTTGATCAACCACCCGCTAGTTGGAAAGGTTGATGTGTCAATCATGACATCTTTGTCCAAGTATTTATGAATCTCAGTGAAATTCCTTCTGCTGAGCTGCAATGTGACCCTGAGGCTGCCAGAGTAGGATGTGTCTAACCAAACCAGTGAGCTCCCTCATGTTCTCAAACTCTCTTGTGGATCTGTTTTGTGTTTTATGGCATGTTGCCATCATATTATGCTGTTAATGTGCCAAATGCGTTTTCTAATGCTGTTCAAAAGACGATCTTTAACCTTCCCCGTGTCCTTCTGTCAAGTGCCAGAAACACTGAATTCTGCTTCTAACAGACCAGCTTTCAACCCTGCTTGTCTCTTTGCACTGCGGTGAACTTGGGTATCTGAGCAAATGTGTTTTCCTTGTCTTGACTCGTTAGTTTCTTGAACATCAGAAATCAGCACGTCGCCTTTCCATGCCACTCAGTTCTGTCCAGGGGGATTTCTCTCCATGAGCAGATACACGGCGGTTGGACCTCTGGGCTTTCCTTTTGGGCAGAGCGCCTAATCCGACAGCAGAGTAACCTTGCTTATGTCATGCTGTCACTTTGTATGACTTCAAAGTCAGGCATGTCACTTGCAGTGGAACATTTCTCTGGAGCACAGAGGAAACACAGGCTCTTTCCAGGATTTAATGTATGTAGAAGCAATAGGGAGGAAAGAAACAAAAAATTTAAATAGCTCCTACTATGTTTTAAGAGTGTGACTTACATATCATTATGTTTGAATGGACCTTCATTGCTTATCTAGTCCTCCTGCTGGACATGGTGGTGGTGGGAATCTCATCCTTCAGTCTAAGTAGCTCCAAACATCTCCTCAGCTGCCTGGTGGTCCTGGTGGGTTCCATAGGAGGCTTCTGACAGAGATTTCTGTACAATACTTGCAAGGCAGTACGGTCGGTCTTCCTCTTCCCTGTCCCCTGAAAAGTCTTGCACTGATGAGATAGTCTCTAAATAACTTTCTTAGTAGCTTTAAAGGCTTTAAACTGCCAAGCCAATACCGAAAGCTGTTAAAATAGCACAGATAATGGCTCTGTTAGTTTTTATCTCTGGGACTTGGCCCCTATCAGGTGCTTCTCAGGCAGCTAAAAATACTCAGGCTGCACAACGGTGTGCAGGAAGCGGCGTGGATGCGGTGAAACCCTCTTTCTGGGAGGCAGGAGTGAAGCTTTTGAAGTTTGACTCTGAGATAAGCAGGTTTTTCAGCCAAGTGGATGTCCTGAAAGAGAGCTGGTGCAGGGTAAATTTGTGTTCTGAAGAGCCAGGCAGCTCAGGTGGCTGCGGTGCTTCTGTGCTGCACCCGCGGCTCGGTCCCGGAAAGGAGAGCCTAAAGATTGCTCCGGAGAGGGGGTTCTCATCAGTTATAGCTCATATAAATATGTTAAATAAATCTGCATTTATCTAGCTCCATAGTTTAAATATGCACGTCAGTCTTGCATAAATGTGTATAATTGCATAAATAAGTGCATTTTAGTATTTATATATAGTCTGTGCATTACTGTGTGTCTTCACAATTGGCTACACTTACAACAGTAAAATATAAAAATAGCTCTGGGATACCTTGTCTTGCAGGAGTGGCTGCTGCATTTAAGGCTGGCTGCCTTGCCAGCCATCACAGCCACTTCTTCCAGCCAACAGGGGTGGGCAGGAGCAGTTTGTCCCGGTGTCCAGAACCCTTCTGGCAGGTTTTGGCTTGCTGCTGTGAGAGAAAAGCTGCTTCAGAGCAGCATAAAGAAATATTCATCATCTGCCTCAAGTTGTCCTTCTTATTGCTTTCTGCCCCTATTTCGTCACTTTTCCTATAAAGCTGTATGTAAAGACCTGATGGATGATCCAGAGGTTTCCCTGACTCTGCACAATTATTCTGTGTTTGATCAGCTTTGTCCTATCCTATTTTAAGTATTGCCTAACACTTTTCCTCCGACATCTTTTTCTAACCTAATAATGTGGTCAGCCATTTTTTGTTAAAAATGCTGTGTGTGAGCGCTGCTGTTGCAGTGATGGAAGGGGCACCAGCCCCTGCCAGGTGGGCAGGAGGGATGGGGTGAAGCCCCCTGTGACTTTTTGCTTTGTACCAAACTTGTTGTGCTGGAAAAGGGCAAAATATGAGATGTTTATGGCCATATACTGCCAAACGTCCTCATGTCTTTTGGAAAGCTTTGGGGGTTTGGGCCAGGTGGTGGAGGGAGAATGATGCTGGCAGGACCGGTGCTCCCCGTGCTGCTGGTGGTCCCCGTGGTGCTGGGAGGATCGCACTGAGCACAGAGATCCTGCAGCGACACAGCACCAACCCATTTCCCTCCGGTTTGTTTTAGGCTGGGGAAACTGCCCATGTTCTGTTTGGATCTGAAGAGGGAAAAACAAAAAACAAACAAAAAAGGCAAACACAGAAACACCCATTCAGTGAATTCAGCATTGTTTGCTAATGTTTGATGTGCTGAACATACCCTAATAAATGAGTCTTCGTGGGAATTCGTAAGAGTATCAGAAGTACAATATATTGTCATAATGCTGCTATGTAGCTATATGTTCCTACAAAATAATAAAACTATAACTCATTTTTTCCCTGTTCTTGACAATATATTGCATTAACTTAAGATATTTACAATCATTTGGTGGGTAAAAACTGCATGTGCTGGGTAAGAAGGTACGCACAAACCTTCCTTGTAACTGCTGGCTTGTGAGAAGTAGTCAATTTCCTTCCTGCACAGCTAGAGCTGTGAGAACTTTTAGTACATGCAGTTGTTTTGGGTTTCTCCATTCTCTGTCCCATCCAGCAAAGCAGTTTCTTGGGCAGCACCTGCTATCTCGGTGTGCAAAAGCCAAGTCCTTTCAAGGGCAGATCCATGTAGGACTTGCTCTCTGATTTCAGTGCAAATAGAAGGAGGGTTTGGCACCCATGAAATTCATGGTATGGGGGGCTGGATGTGTGGGAGACGGACACGGGAATTGTTCTGCTGTGGCAGGATGGGCTGAGGATGGGTATGTGGGTCTAAGATCCCAACCCTATGTGCAGTTGGGATCCAAGTGACCCTACTTAAGGCCTGCTGAATTATTATCACTGTTATTTTAAAATAAACCAGAACAAATTGTCTCAGGTTTCAATTTGTGAAATTATTTGCACAAATACCTTTTTTTTTTTTTTTTTCTTCCTGCAAGTGCTGTTCTGGCTGTTGGAGTAGCATTAACACTTGGGTATTTTTTGCTGGAAATGAAATTGTAGTGAGTTTGTATGAGAATATCCATAAAAATAAAACAGTACCCACTCCCAGAAGCAGAAGGGTTGGACTTTGTCAAATATCTCTGCAGCCGATGTAGCCCTCTTTGTGGGCTTCCTCCAAAACCTCCATGGACCCCTTGTGTGGGCAGCATATTTGCAAACCTGACTGCAGATCTTGGTCCTTCTATGCCCCGTTCAGGTTCCCAAAGGCACCGACCAGAACTGGGCGCAGAAGCTGTATGACCGGCACGCGGGCAGCCAGCACTTCCAGAAGCCCCGCATGTCCAACATCTCCTTCATCGTCCTGCACTTCGCAGATAAGGTAACTGGGGGTGCGATGTCTGTGCTGGGATGCACAAATGTCAAATGTGTGGATGGGAAGAAGAGCCTTGTGAAAGAAAATTTAGTTTATTGCACCGGCGAGCTGCCTTGTGGTGATAGGAATGCCCAGTTGATGGTAATCTTGGTTGGGCGCTCAGATCTAGATCAGCCTGGGGGACTTCAGCCTCTGAACTATCTTAGTAAGCTTAAACAGCCGTGCTTTCCAGAGGAGAGGAAAATCCTCTTTCTCAAAGCTGCAGTGAAATGAGTTTCTGTTAGGGCAGCTTCACTGCAAATATATTGGCAGAGGGAATTATTTTTGAAGGGCAGGAGCTGTGAGCTTCAGCAAGGTATGGTGGGGAGGAGTGCAAGAGGTGACCGTGCGGCTGGTCCCCCCCCTTTGGAGGGAGAAGATGCTCACTGTGCATCTCTAATCCCAGGGGCTGCAGCTGTAGGGTCTTGTCCACGGGCTCCAGCTGTATTGAAAACCTGATGTCAAGTCATTCACTGCAAATAAGAGTCATGGAAGCTTGTAGTTATCCAAAACACACCTTTGGAAGGGAAATGAAACAGCAGCCTGGGGGCATGCTAGGGAAGCCAGGCAATGTGCAGGTGCTACAGTCCCTTACGGGAGATTCTCTGTAACCAGGCGTGCTCAGGATGCGAGGGACGCTTTTCATGACAAAGGCTGGTGCTAGCGTTTCCTTAGACACACAGTTTTGCACATGTATTCCTCAGAAATGATATTCTTTTGCAGGTGTTGCCTGTCAGCTTTGTGATACGTCATTTCAGCTGACTTAAAATGTTTTTTTAAAAAAAGAAGTTTCCTTCTTTCATCTCAAACCTCTCTGTGCTCCCCAACCCTCTGCAATCTCAAAAACAAGAGGCCTACAAGAGACACAGCCAGGAGATCTTTTCAGGTTCATTGATTGGCTTGCAAGGAGCCTTTTAAACAAAACGTCCTGTCGAGGGACCGATAATCCTTGCATTTCTACTGCTGGTTCCAGTGGAAGTGCAGCTGCATCCCATCCAGAGCAGTTTAATGACTTGGAGCAGTCTGTGTTTGTGCGAAGGATTTTGCTTTCATTCAGATTCACTTTCTGTAATAAAAAGTGACCTTTAAGTTCTGTCTGTTCCCCTGTGGGCTCAGGTGGGCTGTGGGCAGCAGCGGGCACCGTGGGCAGAGCTCCTCGTAGCTGCGCTGTCGGGCTTTGGGTGGCCAGAACGTGACCTCTGGGCTTCTCCCTCTGTCTCGTGCTAGGTGGAGTACCAGTGCGAGGGATTTCTGGAGAAAAACAGGGACACGGTGTACGAGGAGCAGATCAACATCCTGAAAGCCAGCAAGGTAAATGCAGTGCACTGGGGCAGCGGTCTCTGCTGAAGCTGTTGGCACTGCTGCTTTGCAGAGAAAGAGCTTGGGATTTGCGTTCATCTGCAGTGCGCTGAGTGCGTGGAAGTGGCTGGGGATGCCCGAGTGACCAGCAGCAAAAAGGCAAATCAAGGGGGGAAGGAATAAGGGGGGAGATGGGAGGTGCTGGGGCTACGTTTGCACCCAGGTGAGGATGTGCGTGGTCCTCTGCTCTCCTCCACCCGAGTGTCAGCGCCCTGTTGGCGCATCAGAAAAGTCCTTTCCAAACTTACCAATCCTCTTCCTTTTGGTCACCAAGGGCAAAAATCATGAATAACCAGTTAGGGGGCAGCGTAAATCCCACCTAACTCCTGCTCAGAGATTTTTGGCACTGGATGGGATTTATCCACCCCTCCTCTCCCTAGCCACTGCGTGGCACTGAAAGTGTTCTTGAAAGCATGGGAAGCCCCGGATGGTCCTGGGATGAAAAGCCCCAGCCAGCAGCTGGGTTTGTGTGTCGCAGTGGTGCTGCTGACCCCACCACCCTCCTGTATGGACATGGCCGTTCCCCTCAGCTGCCATCCATCATACTTAGCCCTGCAACTTCTAATGACTTTAACCCTTTTTTTTTGCATACTAATTGTTAATATAAAATGCTTGAAATCTAAAGCCAACTCTGAGGCACTCCAGCTGCTGACAGCTATTTTACACTGCTGCCAATATGTAATATTAACAAATTAACACATATCGATGATATGCTTGCTGTCGGTCCTGTGCTACAAGAGTTTGTGCCATGTAGTTTTCATCTCCTGAGAACTGTAAAAAGGAGTTGTCAACACCTCATTGCATAACTGCCAACAGAGGCATATTGACGGACCTTAAATATCAAATTTCCTGGTAATGCACTTTTTGGCACCTGTGGTTAAAGTCTCCATTAGTGCTGGGGGCTGTGAACTTGGTAGGCTGGTGGGCCCAGAAGAGCAGTAACCATGGGGCTCTGCAGGCTTTGGTGTGAGCAGTGACTGCAGTCAGCAAGCACTTGGCAAGTGGTCTTCAAAGCCAGTGTGGACCAAATATCGACTTGCATTTATTTTTTTGCATTGCTAACTTTAAATCCCCTGCTGCATGTTGCAGACAGATGTGCTGCATGTCCAGACTACTCCTCTTTCCCAAGGCCCCAAACCCTAAATAAGGGGCGGGATGAGGGGGAAAGCGACAGGTATCATTTTTAGGAGCATTTTAAGCAGGAGTTGGTTCCTGTCAGAGTAAGAGAGATGAGAATGAGAAATTAATTGAACATTGTCAGTGGCTTACTCAATGTCTCAGCAATTAATTCATATGAGGGTGGCAAGATGTGCAGTTGCAAGTCTCATAACTATGAAGCTGGGCTTTAACAATGCCCAAATCAAAAGCTCTGTGTGTTCAGGAAGCTTACAGCTTTCCCAGGGTAAAAGCTGTGCATCATTAGAGCTTATTAGAAACTCCAGGTAATCTGCAGGAATAATTGATGCTGTGTGATAAATCATTTCGCCAGTGCTGCGCTTGCTGTGATAGGTGGTGCTGCAGAAACGGGGGTGTGTGATCAGGGTTTGTCTGACTCCCCCCTGTAGCCCCTGCGCTGTGGGTGCAGAGCAGCTGTAACTCATCAGGCGATGCGTTGTGGAGTGCTGGGGACGATGCCTCCTGCAGCTCGTGCCTTAGAAAAGATGCTAAAGAAATGCTGAAATGGCTTTATTAGCAGCTTCTCCTTCTCTATTTTCTATATAAGGACCAACAAGCAGAAGGCTGTAATTTGTGAAAAGGATTTTAAGGTGTCTTGTGCACCACAGAGCTTGAAGAAAATATGAGTGTAACATGGGAGAGGTCTGAACCCCCACTTCCCAGTCCTTCGGCAGCCGTCCCCCCGATTTGCAGTGGGAGGGTTTGGGGAGCCTGCCTGTTCCAGGAGGGGTCTCACAGACCTTCCTGGGGACATCCGCACCCTGCAGCAGCCGCTTCCTTGTGGGAGAGAGCTTGGTCACTTAAGCAAACAAAACAATTTTCGTTTGCTGTAGGAAGCAGCCCAGTTTCACTGGGCTCACAACAAAGGGAAATGGCAGTGGCAATGGCAGCGTGGAGTCTCTGTCTGAAAGATGTGCAAATCTGACTAAAACTTACGTTTGTGTTGCAAAAAGGCTTTGCTGCAAGGACTTTGTCCTGTAGTCAGGATCAGGCCTGAACAGAACATTCACTGCTTTCCTCTTTGTATTCCCACTAAGGTGATGTGCGGGCAAGGGGGAGTACAGTCAGTTTAACGTGTCAAGGACTTAAACACCTCTCTGTCAGCAAGTGCATTGCTGATGAAGAGCTCCCACCAAGGTGGAATTGCATCCTGCTAATTAGGAATGCAATTACTGCAGTCAACAAGATGGTAAAAAAGACTTTATAAAGCAGCTAATTGTTTTTGCTGGCGCTGGTCAGCCAGAACAGTTGAGAGTTGATGTCCTTTGAATTAAGGAAAATGATTTGAATACTGATCGAAAGCATATGGGCATTCTGTTAAGATATCGTTCAGTCCTCTGTAATTATGAATAGGCACCAGCAGTTTCGACTCTGCCATTTGGGAAGGAAGGATCTGTCCTTCTCGCTTGTCTCCCAGCATCCATGGAATAGGTCCTGGGCTGCTAAAAATGGTCCCAGTTGCACTAGTTCAGCTTTATGCGAGCTGAAGGCTCATCTCTACGATTCTTGTCGAGCATTTGTGCAGCAGCAAGCACTCCTGTTATTAATAGCGATGGGATAGAGGGATCGATGGTGCTCACAGCTCTGCATTGAGAAGATATTCTGAAACTTGAAATTACAGCCTGGAGTTTCAGCTCATTGTCAAGTGCAAGACAAAGTGAAGTCTGTGCTGGTTGTCTTCCCACTTCCAGCACTTGCCGCCCAAACATCCCGTGTTTGCAGAAGTCACAGCACCCAAGACAGTAACATGTCACCAAAGCACAACAGCACTCAGGCTGTCCTGTTTTTGGGGGGAGGGCTAGAGGGCTAGGCAAAGAAGATGCCAGCCTTCTTTTTGGTGAGTGTGGGTAGGGGTTGAGTGAGCTGCAGAAATAGAAATAAAAGCTGTAAGCATGAAGCTGATCCTTAGCAAGTGCTGTCTGGGAGCCTGCAAGCTATTTGATAACGTGATGCAGTTTGCTCCCCACGGTGGTGTTCAGGCTGCCATGCTAGCAAGCTGTGCAAACAGCGCGCGGGACGGGGCTGGAAACCTTCCTGCCATAGACCAGGCAATGGCAGAGACCTGGGCAGCCCTTGGGGGCAGGTGGCTGTCTGTAACCATCTGTAAAGCAGAAACCCCCTATGCTCTTCTCATTTGGTCTTATTTTAGGTACAAGGTACAATACAAATGCAAGGAGCAAAGCTCAGCTTTCTGGGCATGGTGTGCCGTGGGCAAGGGCAGCAGTGCCGGTGCTGTGTCCCGCGCTTGCTCCAGACAGGGCATTGCTGGTGCTCTGCATGCTGCTGGGACAGCATCACGGGGCTGTCACCATGCTTTGGGGGTGTCACCAAGCCGGAGCCGAGCTCAGCTGTGGATAAATGAAATGCCACCTAGTGACAGTGGGTTTCTTAAATTCAAGTGGTAAAATTGCTAATTGTAAGTGCAGCATTAGGGGGATTCTGTGCAGGTGCATAGCTGGATTCCAGACATGGAAATCCAACAGCCTTGCTAAACAGACCAGATTTATTGCAACTTGCTTAGTGTTGAAGTTCCCTAGCAAATTTGAAGATCCTACCCCTTTAAAAAACAAAAACAAAACCAAAACAGTATCAATTGTATTTGCCAGTTTACCTGTTCTACTGTTTTATCAAGTGGAAATGTTGCTGCTGGCCTGCCAGAAAGCCAGGACTTCAAGGGTCTGTTTTAATTGTGAGGAACTGACTGTGATGCTTCCAGGGCTGCAGAATGACACTCCTGCTGTCACCTTGCTCATTCACGCTGAAGTGCAGGTAATTAGTGAGGAAGCGCTGGTTCCTCTAATTGTTCAGAAAAGCAAGGGTGCCTCTGGCATCGCCGTGGGAGCTGGCTGCCGCTCGCCTCCAGCCTGGTGCCCCCATTCCCAGGGCTGTGCAGGGTCTGCGGTGCTGAGCCCCATCCTGGCAGCATCCCTGCTGCGGTCAGGACTGGTGAGGAGCTCGAGATGGAGCCTGGGAAAAAGAGTCGCTTCACATGCAGGAAGGTTTTTGAAGACGAGCTCGATTGACCTGTATCCTTTTGAGAATTGTGTGTTGAACAAGTTGAGAACAATGCAGAGCTGTATGAGACCCTGAGATATCAGTGATGGGTAGTTCCCTGCACGGTGCTGCTGGGGTTTGCAGAGCTCTAGTCCAGTTCTCTTATTGGTCTCTGAGCTTTGGACAACGCTACAGTGATGGAGGCTTTCAGCTAACATCTTCATTTTTGCTGATTTAATGTCACGTTCAAAGGTTTGATGAACTACGAAACAGAATGGCCCCACTGACATGGTATCAGAAACACTGCTCACTTTCAATGTATTGCTCTTTCTTCCCTTTCTGCTTTAAGATGTATAAAAGACAAACAAACAGTGCATCTTCTGCATTTTGGGTGGATTCATTCAGCAAAGAGCAGTGTTCAGTCATTGTCTTGCCTTACAGTATCAAATGGTAGCAGACTTGTTCCAAGACGAGAAGGATGCTGCGTCCACCACTTCCGTGGGGAAGGGAACATCCAAAATCAACGTCCGTTCAGCCAGACCAGTGATCAAAGCTGCCAACAAGGAGCACAAGAAGACGGTGGGGCACCAGGTAACGTGTGATATGAGCGGATTGGTCAAGTGCTCTGTGCTCACTTACTCCAAACATTGGTAAAAAATGATGGCATAAAAGGTGACGGTGGCTGGTGGAACAGTCTTGTCATAAAAAATAAAAGCTCTCCCAGATTATACACATCTGTGTGATTTAAACATACTGCATCCTGAAGTTTCTTGAGGTTTGGGTTGCAGACAGAGTGTCTGATACTGTGCAAGCTTAAAAAGAGGAAAAAAAAGTAGTTAGGGAGTTTTTGGCTCTATATACTAAAAGAAGAGGTGGTTGCATATCTTCAAAGTTTTCATTGTACCCCCCATGGAGTAAGAGGTGAATAGCTTCCAGTTGTGGGGATTCAAAGTGACTAATGAAATGGAGGCCAAGGGCAGGGGAAGGGAGGAACATGAGGGCAGGGGAACGGGGCAGCTGAACCCAGGTGCATCTTTATGGTTAAGATCTCGTTTCTTCAGTTTGAAGGGGAGATAAATTAGAAGGTGTTGTGGGGGAAGGTGAGGAGACTGCTGTGACCCATATTGTAGGATGGAACTATCTGGCTGCTCTATTTTGGACACCTTCTAGCAGTGTCTCTGGAAGAGCAGACTCAAGCTGTCTTGACTAGGAGGAGCTGAGACATTGCTTAAGGAGGAGGCTGCTCTGGGATCCACTGGACTTGTATCCCAAGGTATTACAGTGCTCATAAACTGAAAATAGGGAGGCTTTGGCTTGAGAAAAAGAGCTTTTTTTCCCCTCTGTGAGGACAATTAAGCAATACTACAGGGGTCCAGAGAGGTTGTGCTGTCTCCATCCTCGGAGATTTTCAAGATCCAGCTGGGTGAAGCCTTGAGCAAACGTTTGTTGCTGTTGTACATCCTTCAGCTGGAAGCCCTGTACCCACCAGTGTCTTGCTGCTGTACGTGCTGGGCTGACTGGGAGGTTCACACTATGTTGCATCCAGAGGCTGGCATCCCTGGTGGCTTGCAATGTCTGCTAACATGCATAATGTCTGCTATTTCACTGTACAGAACCTTCATCCCTCCTAAAAATGAGTGGTTTTGTCTTTCAGTTCCGCAACTCACTGCATTTGCTAATGGAGACTCTGAATGCTACCACCCCGCACTATGTGCGCTGCATCAAGCCGAATGACGAGAAGCTCCCGTTCAAGTGAGTGGGCTTTCAGATGGGCAAATGTGTTCAGCTGCGTAGGAGCAGAGAGTGCTTTGGACTCTTTCTCTTCCTAAAGAGATTGCCCCTCTCATAATGCAGTTCCATAACTGGAAGGTCCCAGCAGTTTGCTGGTATCGCCTCTCTTGGATTTCATGAAGCCTTATGTGTTCCTCATGCTCCTGAAATGGAGGCTAATGCAGATCCTAGTAATTCATAGATATGCTCTGCAGATACTGGGTATGCTGTAGTACATCCTTGCTTTGCAATGATAGGGTCTTCAATGCAATTTCGTTTTAGAATTGCTTTGATTTAAATAGTAGTAAACGGTGGGAAGTAGCAGAGAAAGAAATAAAAATGTAGAGATGAGTAGTGTGCTTGCAAAATGCCTTGTAAAATGAACAATAATGTCTTGGTGCTTCCAAAATAAATGTNAAAAAAAAAAAAAAGACTTGCATCAAGGCAGATTTCCAGGTGAGTGAACAGCTGAAGGAAAAAGCTGGTTTTGATCTTTCTCTGTAGTTCAGAGGTGCATTGCAAGCTGTGAATGTTGTGAGCAAATAGCTGTTAGCCTTGTTTGACCTCTTAGATAATGTATTTGCACCCAATTTTGTTCCCTGTAATTCCAGTAAAGCTTGGCCATTGGTATACAGGGACCTCATATATCTTGCTGTGATGTCTTTTAAAGGTGCTGCCATAAACTGCAGGTGCTGACATTTAAGAAAGCAGGGTTATAATTGTAACTCATAATCAGGCAGGCATTTCCCTCCAGCTGATGCAATGCAGCCTGAATGCTCCCAGCGAGCACGGTGCCACCTCGGAGTGGTACCTTTGCCACTAGGAAGCTTCCCCAGCTTGGCTCCTCTCCCCCTGCAAACAGCAAAGCTAACAGTATTAATGGTTAGAAGATATTCGGGAGCTTGCATTTAACTCATTCATTAGATGATTAGTTAACAGATCTGGAGAAGACTGTTAGCTGTCTGTGCTGGGACAGCAGTTTCTCTGGTCTGTTGTATCCGTTCTATGTAACATTTTGTAGGTACAGTGGATGCTCAGGCCTCAATGTCTTGTTGCCAATCTCTGAGATTTATTCATTTAAATGAAATTCAGGATTCCACTTTTTGTTTGATTTACTTTCTTTAGATGAGGTGTGGAAGTATTTTCTAACTTTCTGTCGTGGAAGTTTGGTAGAGGCTCTGCGTGGTGAACTGGCTTCACCTTTGCAGAGGCTGTTCCCAAGACTCCATTTCCCTACTCAGCTGAACTTTCAGCCCAACCTTCCTCACTTCTTTGCCTTTATCTTCACAATTCAGTTTTTCACACGATGCTCAAGATAATGTCGTTAGTATCATTTTCTAAACGTACAAACTTCTGGTGGTCAAGGTGCAGTAAATTATCTAAATAAACTCAGTTGTACTTCTAAGACATTCTGGGCAGCAGTACCAGGAGGATAATGCTGTTTGTGTGAGTGGTGACTTGGTCCAATGCAATGCTTCCCATCTGGCGAATGTCAGAGTTGCCAAAGCTCAGGATTTTGGGAACAAAGGGCAAACCGAAAGAGAGACAGGAGTTGTTCTGGAGGAGCAGCGAGCAGGTTACTGTCTGCAGCCGGCATCGTTGCAGAAGTTGTTGTGTGCTGGAAGTGATGGGAGGATGTTCTGGGTCAGGTCAGTGCTGTTGCTTCCCCATTTATGAGCCAGAACACACTGGTGCAGGCATCTTATACTCGGGGCTCTTCTGCAAGACAGATCTCTTCTTCCTCCTCACCCATCACAGATTGCTTTATTGAAATTGTGATCCGGGGATGTTAATATTGCTCTTGCTGCCACCAGCTTGAGGCGTTTGTATCTTTAGCATGACTTGAATGAAGAATTTGCTTATATGTAAAACTCACATCTGGAAAAAACTGGCAAATACTGGGATGGCTGTAAAGGATTCTGCATTTCACTGGAAGTTGATGCAAAGTTCATCAGTGCAAATTGCTGATGGAAATTATGTGCCAGCAGTGAGGGTGGATGCCTGCTAAAAAGAGGAGGGCAGACAGCTGAGAGCAGAAATATCCTGAATTTCCACATGACACCTACCAAAGTCCTTAGTCTAGAACATGAGCATTGCTCTTCTTGGAAAACTTAATGGTCTCCAAACCTGTGGGAACTGTTAACTACCTGGTTTTGCTATGGGATTTAATATATCAGATGTATTTTACTGTTGAATTGGATTTCTTTCTGGAAGTATGATGTTGCCCTTATAGCTGCAAAACTAATACTCTCTGGTTCATCAGGCAGCCTCTGATGTGATAACCTGTTCTATCCTTATCAGTTGTGTTGCTTTACACAGCTGGGTATATTTTGGCTGTGAAGACTAGTTGCAACAGATTGTTGTCCAGACCCAGGAGTACAACTTGGTATTGATAGCAGAGCAATAGCAGGGTCCATTGCACCTGAAAAGCACAATGTCTGGTGACATGGAGAGAAAATGTGCAGCATCTGTGCAGCCTGCTCCCAAACCAAGGCATGGGATTTGTGCATGGTTATATCGAGGTTCACAAGGGAACAGGTGTGGGCAAAAGCTATCCACAGATGCATGGTTATCTTCAGCCCCTACACCTACACAAAGATGAGAGCAGAGCTTTCTTCCACAGATTGGAAGCTAACTCATGTCCCCTAAAGAGTCACTATCAATCTGCTTCAGGCAATAATACATTTTTTCTCGCAGCATAATGTACCGATGGATATAAGGGACTGTATTCCTTAACAGGCACTGTGTATATCAGCAGGTTCAAAATTTGATATATTGCAAAGAATGCCAACATACACGTTCTCATGGATGCTTTAGATTGATGATGTGGGTTACCTTCTCACTGTGCTCATCTCTGTCCTACATATCATTGCAGATTTGATCCAAAGAGAGCGGTGCAGCAGCTGAGAGCTTGTGGAGTGCTGGAGACCATCCGCATCAGTGCAGCTGGCTTCCCCTCCAGGTACCGTGCTGGGGCTTCAGCGCAGCGTTGGGCTGCTGGCATGCTTTGCTCAGCAAGTTCGCTATCTGGGGGAAGGGAGCAGAAAACACCAGTGTTTGCAGGACAAACGGTTTAATTAGGTTGCTCTATACCTGGGATAGATTTTCACCGTTTTATATTTTTATTTGCAAACCCCCATTATCTCCCGGGATTCCTCAAATTGAAGAGGTTCGTTATCAAGTGATGAGCTGCAAAGTGGAGCTGCTGGAGGGTGCATTGTGTCACATCCAGCATTTGAGTTGGTGCTCTCAGTTTGGTGCAGAGAAGTAATTTGACATGGTGAATGGTGAAATTTCTGACAATGCTGGTGGGGGCCAGATGGGGGAATACAGCTCCCCTATGGAGGTGGACAGCAACACAGCAATAAAGGCTCTACATCTTCTGCATTTGGCTTGCAGGGAAGCAAGTGTTGCCCTAAAGGACTTCCCCGGCTTGCCTGAAGCTCCCCATATAAAAGCTCCTTGCCCTCATGTGGGCCTTCAGAGTTTGCTTTTTTTTTTTTTTTTTTTCCTGGCTTCAGACATCTGCTACAATAGTCATTTTAGTCAAAATTACTATTATACTTGCAGAGAAAGAAAATAAGGGTTGTAAATTATTATTGCAGAGTTTCACACAGCACATCCAAAGCATATTGGGCTTCAAAGTCTTGCATGTTAAAAAGGAAAGGTTATGGGAGGTGTGGCTCTTGCTGATTGCAATGTAAAATTCAAAAGAGGTTTTTAGGGCCTAATAAATCAGAAAACATAAACTATAAATAATCTCTGAAGATGACAAGGGCAAATAATTCTAAAAATGCATCAATAGCATTTTAGTGCTGAGCAGCTTTGTGTTAATGTCAGCATAGCCATCAGCCTTTTTGTGTGGAACAAAGGAGTTATAAATACGCTCGGTACCGAGTCGACCGGGCGTGATGGTGAGTGCCACCAGAAACTCCCACCCCCGTTCTGGGCAGGATCGTGATTTTTTTTCCCCATCTCCCGCAACGCCACAGCGATGGGGATCATCCCCTGAGCTCTGAAGTCCTTAAGGTGTTTGTGGAAGCAGCTATTAACACATTGCTCCTAAATTACGCGATCTCTGAGCCACAGTTTTTTTTTTTATTGCCTTCTTCGTTAAAGTAGCTGCAGGGCCAAATCTGACTGTCATCCTCCTGCAGTGAAAGCCCTAATGCAATGAAATGGCTGTGGTTTATTTTGGAAGAGGCCACAAAGGCAGTTTTATGTGGTGGTGTTTTTAAGTTTTAATTTCCCTAACAACTGATAGCGTTTCTTCATCCCTGCCACTAAACTCTGTAGCACAGACCCTATGGCACTAAAATACACGTGTGGTTGGTAACCGGGGAGGGGGACAGGAGAAAACACAGCAGCACCTGGAGACCAGCCAAGGTCTATTTACGGCAAATACTTGACTGGTGTGAAGAAAAATCCAAAAGGGACCTCCAGTGTAAGCTGCTTGCATGCTTTTGGGTCTGCTTGTATGCTTTAGGCTATGAGGTCTTTTTTTTCCCAGGACACTAAGAGTACAAAACTCTTCCATCACTGCAACTTGTCAGTTTTTGTTTTTTCTCCAGGGGAAAAAAAGGGTGCAAATAGCTATTTCGGCCTTTCAGAGTGACCTTCTCAAGATCAGTGTTTGGGATGCGTCAAGGAAAGATTTTTCTTTGTTTTAACGTTTCTGTAACATAATCATACACAGAAACAGCTCCACAATAAATAAGATATTCACTTTGTGTTCTGGTAATTCTCTGGTCATCAAATTCCAGCCTTGAAAAGCTGGAACCAGGAGTTTGTACAACATCACTGAAAGATTGTGAGTACTCTGTATATTTGAATTGGTTTTATAAACCAGCCTGGCAAATCTGCATCCATAGGATCATAATATGTGGGAAATGTAATAGATGCTTTAGTTCTGAGTTTTGCTTATGTGCGTGAGATCAGTTTCAATTTCCATCATAGTGAGCATTGATTACTCCTCTGTATTTCCTTTTATACTGATACAAATTAGTTTATCATGGTTGATTAAGGATCACCGAAAAAGGAGAGTCATTGCTTGAAGCCTAAACTATGAGTGAAGGCTCTAAATTTAGATCCCTTAAAATAATCCTGCAAAACTTGAAATCTTTGTGAGTTTTCTTTTACTTATGTGTAAGCAATTTACTTTTAGAGAAAGCAAGATTTTTTTAAAGAAGTTGTATTAAAGAAAGAGGAGAAAATGTTAAGTTTTATCCTGTAATATTTACATCCAAGTGTTTTCCAGCATCTGTCACAGGAGTAACTTCTGAGAGTAATGTGGCTTTGGGTTGGAGATCTCTGGATAAAGCCACCTTCTGCCATTATTTCACGCTTCTCCATCACTGCTATTTATGGGTTGAAGAACTGAATGTTTTGAGGCTTCAGTGATCTTTTACCTGGTCCCTTTAAGAGAAGAAAAAAAAAAATTAATACAGTTTTCAGTGTTCTTCAACCCACATAAGATGTGATAGACTTCCACTGAAAGATGAAGCCTCGCGGTCCCCACGTTGGGTACGCCTGGCTTTATTTTATTATTTCCATGGTACGCTGCATTCCGCAACTATCTCAAGTAAATTGAAAATGTATCATTTGGCTTGAAATGTTACACAGCCGTTAAGAAATGTATTTGTTAGTATGTAGATAGACGACACTGATGAATGGACTGTCTTAGAGGCATAGATAGTGTATCTATCATCATCTTTCATGGGCAAAGCATGGAAGATGTCTCTGTAGTATAAGCCATTCATCTTCTTCTGTAGAAACTAGCTACATAAAGATTAGTCTATAGAAAATGAATTGGTGCAGATCTCCATTAATAGCAAAATACTCCTTAAAACATGTTTTTCACCTGCATTTTATCAGAACTGTACAATTTCCTTCCTGCTGTTTCCCGTGGTTTCTGGTCAGCAGTACAATGGAACTGGTCTCCCACTGTGCAGTCAATTTGAATCACGTTATCATTGCAGCCTCTCTGAGATGCTGTTATTGTACTTGTTATGTAGGATATTTATTGCTTAAGTATTCTTGGTGCTTGGCTGCTTCCTCTGGTCGCTGGAGCTGACTGTCAGATGCTGCATCTTTATATCAGTTTGGTATGAAATCACAGCTGCTTAAACTCTGCAAACATTAAACATCCATAATTAAAATGTTTCATGGGCATCCTTGTATACAAAATCATTTTTTTATAACGTGCCTTTAGGCACTTTGCAGTCTTTTCAGGGAAACAAATCCTATAAATGACTTTGGCTACCAGCAGTTCTATTTGCTCACTCCCCCCACCCACAACAAAGGTAATATATATAGTGCTTTTTTTTCTTGTTCTGCTCTTTGAACGTATTCCAGATAATTTCAAGCAATGCCAGCCTGCATGTTTTAGAGCTAATTGAAAGGCAAATCTATTCTGCTGCAGTAAACAAGGCAAGAGAAATTTTCTCCCTGAATCGGTTTCTAAAATAATTGCATGTCCAGTCTTGACTCATATATTCCACCCGCGTGCCCCCAGACAGTCCTCAATTCCTACAGAAAGTTCGATATCGTCCACCTCCTGTGCTGCTTACAGCACCGATCCCTTCAGCTGGCAGCACCACGTGGCACCCGCAGGATTTCTGTTTTTGGTTTGTTTGTGCACCGGCACAAAGTCGGGTGCACTCGGCAGGCGGTCCTGGGATGGCCGGGGTGATGGGGCGTTGTGTTTAGCTGCCTTAGTGGAATGATTTTGCATTCAGTAATTTTAGGCCATGGAGAGAAACCATTTTACGGTTGAGCCACAAAAGCTTAAAGCTCATATTATACTTCTCCTTTCAGCTCCTCATTCAGTACTGCTGAAACAACATTGCTGTAACTACCAAAGCAATTGGAGGTATTTTGGGCAGTTGCTGACTGCTTGGAGAGATGCTTTTGGAGGGGTCCTCAGGAGCCTGAAGCCCCCCATGTTTCCTTGCCCGAGCCCTGCCTCCCGTTGTGAGGTCCCAATAAATGCAGCTCGCTGTGCCCAGGGCTCCTCTGCTTGCAGGAGCAGCCCATTTGCTTTGCACTCCCTTGCAGTTCAGTGCAAAGCTTCCAAATCTCTTCAAGCCACAGATACAGCACTTCATCTGTGGCCTGTGTTATGGTTTATTCCCTCTGTTTAATTCAAAGAAATTGCTGGGTTTGTTGACCGAGTCTCCTGCTCCTGGCCAAGCCAGTAAACATCCTCCTTGCTGCTCAAGCCCCAAAGAGTTTTTTTTTTCCACAGGCTTAAGTTATTTTCCTGTGTCCTTCCATTCCTTTTATTGCCTCTTCCCTTTAGTGAGCTGTGTTAACTTCAAAGCAAAATATTGATGTTTGGGGTTGGTTGTGTTTGATTTCAGCTCCAACATCATTTCCTTGGGAAAGTTTGAGTAGTGTCCGTTCAGTCCTTTGTGCCCCCTTCTCCCTTTTTTTTTCAGCTATGCAGGCACAAAAATCCTCCTGGTTACAGCTCTTCACCTTCATCTCCTGTAAGCTATAAGGAAAGGTGTTTATTTAGTGGCCTTGGTAGTGTCCAGTTCCTAGCAGTGAGGTGTGCCCTTGCTGTGTGGTGTGGGACAGCATCCTGGAAACCCGAGGGGTGATTTTAATTAAATACCTGTCAACAACTTGAACTGAGGTATAACCTTCTTGTCATCTCCCCTGACCTGCTAAGCTGTGGGGTAGCAGGGCACATCATTTGTCTTGTGGTGGTAATCACTTTGTGGTCTAGTAGGAGGGAAATACGTTTTCTCTTTTTTTTCCTTTTTTTCTAACGAAGATGCAGATGTTGAAGCTTAAAAAAAAAAAAAAAAAGAGGAAACAAAATAAAAAAGACATGTAAAAATATGTGAGAAGACCATTGAAAAAAATCCATATGGACCAAAGCACTGTATTTCTGTACAAGAAAAACCTCTCTTGTAGGATTGGGGGATCATGTTTGTTTTTCTTGAAGCACATAGTTATAAGGTAATTTTACACTGCTTTGAACCTGACGTCGCTTAACCAGCCACGTTGCGTGGAACCTAAGTGCTTTAATTGTTCCTTTCTCTGCGGAGATCCTGAAACAGCACCTATGAACCTCTGCAGCTTTCCTTTGCTCGTTAACTGGGACTGCAGATACTGTGGTGAAGCTCCTGATGGACCACTTGAGCCCCAGCACAACAGAGCTTTTTCCTTGATATTCTGTGGACAATAACACAAGAGGTGTGAACTCAGGACTGTCGCCTCCTGTTAAATCAGCCAGGATGGTAAGAGCAGTCTCGCTGCAGCAAGAGTGAAGCAGTGTTACACCATGGAGGTGCAACGTGTGGCAGCGAACCTCTGGGAGATGTGGCTGGAGGTGGGGAAGAGCACTACAGATGCCACCAGCCTGGCGAAATGCACCGACAGCAATCAGCGAGCGTGTTCCCTGACACTTCCATGGTCTCATGTGAGACAGTCTTAAAAAGTGAGTTATGGTATCTATGTTATAGATGGACTCATGGAAATGAGTGGAAAAACAGTTTTTACCACCACGTGAAATGAGAATGACAGGCTCTGAAGAAAGATCCTCTATACAGTGATTTTTATGAACTGGTTTTAAGGAACTTCTGCAGGTGTCTGACTTTGGTTTGAAAGCAGCTGTGGGATTGCTGTCTCTGTCTCAGTACAGGAAGATGATGGATTTTGCTGCTTTCTGCTCAGCTTGGACCTGTGCCCTCAGCTATGTGTGTGGCCTCTTCTCCATCTGCTCTTTGCTGGAGGAGCCTGGGTGGCACCCACCAGATAACTTCTTCCTCCAGATAGCAGCGGTTAATAGCAGCAGCCCCAAAGCAGACTGGCAGGTTAATGGGAATACTCCCTCCTCTCAGCCCCCCCTGAGCTGCCCCACAAACCTGGTGTGAGCAGCACCTCAGCTGGCCGGGACATCTCCAGTGCTGCATGCCTGCCTTTGTGCCGCGGGCACGGCGTGCACTGCCTCTCCCGGCGCATCTGGCCCCGGTCTGCGTGAGCTCAGCCGTGCTTAAACCAAAAACGGGTGTTATTTGCGCAAAGCAAAAGGATTAATGGGAAACGCAATCATAAAACAAAGGCTTTTAGAAAGCAAAGGCAAAGCAAGTTTAAGCTTAAACCCTGCGTGACACAAGCCCGTAGTCTTGCATCGTCCTTGTGTTCAGTTGTGCTGCACCTTGCCCCATACCAGATGTCTTATTTGTGGGGTACGGCTCTCTGGCTAGTGATAACCCAGTACTTGCCCTCATATGAGGGCTGGCCCATGCAGATGGGGGTGAAACCTCCAAATCTTGCTCTGCCAGAGCTACCCAGAACATTCTGAGACTGGGAAATCCTTATTTTTCTGACACTCATCGCAACTCCCCTCTTGCTCTTGTCTCTTACCTTGTACTTTAGATGCAATGCTAAGGATGCTAGTTTTTGTCATTCCCATGTTCTTAGCAAATGGCCTTTAGGATGCAGAGTGTCTGTGCAGGAAATGTGTGGCACTTCCCAGTTAGTATATTGCTTTTAATCAATCTGGCTTTCCTTCCCTGCTGAATTTTCTGGACAGATGTAAAACTGTACTGGTCACGTGTTTTAAAATATGTGCAATATTTTCCCCCTCTCTTAGTCCCTAGAATATGTTATTTTGGTGAAGTGGAAAAAATAAGTAGAATTGGGTATAATAATCCAAAAATAAATGCATGGATGGGGCTGCTGGGCTGAGGAGGAGATGTTTCTGCATGACTGCTTTTCACACAGTGTCTCCTCGCTTTGGTGATGCTGTGTGCAGTCATGAGGTGAGGTTCAGGCACGTGAGTAGTTTCATTGAGTGAAGGCACAAATCAAGATCTCTGCAGTTCTCTCCCATCTTCTCTCAACGCTCGTTGTGCCTATTTTTTGAAATAACAATGGCTGTACTTGACAGTGCTGGAAACGCCTAGTGTTTTAATTAAAACTCAGGTTTTGAGGGGTCCATAACTCACTGTGTTAATTTGGAGAAGGCTGAAACTTGGCAGATGCTGAGCCAATTTCAGGATCCGGTCTGCAGGCTCTATATCTAACGGTGATGGCAGGAGATGATAGTTCCTTGCAGTAAGATACAGTGCTCTAATTCCTTCAATTAGTGTTGTGTGTATGGAGGCTTCACCACTGGTGACAGTGAAGCATCTTCCAAGCATCTGCTTTGTCTCTTCAGAGTCCAAAGATATCGTGTTTGTTTTAAGGGTCTAGCAACAGACCTCAGCATGGAGCAATTAGTGAATGAATTGATTTAAATTCATGTTCAACAGAGTTTGGAAAAGCAAAATGATAGAGGATGAATCAAATAGAATCTTTTCCTCATCTTATCTTATCTAGATTGAGTTTTGAAATTTTGGCCAAATGAGGAGATCCCTGATCTCTTCAAAATTAGCATTATCATTTCCATAGGGAACAGCACTGTTGCATTTGACTGGCCCTGGTAAAATGCAGCAGTTTGGGAAGCACATCAAGAGGAGGGAAAGCAAAGTGCTTGACAGCAAAGGTCTGAGCAAAGGCACTTGTAGAAGTGTGGATGCAGGAGGGCTTTTTTCCCTTTCTTTAATAGCACAATACAAACTGTGGGTATAAATAATACCAGGCATACCTAGCCTTTGGAAACATAGACTGCTTCAGCTGATGGTCTGGCAAGTGCTGTATGAAAAGAGCGCTTTGCAATGTAATCAAATTGCTTCTCCACTCAGCTGTTTCCTTGGGCTGTATGATCTATAGCCCAGTTTTACTTCTGCTGTCTGGCTGTGAACGAGAGGATTTGATAACGGGAAGGACGATGCTCCCAGCATAGTGCATGTGGAGAGGAACGTGTGAGCCCTTTTCCTGGATAATCCGTGGCATTCCTGCTCCAGGCTGGAAGTGCGCTGATAAGGGTGGTCAGTGGCAGGGGAGAGCCAAGACCAGGGTCAGATTTGGGGTGACCTTGCTCCTTTTGGGTGGCTTTGATCCATGCTGAGGGTAGTGGTGAGAGATCCCTCAGTACCTGATGTGCGTTTTAACCACATTTAAACTGATATGATGTCAGGACAAGGGGAGGAGAAGGCTCTTAATTTTTACTGTGGCGGAGGGTTGTTTCAGACATGTGCGTGGAGCCTCTTTTCTTTTTCCACTCCTGACTACTTGGGGTTGTATGAGTTTCAACTATGACTCCAAGTGCTTTATTTTTAGGAAATAAAGCCCAGCACACAGACTAATCCTGTGTATGTTTTGCTTTCAGATGGTCCTACCATGACTTTTTCAATAGGTATCGTGTTCTTATGAAGAAGAGAGACCTCTCTAAGAACGACAAGAAGCAGATCTGTCAGACCCTGCTGGAAGACCTCATTAAGGTGAGCTGGGACCGAGTCTTTAGCAACAGCTTTTACAGCACAGAAGCTCATGGCTTTGGTATGACTTGAATTGCTGTCCGTGCTCCTACTGCACCTGCTGCTTGTGCAGGTGCTTATTCAGCCCAGGCAGCCTGGGCTTTTTCCAAAATGAGAGTCTTGAAAGAGGTAGCAAGAGCAAGTGTGGCATGGGATCTCTCGATTACAGTCAAGCTGCAAATGCCATTTCTGGGCTAGTGGAGTCCAGAGTCTGCTGTCACAGACTGTACGTGAACAACTGGCCATCTCCAGAAAACTCATCCCCCGGCCTCTCCTTCTGTTTGTGGCTAGCCATGGCTGGAGCACATTTTAGAGGTCCAATTTTGGATGCTGCGTACAACATCATGAATTGTGGTCAAAATTTGTTCCGTCACCCAAGCATTAAATGCCTCTTTGCACAAATAAGTGCAAAGAGGAAAAACAACAAAAGAAACAAAATCAACAACAACAACAAAAAAACCATGCAATAATTGCCCTATCTTGATGTATGGGAGTCTCCTAATAGCTACTTATATTTAGAAAAAAAAAAATCCTATCGATTGGAACCTTTTCCTTTTACATATTTAAGCAAATAAGTTTCTGCCACGTCTCACCAACACCATACTACTCAGACTTGTGTGTATTATTTTAAATTGCAAATGTGCACACTGTTGAGGAGCCTAAAATGTGCACAGAATCTTTGGCGGGTGTTAATTTTTCATCCCTGCTTTCCTTATGGGTTTTGAGGAATTTACTCACTTGGGTTCCTCTCTGCAAAGGTTGTTTGCCTTATACACTGAGTGTTTGTCTTCTCAGCTGTGGAGTCATTTGCAGTGTGTGTATAATTTTGCAGACGTAAACCTTAATCTTTTCTACAAAATATACCTTTTCTTGAAGTCCCCTGGACTTGCATTGCTCTGTAAATAAACACATTCAAAATTTGTGTAAGTATGTGGAACTTAAGACTGAATCCTAGTGTTTCATTCCTCGGTGGGTTTGTGGAAGCTGAAGTAGTTTGAGGTCTAATAATATGTTTGTTACCCACTTGAGAAGAGATGTTAGCTGAGCTGATAAAATTTGATTCAAAATTTTGTTATCTGTATCTAATGACCAACATAGACTGAAAAAAAAAAAAAGTAATGTTTGCCTTAATTAAATTTAGTTTCCTTTATGCTTTTGAAAAGGATCCAGACAAGTTCCAGTTTGGACGTACCAAGATCTTTTTCCGTGCAGGCCAGGTGGCATATCTGGAGAAACTGCGAGCAGATAAGTTCAGAGCTGCCACAATCATGATTCAGAAGACGGTGCGGGGCTGGCTGCAGAGGGTCAAGTACAAAAGGCTGAGACAAGCTGCAATAGTCATCCAGCGCTACACGCGTGGGCACCTGGCGCGGAGGTGGGTCCTAGGAAGCCCTTCGGGGAAGGGCTAGCTGGGAGGTCATGTGGTAAAACATCTTGGGGCACTTGTATTCTCAGTACATTCTGTCTTGCAGACCTTACAAAATTGGAAGTTTTATATGAGAAACGTGAAAATGCTCTGCATGTGGTGTTTCCTTTCAGCCCCTGTAATAAGAGCCATTTTGTGTGTGGAGGTACAACTGCGGTGAAAGCTTCTGAGCTGAAGTCACACTCCTGGCCTCTCCCTCCAGCCTTATTAGAGGCCAATGATCAAAATTCTCTGCCTCAAACTGATTTTGTATCTATATTAATTTAATTTCTGGGTGCTGGGCCAGGGTAATAACGTAGGCAGCTAGGTTGTAATTGGATGACTAAAGCACTCTGAGATATTTAGGTGCAAGTGTTTCACAGAACTAATATTTTTCTGGAACTACCTCTGGCAAATGGCGTTTGGACCGGTTAGTGAGCACTTCGCTAATTGGTATGCGCTCCTCTTCTGCAGAGACCAGGTTTGTGCCTCCTTGGTATCCAAGGGGAGTTCTCAGAATTGATTTACTGTATTCTTTGTAATGAGAAAAATCACTCCAAATCTCTGGCAATGGGGCTATTTACAGCACAGAATAATAGAGCTACGTTTAACTCTCTGTGTACAGGAATCTCAGGCATCCTGGTTGCTGGCAGCTCACTGGGGTTTCCGTAAATAACGCTGCATTGGAGAGTAGGCTGCTGATAGCGAATGTGGGCTGGGTGTGAGGAGGCAGTAAAGCACTTTTATAGCATCCAAACACGGGTCGCTGTGCATCTGTGCCCCTTGTTCATGTCAGGCACTGCTGTTCTCCTGCATCCAGCTGAGCTGGCTTCAGGCACTTTGCAGATAGGAACAAGGAGGAGATTTGAATCAGAATCATAGAACAGTTTGGGTTGGAATGGACCTTAAAGATCATCTAGTTCCAACCCCCCTCCCATGGGCAGGGACACCTTCCACTAGACCAAGTTGTTCAAGTTTAGGTCCTTTCAGCTTTGTTTCCATTCTTGATAGTTTTCTGTTCAGAGAGACAGCAGTGTGTTAGCTATGTTGCTTGGTTCTGAGCAGCAATGTTCTCCCTGGCTCCAAGTTAGCATCTGCTGATCAGAACTGCTGCTACCAAATCTGCAGCCCAAATAACTCTGCACTTGGGCAATGTAAGATGCCGCTTGTCATGTGAGGAGTATGCTAGAAGGCTCCCGCACAGTCACTCCTCATTGTTGGATATCTATCAATTAATTGGAGCAACAGAAGGTGAAGAACTTGCATGTTCCTTCCAAAGATTTCCTATAAGTCATACCATATTTTGGAAGAATATCAGAGGTGCCATTTAAATTTGCTGTATTATTTGTGCTTGTGAAAGGGATTGGCCTCATGGAGAATCCAGGAATGAGAAGGTCTTAAATGAGCAAAGCTGGGCAGTTTGGTGACTTTTATTTAGAGCTGAGCAGAGATTTTCCTTGTCTCTAAAAGTCCATGTACTTCTCTAGTCTGTAGGACCCTCTTGTCCTTCTTACATCTCACCTGAAGTCAAGGCAATTGAGTCACAAGCAGTAAGAGGAAGGTTAACAAAAAGAGGAGTTGGTGATTAACTGTAGCCTCTCCAGTGGACTCTCTGTGCACATGTGGGGTGTTACAGATTTGGACTCCATATTTGCCTTTGCATCAGCAAACCATCCCTCCTGGCAAGGGAGGAGGAATCCCTGGTAATGTTGAAGTCCTCACCCTGAGACAAGCTATGAGCAAAAGGAAAGAGGCCGGAAGCAGATGTGCAGAAGCCACTTGAAACTCTGGACACCCAAGGGTATGGCTCCATGATGCAAAGTCCTTGCAACTGTCAAAGCACAAAGCAAAAACCACCTGTGTCACTGAAGGTGTGCTCCCCTGGGCCTCTGTTTTGGAGCTGGTGGCCCATGAGTCACAGGTGCCTCCTAATGAGGAGGGTGTGAAATCCCTTTGAATGTGGGGCAGCAAAAGAGAGCATCAGCAGGAGACACCACTCAGGGTTTGAACCATCTGCAGGTGTACAGAGAAAACGAGGAGTCCAAGATCAGTGTCTTTAGCATTCATGACTTTGGGAGCTGGAAAACACCCCTGGAGGATGACTCTTGCAGCCTGGTGTTCCCCATTAATAGCATTTCCCTGGACTTTTTCTGCTGTGGTGTTTCTCCGACATGGTTATTCAATTCACCTCTTTGTGCTGGTGTCATAGAGAAGGATGCCATCAGGATAACTGCTTTCTCTTCTGTTCAGAAGCAGACCATTCCTCCTCCACATTAGTAAGCTCTGGTTCAGAGGGTCCTAATGAGAAACCATCAGCCTTCAAGAAGGGAATATATAGCCAATCTGATATGGCTCTTTTAGTTTTGAAATGTATTTCACAAAATACAGAAGTGGATCAAATATCTATAAAATTCTTCATGCGGAGAGCAATAAATGAATCATAAATTCAGCAAAACAAGCTAATTATCAAATTAAATGGAGGTTTTATGGGCATTTATTAACCTGTGTAACAGCAAATTGAACACAAATTCAGTCGGAGAATGGGAGCAACATGTCACAGAGTTGACCACATCCCTCATTATTTGCTCTATGTGAATTGCTTGGGGTTCTGCTCGTGAATGTTGCCAAACCAGTGCACACTGGTTTAAATGTCAAATCAATTTGCTGCAGTTTTCACTGAGCTGGTGGATACCCCATGTGACACTTGCTTTTTATAGTTATGGAAGTGGAGGGGCCAACCTGGGCATTGATTGGCTCAAGTATGTAAGGCAGAAAGTTCAAGCCAAGGGAAAAGCTGGAGAATATTTGTTTTTAATGCTGTTCAGGAATAATGAGGTGTATGCTGATCTCTGGTTCTAGTGCTCCCAGGGTCCATGAACATTGATTGCATACAAGTTCCCATTATCCTAGCGGAGACATGCTATCAGCTTCCCTTTTCTTAGCCTTACTGCTGGGATGGTCTTTCTTGAATACTGTCAAACTACTTTGGGACAAAAGGTTTTTCTCACCATAAGGTTTAATACTTGTTATGATAACAAGAAGGAGAGTTTAGTTTTATTGCTAACCTTTTCCCTGTGCTTTGCAGACTTGTGGAGCACCTGAGGAGGACGAGAGCTGCCATCACCTTGCAGAAGCAATACCGAATGCTGCGCATCCTCCGAGCTTTCCAGAGGGTCCGCAACGCAACCATCACCATTCAGGCTTTCGCTCGGGGCATGTTTGTCAGGAGAATTTATCGCAAGGTAGGACTCCGCGGACTGTCTTTGCATTAGAAATGAGTAGGAAAATCCTTCATATTTACCTCCGCGGCATAGCACAGTGATATATTTACTGTGGATGTTTTGATATTTTAATAAGCCGACTGCCTCAGGTGTTTCTAGAGTGCACACGTTGATGGCAAGCATTGCCATTTAAAGCTGTGCAAGCAAAAATGATTTTGGCAGCAGCACCACAGAGGAGAAGCTAAATGAAGTTAGTCATACAAATGCCAGAAGGCATTGTGGAAATCTGGAAATGTCATTTGATCTAACCCATACTCTGCAAAAATTTCCCTGTCAAACAGAAGCTGTGTCTGAGCCTCGCTGCAGGTGCCATTTCCAGTATGGCAGGAAGACTGGTGGGGTCTGTCATGGAAGGCAACAAGTCATTTATTGATAGAAATCCCTCTTTAATCGGTTCTCTCCATTAGCTTCTTGTGTTAAGCCAAGAGCCGGAAGCACAGCAGTGAAGGTCTGATGACAGTAGGTGTTACAGTGACAGATCATCTCTGTAAAGAAACTGAGAACAGCTCTGGGGAGTCCTCTGTCCATTCTTCAGATCCAGCTTCATGTTAGTAGTCACCAAGTCTTATTGTGCCTGAATGGGTGGTCACAGGGATACTTGAAATCAGAGGCAAGATGAGCCAGGAGGGGCGAGCCGGCTCCTGGAGATGGTGGAGGTTACCTGGACACCTGGTGACCCACCGGTGATCAGGGATGTCCTCCAAAACAGAGCATTGGGTGCTGGCGATGAGGAATTTGTGCTTCCATTGCTTTTTCAGCATCTCTTTTCAAATTAGAAGCCTCTGCGGGGGAGGCAGCTGTTCCAGCATTTAAAAATTATTTGAGATTTAAGACAACCCAAAATCTCAACAAGGTGAAGTTGGCTGATGGCCAGGCCTCTCAAACCTGGGCATCCCTCATCTCTGGAGCACCTGGATAGAGGTGCTGGTTCAGGTGCATGCTTGGCAGCAGATGCAGAGCTGCAGGTGTTGCTCCCTGGAGTCAGGGCATGCCCAATGCCCATGAAAACTTTGCTGTCAGGCTAGAAGAGGTCCCCAGGTAAATGCATGAGGTTTTCTTCTGCATTTTGGGCCACCCCAGCTAGCTTTGTCTGTAAGAGTGCCAAGGTTGGAGACATACAAAGCTCATTTCAGACTAACTCCTGCTGCATCCTAAATTCACAAAATCCCTTTGTTCTGAATTAAAATTTTCAAATGTAGACAAAACCTTAGGGTAAAACAAAAGATTTGTAAGGAGAAGCTGATATGGTACTTTTTATGATACAACTTATCCCAAACTAATAACAGCAAAGTGCCTTGTAATCCTTAAATTCTCCTGGTATTTCTTTCCTCATAATACTGCAGCATAAATCAACACAAGAAAGTTATTAACAACATGCTGTTGTCTCTCTAAAATATTAGCCTTCAGTTTGAGCGAGGAGAGCTGAAAAGCCACCTACTGAAAAGGCTGCTGTAAATTTTTGCAGGGAAATACAATACAAAAGTGCCAGAAATTTTGTAAAACGAAGTACAAGTTTCTAGAAATCAAATCATGCAAGAGTACTGGCTGCAGACTGAAGGGAAAGGACTCCAGGGTTTTGTCTGAAGGTTATCCACATGATGAGAAAACCACCAGGGCAGCATTTATCTGCAGCAGAAATTATTTTAATGCAGAGATGGAATTCATAAAATATCAAAACCTGTTCTGGTATCAGTTATATCTGGTGCTGAAGGGACAGTATATTTATTGCTATGTTGGTGGCTGGTAATGGCTATGTAACTTGCTAGCTATGGATCTTGTGAATCTGTGCACTGTTTCTAGGTGGCCCATGAAGTATGTGAGCACAGATGTCCCCTAGTCACCAACCAGGATCATATACCCTCTTGTTTCAAGGCCAAGCAGGTTTTGACTCATTCTAGAAAGCAGTATGGCTCCTGAGAGAGGACTGGATGTGCCCTGCCTGCATCAGTGTCTGGAGAGATCCTGTAGGACAGGAGATTGAAGTACCCCTTCCAATGTATAAAGGAGGATGCAAAATATCAGACCCTGTCTGAAGCCATCACCTCCTGCACCTGCCGGGATGCTCCTGCTTGGAAGGAAAGTCCTTTTGAAGGCAATCTAGGAGGTGTTGAGTGCCATGTCATGGCAAAGCAAGGGTTGCTGCTACCTTGCAGGTGCCTTTTCTCCCTTGATTTCCTGTTTTCTGCCTGTGTTTTATAGGTCCTTGCAGAGCACAAAGCCACCATCCTCCAGAAGTACGCCCGTGGCTGGCTGGCCCGCACTCGCTTCCGCCGGGTCAGGGGTGCCACCATCGTCCTGCAGTGCTACTACCGGCGCATGAAGGCCAGGCAGCAGCTGAAGGCGCTAAAGATCGAGGCTCGCTCAGCACAGCACCTGAAGAAGCTTAACATTGGCATGGAGAACAAGGTGGTCCAGCTTCAGAGGAAGATTGATGAGCAGGTACGTCCTGAGCCATGCTGGGACAAGTGTGGTCCTGCTTCTGCTTTGCCTCTTTGCTGTCCATTTCTGGGAAGGATTTTATCTTCCCACAAGGTCTGGGAAGTGCATCGTGGTGGCAGCAGCCTTCTCCTGCTGCTGGCCAGACATTTGTAAGGGTGGGACACCGCCATGGAAGTGCAAGAAGTATTTGGATCTTGGGTGTCCACCTTACTTGTGAAGAGCATGCTCAGTAAGCTGCAAAAGTTGTGTTATAATGGTTGGTTGTGTGAACTGCCCAGAAGGAAGATAGAATCAGATAATTTTGAAAACTGTTGCTCGAAAATCCAAGCCAGCTCCAAGAAAGTTTGCTATGTCAACCAGGCTTTGGGCTGGATTTTTACATTACATTTTGTGTTGCAAGTACTGGGGATGCAGAGCATCTGCCAGGCTGGTGTACTGAGCCGTGTCTTTTGAGTCATGTTACCCAGAAGGTAATGGGTAAATTGGGTAAGTACTCACTTTGCAAAGTAATTTGAACATGTTTGTGTTATTAGTTATAACACTTCTTCTTAAGTAAGAGCCATGATGAGGGGTGAGATGGTGTGATGTGATAGATGTCTGTGTGGATGGCTTTACAGTCTTAATGTGACAATTTTATCACAGAGAGGCCTTCATCAAATGCTACTTGTCATAAATGAGCTGCAGGATACTTGCTTGATTACACATTTAGGAGGGTTTTTCCACCTACTAACACAAGAGCATGCAAGTTACTCTGATAAATACCTTCTGTTGCTTCCCAGTGCTGTGCAAGGACTTCAGGGATGAGTAATACGAGTATTTCATATTTCTTATGAAATACTGGGTAGGACCCAATTCTGTCCACTAATATCAACAGGGAAATTCATATTCCTTAAACTGTCCTTTCACAGGCAGCAGAAACATTCTCTGTAGGTCAGGATACCTACTTCTTTGTAGTAGCAGTTACTAATAATTGCAGGTTAGTGTTCTGCTTAGGATGTGTCAGGAAGCCATATCCATCACACGCAATTTCCTTGCAGCATTAAATCTCTCCCATCCCTGTACGACAGGAGAGGTCCTGCGATGAAGAAGATGAAAAATGACTGTGCGTTGGCTCAGATGCTGCAGAGTCAAGACACCTGGGAATTTGCATTGCTGCTGGCCACTTTCCTTGCTGTATTAATTGGCCACAACATGTGCATCTCAGTAGAGTCTGACATTTAAACTGTTGTGTTTAATTTTAAAATGCCTGCTTGCATACTTAGGTTTTGCAGACAAACTGTAAGCTACGAAGAGGAAAAACTTGGGCATAGGGTTTTCTATACATCCATGTACCAGAAACCTGTTTGATATGACTGTGCTTCATTTGAAGGTGGAATTAATTATGACAGGTGATTTCAGGTCCGTGAGTTCGGGCTGAAGGCGTGCCGTGAGCGTGAAGCTCAATGTGAGCTCTGCTGAGCCTCTGGGCTTGGTGGAGCAGCAGCAGTATTTTTTTTTTTTTCTTCAATTCCTTGGCATTTTCTGCCAGGGAAAGCATGGGGGTGGAACAATACAGAACAAACAGTCTTTGGTTAAGGTTGGCTTTCCTGTGGGGGACTGTGAAAGCAGCAGGAAGCTCTGCTTTAGGGAAAGAGGCACGGGGGGCTTTTAAGTAGGCAGAAATAATGGGCTGGAGCTCGTCTCGATCTCCCTCAATCTCTGTGCAGACAGTTTTGAAGGGGTTACTTTGATGCTTTCTGTGTAACTTTTGCAGGAAGAATTACAGCTCAGTATTACTCCTGACGGCCTGTCCAGTGAGCTAATTTTAACCATCATTTCAGGAATGACAGGTTTCCCTGGGATGCTTTGGAAGTGCTAATGAGCACTGTTCCACTAGAATTTCATTTCAGTGCACTGGATTTTGTTTCCCGGCAGCAGCAGTTATATTTTCCCTGAAGTATCCCTGTTTCAGTCCTTGCTAATCTATAAACATGACCTTTTAAAATACCCATTAACTTTTGAGAAAATAAATTGCAGGTAACCTGGAGAGCTGCAGTTGTATCCTTATCTGACTAGCCATGGAAGAAAATGTTTCTATTTCTGCCTCTTTAGCTCATGCATGGATAGAGATATGCAGTACTTGGTGTGCCCCTGAAGAAGAGAAGATCTTTGAAAACATTAAAACCTATTATTGTATGTCAGCCACTGCTCATACACTCTAGCATCCATAAGTGGGCCTGTTTAATTCAGTTTCTAAATCAGGTGAGGGACTTCCGCACAAACAAGAAAGGATTAAATCTGTTTTCCTGGAGAATATCTGCACTGGACTACATTTTCTATTCATAATGGACCACTTTCTTTGTTTTCCGTTCTTTTCAGTTAAGTGAGTTTTTTTTATATGTATATTGTAGCTGCGTGAGGCACTTTAAAGATTTTTACCAAATTTAGCTTTATGTGTTCATGCGGGCAATATTTAGACCCACGTTGAGCTCTCTACACTGTGTCTGCAAGTGTTAGTCTCTTTGTGAGCATCTATTGTGAACACAACTAGTTTGGATAACAGTAGCAATGAAGCTGTCGCCTCTGTCATCAGTAGCAAAACAAACCCTCGATTCATTCATGGAACATGGGTTGAAACCAGGACTGTCACAGCTCTGCTTGGCTGGATAATGATTTAAAATAAAGCAAGCCCAAGTTTAATGAGGTCGGTCGAGCAATCTTGGATTGCAGTGGGACCAGCCCTTTCAGTACAAGACAGTGAATGCTCTCTCGTGTCTCTGGTAGCTAACAAGAAAAAGCATTCCTGTGCATTTATGTTGCATCTGAATTGAAATCTCGGTTAGCTTGTGTGTAAAGTCATATACATAAACCTGAGGACACAATGTCTTAAAATGTCACATATCAGAGAATGAGAGACCATGGGAACCTTTCCTGCAGGGAGGCAGCAGAGACTTGTGACCTGGGGCAGTTATTGCTGTTCTTCATAGGCAAAGCTCCTCTTTCCAGGCACATCTCTTTGGAAATGGCTTTGATCATGCAGAAATGTTAATTCCTTAATGTGACGCAAACACTGAATTTTGATATTCACTATTAATTCATTACAAGGCAGCAAAGCAAAACATGTTACTGTCCCTCATCTACTTTTTCTTCCATTTGAGATGCATCTCAGTCTTGCTTTGCAGCACTGAGATCACAGCGAGAGGGGGTGCTTTGGGAGGTTACTGATGGGGGGTGCCAGGAGGCTTTTGCAGCTTCACCTTTGCTCAAGGGAAGGGATGTGGGCTGAAGCATGTATGCGGCGGAAGAAGAAATGATCCTGGGAACTACGGTGGGGATATGAAAGAGGCTAATGCTAAGTATTGGTGAGGGAGTTCAGTATCCACCAACTTGCTGTGCACTTAAATGAGGGTCTGTCTGGTCTGGAAGAACCTGTGTAGACCTGGAAGATGAAACTCTCTCCTTTCATGTTTGTTTGTTTTTCTTAAGCAGGCTGCACAGTTCTTTGAAAACTCTGTTGTGCTGGAATTAATGGGAGCCTTTGACTCTGTTACAGAGTACTTTTTGCACTTGAGTTTTTGTTCTTGCTTATTTGACTCCAGTGAACATTTAGTAAGAGGAAGAAATAGTTCTCAAGATCCATGTCTTTGCTGCTTTACTGCTTGTCCTGACCCATCAAAAACTGTACATCAGGAATTCCCTAGTCTATTGATTTTTATTATTTTATTATTTTAAGAAAAGGGAAAAAAAGTCACAAATACGTCATTTTAACTGTTTTGTCTTCTGGCTTCTTCACCTCCACTTTTTCTAAGCCTCCACATGAACTGAAGACTTCTGTTTGTGACTGTGGTGTGAGCTGATGTGTGTGACTGGTGGTGACTGAGAAACAGCAAAATGCTAAATTGCAGGTTACCAGTACACTCATCTTGTCTGGACAACAGTGTCTTGCCAAATGTTTTCCGGCAGGACCAGGAAAGATCAAAGCTGGTATTTCTGACACTTGCATGAAATGTCCAGCAAAATTCCCACTTAAGGAAGGAAAGCCATTCAGGTGGTACAAGCCTAGATCTTTAAAACTGTATTGAAACCTTTCAAAAAGGAAACTTTAAAAAACAGGTTATATTTTACATTTCAGAATGGTTCCTTTGCCTTCATAATTATCTACTTGATGTTAGGAAAGATACTTGCAAATAATTGCTAAATGCTCTAAAAAAAGAAAATCTGAGCAGGTGAAAAGCCCGTGGCACAATCTAGAGGTGTGACTCGAAGCTGGGCTGTAGGGAGCTCTTTGTGCTCAAGGCTGCAGTTACGTTACAGTGTGTTGTCACAGCAGGTTCCTGCAGGCATACGAATTGTAAACAAATTATTGCAAACCAATTGCATTAAGTAACTTTATTTGAAAGCTGTAAAGAGTGTAGCTTTTTTTTTCTTGGTTGCCAGTGCTACCAAACATTGTTTACCTTGACTTCAAGTTTAGCATAAATTCAACAAATGCTTGTATAATTGTTACCAAAACATTATTGAGCTTTTGTCACAGTTTGGAAATTGTTTTTAGCTTTGTGAGCTTTGTTAGCATACACATGGAAATGTTTGTTATGGAAGTTTATTACCCACTGTGTTTAGGGATGTTTGACAGTTAATTTAATGGTGCATCAGTGCATGGATTGATCTTCCTTATGGTCTTACTTTCTTCCTTTTGGGATGTTGGCTACAGAACAAGGAATACAAACTTCTGAACGAGCAGCTCTCTACGCTCACGTCTGTCCACTCCTCTGAGGTGGAAAAGCTGAAGAAGGAACTGGAGCAGTATCAGCAGAGCCAGCAGGGTGATGGCAACCAGCTCGTCAGCTTGCAAGAAGAGATGGAGCACCTCCGGTTGGAGCTTGAAAGAGCTCACGGCGAGAGGAAGGTGGTGGAAGACAGCTACGTTAAGGAGAAAGATCTACTGAGAAAGGTACATGTGTTTGTCATGTCTTATCTTGTGTAGGTCTCTTGCGGGTGGTCGTGCTGGTGAAAGCTTCGCAAGTCTGAAGGGGAAAGACTTGATTTTCTATCCTTTAATCTTTTTTCCTTTCTTCTTTTTGTTTTTATCCTTTATTATGTTTTTTTTTTCTTTTTTTTCTTTTTTCTTTTTCAGCAAATGCCCCTAAAATTTGCCTTTTAACTGGCAAGCGCAATGCCTTTTACTCTGCCAATCACAGAGAAACTCCCCAACACAAACCCATCTGAAATAAGGACGCTTGATAACTGCGGATATGGCAGAGCTGTGTGATATGGATGCTGTGTCTTTATAGTGGTTTCTCTTTGTGTGTAATGCAAAAATTGGAAAAGGCTTTCACAGGTGCTGTAAATAATAGGAAGAGGCCCATCCTTCGCCCAGCCCGGTATGGGAGGTGAGAGCTTAGTTTCTGCCATGCAGTCCAGGGCTGCTGCAGCAGAGGTGCTGCTCAAGGCTGGTACGAGCCTCTGCAGGGCTTGAAGCTGTGATGTGGGCTAAAAATTTTTTTTTTTTTTTTTTTTTGCCCCCTCCCCCATGCAAACTCCTAAGCTTTCTGGATCTCCTGAGGTTAAGGTGGTCCAGCACTGCCACTGTTGTACAAGAGAAGAGTCTTGGTGGGAGACAGAGAATTCAGAGTGTGGAGGCTTTAGCAAAAAAAGTCAAAATAGACATTTTACGCTGAATTTCTTCACTGGCCAGATTCATTCTGAATAATCCTTCACACCTGTGCTTGTAACCTGAGGCGTGGGTTTAGTTCCCTGCTACAAATATTTGTGACTGCTCAAAATGAGTGATCCTTCTTCTGCACCACCTATTGAAGTGGTTTCTGTGATCCTGCTATTGGAAAGAAAGTAGGGCTTTTCTACTAAATACAATGAGCAGAAGAAGCTGTCTTGCATTTGTTATTCCAGAATAGTGCTTTTCATGTGACAACGTGATGATGAGTTGCTCTGGGGTGGGAAAAAGGTCTGGAATTAGCTGTGTTGTTGTTATTCTGAAAGAGTGCCCAGATGAGGCTTTTCTGGGGCACTTCGCACAGCAGCACCCTCCCTGGTCAACCTCCCTTTGTGGGCACCCTGCTCTGGGTGGCCCCGCTGGGGCAGGGGTGGGACCAGAGGGACCCGGAGGTGCCTGCCCACCCCAGACGTTCTGGTGGTTCTGCAAGGCCCCAGCTGGAGGGTTTGGGTGATTACCCCCAGGGTCTGTGTGGTCGGGATGATTTAATCCCAATAACCAGCGCAGTGGAAATGCATTTTTGCGTGTGCTTCTCAAAAGGGCGTTCAGCTGGCACGTTTGCTGTCTCTCGGCTGGATCAAGCACTGTCAGAAAAGCTGTTGTTCTGCTTTTCGCACGTGTGCCTGTATGTTGTACCGACGTTGTGAGATATGGACTCAGTGATTTTCTTCTCTCCAACACCAAGCAAAAGGATCCTTTTTGGCACTGGGTTGGTTTGTTAGCTGGCTGCAGCACAGGCTTTTAGAGCCTGAAAGGATGCTTTATTTTGAAGGTGATGCAGCTGGGGAAAAACAGCTTCTCTTTGTTCTCGATTGCAAATCCCCTTGGAGCACTCGGAAGAAAGGTTGTTTTAATGACTGAAGAAATGCTTTCAGAAAGCATGAAAACAAAGCAAAAACTTTCCCTTGTTGTGGAAGTTCCTATAGCAGAGTAAATACTATGTACTTCACCATGACAATAAATTGTTTAATTATAAAACATAGCAGTTGTTTCCATTGCTACTGGGCAGTGCAGACTCCAAGTTCTGGCATGAGCTTTCAGTTGCTCCCTTCAGTTCCTCATCAGTGGGAAGACCTGAGAAACTGCTAGGGAAATGTTGCCGTGACTGCTTTGCTGTAAGAAATGTGTCTCACGCCAGAGGTGCCCTGGAAATAGCTGTCAGTGGGCGGCAGGGGACGAGCAGGCTTGCGGTCCTGCGCTGGAGTGGTTGCAAAGGTGATGCTCAAATGCTGGATGCTGTGCTGCTCCATGCCCATCGTCTCCTCAGCTGTGCCTGGGCTCAAGGCTGGGAAAGCCTCGTCTCCTGTGCCATGGGGCTCCACGACAAAACTGCGCAGCTCTTCCAGCACAATTGAATATGGTCCAAATTTTTGTCCGGTTTTGTCTTCCAGTCATCATAACTTCATCTTCTAGATAGAAGAGTTCATTATCAGCACCTACTAAAGAACACTTCTAGAATAATCCCATCATCCCTAATCTTTTCCCTGCTGGGATAAACAAGTCAAGTTCCTCACTGTCCTATTGCAGCACTGGTTTTCTTTTCCTTCTATCAGCGTTATGGCTCTTCTCTTTTTTTTTTTTTTTAAAGAATTCTTCCTAACTTGAAGACATAAAGCTGATCTAATGGCTACTAGGATATTTATTTGAAGTGATATATGAATGAGGGAAAGTAGTTAAGTTTTTGGTGTGGAGTATAAAAACCATTGCTTAGTTCAGACCATTTAAAACACCAGGAGCTTTGCATGCCTTAAAATGTGTTTTCTTCACCTTCTAGTTGTATCTCTGGTCTCCAGCTTTCCTACTGTACATAGAGATGCATGAGATCATAGTCATTGAGCAAATGAATGGATCAGAGAACAAGGGGTAGTGGGCTCTTCCAGTTTCTGTGCGTGGATACGACTGCCTCAGGCATGATTTACAGCAAAATATTCTTTGTGCTTTTACCTTCACCATTACTATGTATCTGGCATATAAATGTTTGATAAAATACCTTGATCTGAGCACGCTTGTGTGAAAGACTGAAGTCAGTGCTAGGGATGTGCGTCAGCTAGGCTGCCTATATAATTTATCTAGTGGTGACAGCAAAATTATTATTCTTGGGTAATGAAAACTTTTATTATGGTGTGTATAGTGGTGTTTATCTGTGGCATCTTGAGATTCTTCTGCTTTGTGTAGCTGTGGCTACGCGATGTGATGGAGCAGGCGTGGGAATGACGTTACGCTGGAGTGTCAGTTTGTTCTTGTTCCTGACAGCACCAGAATCATCCTGCTTAACCACAGCAGCATGTTCCACTTGATAACGTTTTTGTGTCTCAAAATGACACTATTGATTGCATCAAAATTTGTGAAGATGAACAAAATTGCAGCATAGGTTGTTGTCAGCCTCAGTCCAGCATTGCTGTTATGTGACAAGTGGCTTTGCTTCCCTTCATTTTAAATAGAGGTAGTTTAAAAAAAAAAAATGTTTCGCAGGATTCAGTTCCAGTTTTCATTACTTTTTGCTAGGCAATTAGTGGTGTTAATAGTTGATACACATATTCGTGTTGTATCGGCAAAGTACACACCATGCCTTACTGACCTGGCGGTTCTGCAGTGGTGTGAAGGATTAAAGTGACTTTAATCTTATAACGTGGAGGGGGTACAGTACTTATGAAGTTTAAAAAAACAACAAAAAAAGTGGACTATTTAGTATTAGTCTTTCATTGTGGTCACATACACTGTGTGCCTCTTCACTACTTAAGTGCTGTGTTGCTTGAAACAACCAACAGAGCTTCCATTTACCCCAGACATCTTCCTCTTACTTTCCCTCTCTGGCTGATACATGCAGTGAGTCCTGCTTCTCCTCCTGGCTCAAGTGCTGCAGTTTCATTTATCTCAGTGTGACGATGGATTTGTTCCCCCCACTGCCCCTTTGCGACGGGTTTCTCTCTGGAGCACAGTTAGTCTCTTCAGCATATCGCTGTTATCTTCTCCAATTTTCCAAATTCTGCAGTGGTAATACTAAAATTTAGGAGATGTGCAGATGAATAATTGCTTTACTCAGCAACCTCACCAAAGGAATACATGGCAGAAACTTTTTTTTTCCCCACAGCAGTCAGTGCTGGGACTTGAAGGTAGCAATGAAGTCTGCTGGGAGGTGAAAATAAACCTCTAATTTGATGAGCTGATCATGTGGGGATGTTTCAGGTTGTGATCACCAAGTACAGCTGTTCAGCATTTTGTAAGATTCTGCTGAAAATGTTAATTTAAGGGAAAAATGCACTCAGGAAAAGAAGTTAGTCTCCATTGTTCAGTGCAGCTCTCCAGTGCTTCAGTTCCTGATACACAAAAGATAGCAGAATAGCATGGGGATAGACCTTTAAACAGCAAAGAACCGAACAAAGCTCCCTGTCTCCAGCCAGGTGGATTCAATCTGGCAGAGGCTGTGGCCCGCGTGCAAGTAGTAATTTTTGCCTTGTTCTGCAGCGTATCTCTGACCTGGAAGAAGAAAACGCTCTCTTGAAGCAGGAGAAAGAGGAGCTTAACAGCAGAATCCTGTGCCAGTCTGAAGGTAAGAAAAAAGGCTTATGGCTTGGCAATGAGGTTATGGCTTGGCTAGGTGAGAAGCTTAACTCTCCTCCCCTGAAGCTTGTTTTTCCTGCGTGCTTCACTCTTAGCCCCTGCCTTGAAAGGTGCTGATCTTCCCCCATCCCTTTCCCGGTGGTTTTGTCAATGTTTTTGTTGAGCAGATAGCTCTGTTCTGCTGTCCTCCTGGTATGTGGCAAGATGGAGGCTGACTTAGCTGGTCAAATGTGGAATAAAGTACCCAGAAGGGCTTCTTGGTTTGGTTACGTTGAAGTTACTCTGGGTACTGTGGGAGGCCGCTGGGAGTGGAGAACAACAGTTTCCCAGGACTGAGGAGTAAAGGATCCCAGGAACAGCACCGTTGGTGCCATTGAGCTCTGATAAAGGGTTCCTCTAACGTGAAAGAAGTGTCTGAGTGTTTTCTAAAGCAGAGACTTAGATGGTGAGGTGTGCACAGAGGAAAGCAAGCTGGCAAAATCCCTGTCTGTCAAAGAAACTCACATGCATGTAATGAGGTTTTTAAATTTTTTATACCCTTTCCAGCTTATATTTTGTTGCAGGATTCACAAAGAGTATCATACATCATTCTGAGGATATAAGTGTCATGGCTCCGTGGTACTCTTAAGTACCCCTTGCTGTCAGCCTGGTGCAAAGGAAAGGAACGAAAATAAAATGTAAAAACATGTATTGGTTTTTGGTTGGAGGTAGAAGGCACTGTTCAAAGTTAGGCAGTGGCTGACTGAAGCTTTCCAGTACGTTTGTGACTAGTGTGGGCACACACAAACCTCATCACCAGCAGTACCTGGGGTTTCAGTCGGGTGCATGAAATGAAGTGCTCCCAAGGAGAAGCCTGACATTTCTGCTGCATTGAGGTTGGGTATTTTGAAATGGATAACAAATGCTGAAAATCTTTAGAGACCTCAATTTGATCCCAGCAGCACAGGAAAGGGAGCGTTCATGCTTCTGGCTTAGATTTACCTCGGGCTCCTAGGGTGTTTAGTAAGAACGGTGCCATCTGTTAGATGCTGATGTGTCTCTCCTTACTGTTTTCCATGTTGCCCTTTTTGCATCACTAAGGTCACTAGTATTCCTGTCACTGACTTCCACAGCAGCAAGAACAAGTGTAGCTCCCCAGCAGCTTGAAACATGCTGCAAATATTTCTGTGTCTTTCATGGGATACTTTCTGAGCATTGACACTTGGGGAAAGCAAGTGTGGGGTTTTTGTTTACCTGTTCAAAAGAGCACACAGACTATACTTACCTGGTTTCTCAAAAAGGGGAGCGGAGTAGATTTGCTTTCAAAGGGGAGTTTTTCAGCAAAGAAATGAATTTGGATATAAAATACTCTCAACCCTGCAGTCTTACCATGGTAAGTGGTTGATGATTAAATGAGAAAGAGGTGCTGCTGTTGATTTGCTCTTATGTCAAATCTGGCGGCAGGAAGCAAGCAGAGAAGTCTTTAAATGCAGCGAGCACCAAAGGCACTTCTTAAACACGAATGCATTTCTGTACTGTGCTAGTCTTATTGGAAGTGGGTTTCTGACCAGCATGTGGGAGCTGGAGCTGGCATGGCTGAGCCGTGCACAGTAGATGTGCTGATCTGGAGGTGCTGGAGATTTTTCTTTAACTCAAACAGGGGAGGACTGTGATCTTTGAGCAGAAGAGCCAGAGCTGTTCCAAATAGCAAGGAGAAGGATCTAGATTATAACAGTCTTTAACTACTAGCAAATGCTCATATGTATTTTAAAGGTTCTTGGCAGAGAGCATTTTGTTAATTAGTCAATGTTATTGCACATATTTGCAAGAAGTTCATTTTGGAGGTGAAGACCACAATTCACTGTTGTTGTTTCTTATTTTGAAGATGAATTTGCAAGAAATGCAGTTGAGGAAAATATCCAGATGAAGAAAGAGCTGGAGGAAGAGAGGTCTCGTTATCAGAACCTGGTAAAAGAGTATTCGAGGCTGGAGCAGAGATATGACAACTTGCGGGATGAAATGACTATTATAAAGGTAATGAAAATGAAGTTATTCTGTTCTGTCCTGGCCATGATGTTGGTGTTTGGATGACGTGGCTCACTCATCCCCAAAACACTTAATAGAGCTGACGTTATTGTGTGGTTTGCGGTTGAGGTTTCTAAGACTGAATGTCCGCACTGAAGCCGAACCATGCGTATGTCTTGCAAAAGGATGCTGATCTTTCATGCTTTCTGTTAACAATTTGGAGAGACCTGTGAATCACAGCAAAAGCTGGTTCATGCGTCTTGTTTTGCATTTTGTTTCAGTGATGTTCGTGTGCCAAGTGGGTGTTGAATTTAAAAAAAAAACAAAAAACAAAAACAAGGCTTGAGAATTTCAAAAGGCAACGTTTTTAGATTCAGCTTTGCTAAAGTTTTAGAAGAACTGTTGAAAATTATCTGATGGTTAGGGTGCTGCTGGGTTAGGTGGAAGGCTGAGCATGTAAAGGGAGCCCCACAGGGTACTGTGAACAGAATAATTTTGAGGTCAGGTTTGGACATTCTCACTTAACAGGCATCTGGTGTCATGAACAGCCTTTAATTCATGCAGGATTTTTAAACTGAGCTTCTGTATCACTTCACATTTTATTTTAACATATGCCTGTGTATTAATATGAGTGTATATGGTAGGACACAGGAACCAGAAAATAAAGTTCACTATAAGGTGACAGTCAAGCCTGTTGCAAAGGTAACCTTACTGTACACAAATATTTGCTCTAAGAATAAGTGCTTTGTGAGGAATCCTTCCTTTAAACACTGAAGAAGCTGTATATCTGTGTCGCTCTTTGACAGCAAGCACCAGGGCACAGGAGAAACCCATCCAACCAGAGCAGCTTGGAGTCTGACTCCAATTATCCATCCATCTCAACCTCCGAGATAGGAGACACCGAGGATGTAATACAGCAGGTGGAGGTATGGTGAATGGGGCAGGCTTGGTGGGAGGAGGCGAGTCCTGGGCTGGGGAATGTTTCGTGTGGGTCCTGGAGCACGCAGGAGGGATGCAGGTGGCACTGTGAGGTGTGACGGGTGAAACTGCTTTTGTGCTGCTGAAATAAATTGTTAGTTGTGAGAGAGATTGCTGGGTTGCAGTGCTGTAGCAAATGCTTGCTCATTTGTGGGGTCAGGCTTAAATAGGGCTCTAAAAATAATAAAGTACCATAGTTTGCCCATACCAGCTTAAAGACTGACAAAAATTCATCAAAGCAGTAAGCTCTACATGTAGTTAACGCTGGCACTGATGGAAATGTCTGTATAGTGATCCTTCTTCACAAGGATACCAAAGTTCATTGCCCCTTTGCCCTGAGCACTTTCATTCCAATACATCTTTACGGGTGCTTAGCTGGCCAGCACAGTTTCTGTAAGCAGCAATCTCTTAATGCAGAGCAGCAGAAATTATTCCCTGGCTATCAATAATCACGTGGAAAGGGAAATATGTTTTGCTTACATTTGCTAGAATAGGCTACTTTTTAAACTCCTCTTTCATGACTCAAGAGCATTCATGGAAGAGAGATGCATGGAAGAAGGATCGTATTCTGTGTCCCATGTACCACACCTGCAGAAATCCCTGCTTCCCTTTGCTGGCTGCTGTTATGTTGCTTTAATATTTCTGAACTGCTCTGAGAGCATTTGGTGAAGTCAACCTTATCTTATGGACCATGGGTTTAGCTTCTGGGAAGATACCAAAGTAAACTGTGTTGGCCATGCTCTAATATTAAATGTTCCTGGTGAAGCCAATTAAACAAAAAAACCTCTCTAATAAATACTTGGCTAGAAGGAACTCAGGCATTTTTAATGTTTTTAACTATGGCCTCAAGGAGCCAGCTTATCTAATGGACTGTTAAATAGTCAATAATTTATTAAAATGGGTCGACTGGGACATTAAAAATAGTTGTTTAAAGTGGGGTTCTTTTCCAGGAGGTTGGGATGGATAAAGCAGCCATGGACATGAGCCTCTTCCTAAAGCTACAGAAGCGAGTGAGGGAGCTTGAGCAGGAGAGGAAGAAGCTGCAAACCCAGCTGGAGAAAAAGGAGCAAGAAAGCAAGAAATCCCAGGTAAGAGGTGTCTTTTAATTGGTAGTAATATTTTGTGTTTACAACTGGCTCTCCTTGGTTGCCTGAGGACACACAATGTAGGAATTGAGTTTTGAGAGCACCAAGGTCAAGTTAAAAGGCAGTGAATCCATCTGGGAAATGGAGAGGAACTTTTTTGGCAGCTAATGACAATTAGACAGGAGAACAGATTTTTGGGGGGTAAAATGTTTATAACACATTTAGGACAGTATCTCAAGTAAGACTAAAGATAGAATGGAAAACATTCAAAAGGGTTTTTCAGGAGGCAGTGGAAACCCAAAGCATGTTTCAAATCCCAGTTCCTGTGCTTTTTGTGGTCACATCTGGCACAGATTCATCACAAGCTTCCAAAGTGCGTACAACCACGGTCCCAGTGCCACTGCACTCGGGCCCATGGGCTGGGGGCTGGCGGTGGCAGGCGTTCCTCCTGCAGCACTTGCTGGCACAGATGCTGCTGTTAGGCTAGCCAAACCCAGGGGTGAGCTGTGCTCAGGAGCTGTGCGAGCGCAGCCCCTGGTTACCCCACCTCTCCAGCAGCTCTCCCTTTCGGTGGGTTTAGGTTATTAAAGGGTTTCTTTGCAGGCCTGGTTTCCAGCTGACAGGCACTTTACAGACATGCTCGTCAGGCTGGTGTCCTCAGTTTGGTATTGTTACAATGTTTTTTCTTTTTTTCCCCAATAATAATTGTGTAGTAATGATGCTTAAAAAATAGTATATCAGTAAATCAGATAGTAAATCAGAAACAGCAAGATAGCTGCTAGCAGAGTGTATTTTCCCTTTCCTCTGTATTGCAGGGCAGAGGGCTGCCTTTGATATGTTTTTTCTTCCTTTTGGAAACAAAGCTCTTCCTATGTTTTGGGTAGTTTGCCTGGAAGTCATTTAAAACAAACAAACAAAAAATCACTGACAGCCCAGTGGTAACTGAGAGACAGGACTCGGTCCTGACTTGTAACTGAAATCTGAAAATTCATCTCTCTAGAAAATTAGTGAGCTAATATTTGGTGTGGAAGGGGCTTTTAATGGCAGCTCATGTGTAGGTTTTCCCCTGCCAAGTGTAACCAGAGCTCTGTGCTTGGTCGCAGGGCAGTGCATGGGGAGACGATGCATGCTGGGGCTGTGCCTGTGGCGTCACGAAGCAGTAAACGTGCTTTTATATGAAACGCTAAGCAAATGTCATCACTCTTGGTTCCATAATTGAAATATCTAGGGCTTCTGTTGCTTTGTTTGGCAATTATTTTATTTATCTTCAGTGTGAGATCTATTGCATTTGTCAACAGATACATAGGAGACTCAACAAAATCCTCAACGGTAATTAGTCACTTGTATCACCAGATATTCCCACTGATCATCTCTAGCAGTTTGCAGGAAATGCGTGAAATGGGAGACTTCCCCAGTCTCTCATCCTTGCTGCAGAGACAGATTAAAAACCTGGCTTCCAGCTGCTCTGGTGAAGACTGATCCCCCTAACGACTGTCATTCTTTGAAAGCTGCAATGAGCCACAGTTGTCAAGATATTAACAAGAGATTAAACCATTTTCTCCCCAAGCAGCCCCAGCCCCTGCTACGTGGATCTGGGACTCCATCTAATGCCAATTAATAACATTATTATTGCTGAGGCGGCTGTCGGTGCAGGCATACCTGGCCAGTGTGCCAGTTTTTCTGGCTGCACTTTAATACAAATTTCTCTCTTTAACCCATGCAGGTAATTGAGACGAAGACTGAAATGGCTTCGGTCCATGAAGATTTTGCATACAACAGTCTGAAGGTGAGTGAGGGGCTCATACGTAGTGCTGTAACCTTTCCTGTGGCTCCCAGACAAGCGGTCGGACTGTAGTAGTAACCCAAAGCCTCCTGTAATCAGTTCTGACAATTAGCGATTGTAGCTTGAAAGCTGTAGCTCGGCCTCAGCTCCTTGGCCTGGTGTGGGCTCCCAGGTGTCTCGTTGGGGCAACATCTGTTCTGCTCTCATCGAGAGCGTACCTATAGTGGTAGCTTTTCCTGGCACTTAGTCCATCCAGTTCTTAGTCTCCAAACATGCTATTTTTGTTGCACTTGCTAGACATGCTATTTGTGATTGAGGGAAGCCCTGCTGCTTTCATTAGTACCTCTGCACAGCCCACTGGAGCAGAAGCGTGGCAGGAGCTTTAAGATCGTTGCCCAAGTGTCTTCCTGTTGGTTAAATGCGGCTCTGAAGGTTTTAAGTTTGACCTTTGACTTGACCTTGTAAAGCAAAGCGAAGTTGCAGTTTGGAAGGGGAAAACCGTGCCATTGCACTGTGAGAGCTTCTCCTTAAGGATCTGCAGCACGATGTTCTTGTTGCTGTAGGAGAATGAGCTGAAGTTTGCAACAATGAACAACTGGGTCTAAGAGCTTGCTTTAAGTCGGTGCGGTGCTCAGTAAGAGAAAGACAGATGCTCCTGGACCTGCTCACTCTTGCCTGGCAATTCCTCTCGTTATTCTGTATGCCAGGAAGGGAGAGCTGGCACGTGACCAGCCAAGACACACAGCTCCTTGCTGAGTTGTGTCTTCTGGCTGGCAGTTACACGTTGCACGGACCAGCAGTGGGATTTGCGGTATGGCATGCATATTCGCTGGGTGAATGCTGCTCTAGGAAGAGCTGAGGTCCCTGTGGAAAAGCCAGGAACAGTTGCTTCAAATGACATAGCGACAGGAAACATCTATTCCTAAAGGAGAGGATTTTGCATTCCCTATAGATGGGTTGATCTTAGAGGAACCACTGAAAAACAGAGGCAAATACAACTCATTGGCCCTTTCTCCGCTTCCGAATATAGGACACTGCCTGAAGTCTCCATCTGCAGTGAAGAGTGACTTACAGCTAGTTTTGAGTGCTACTCTTCCCTCCTTCCCCCGTGACAGCTGCGGCTGTGAATATAGCAAAGCTCTTCCTCTCTCCTCTTGTGCATTTCTCCTGCTAATTTGTATCTCAAAAATTTATGGCTCCTTCAAGAGTCTTGTGTAATCAAATTTATTTTTCCTTTTTGCCAGCTTAAAAAGTTTGTATCTGGGGGAGCTAAGTTGAGGTGTGTAAAGGCTGCACATAGCAAATTCCTCCTGTGGAATTGTGTGAATGGTCTTTGAGATACCAGCTCAGGGAGGAGGAAGGAAGGTTGACTTTGCACCACTGACACAAATCTTTTAGGAACTTCGATTTCTTAGCCAGCTTAGGTTTCAGAAGGTTTTAGAAAGTATATTTTTCTGGCCTTCAAATCTGGATTTTGACCTAGGTGAGGCATGAAAACTGTTGTTGGTTAGCTGAACAGCTTGTCACAGTGCAGGGGAAAGGTTGCTTAAATAAGGTCAGGAATGACCCAGGGTTCAGTCTGGATAAATGTTAGTGTAAATATGTATAGATACAATAAACAGTACAAATGTAAATATAAATATATACACTTGAAAATGATACACACAAGTATCACTTTGGGTAAATGTAACAAATATGTTTATTGCTAAAGAACAGTAAGTGGTGATAATGGTTTATCACAAGGCTGCATCTGCCCACTTGTCTGCTTTGTCTCATGGTCTTGGGGTGTTTCTGGGTCTTGTTCAGTACTCCATGACCTGAGTCCTACTGACTTCTCTTCACTTCTGGGTCCCATTCAAGATATATGTGGCATGCACAGCCCCTCAAGCTCCCTCACAGGAGAATACAAGGTGCTGGTGTTCATGGATGGCTGTGTGGGCTTGGGTTTTGCAGCCCAAGCTGCTTCAGATGTGTCCTGCTGCAAGACAGCTTCATCCGCAGTGTGGTTGTCTGCCACTACCTGTGCTATCACGGCACTTGTGGTGTACCCTGGGGATTAGCTTTTGGCAGGGAGCCTGTTCTTGGTGCAGATTTTGATGGAGGGAAATGAGTGAGGCATGGTCTTTCCTCAGAGAGGCTCACTTCTGTAAGGATTAGGGTGGTTTTCTTTCTTTCTTTTTTTTTTTTTTTTAATTTAAATAGTGCTGCTAAGGAATGTGAGAAATTTGGATTAACACAGACATGTTTACAGCAGGCATAAGTTATGTGTCCTTCATAATGGATAAATCAAGTTTTCAGTTGCTGCTGTCCCCAAATGTGCCCAGCCAGGTGTTTGATTAGCTGTAAAGTAGGGCTGGAGGATGGGAAACTCCTCACTTATTCTCTTGGGAAGATCCTGATGCAGGTGTGTCTCAGTTTTATGCACGTTCAACAAAAAGTTCAGTGAAAAATAAATTTCCTGGATTGCTTTTTCTGGCTGGGGGAGTGGGAATGAAAGCACCAAGAAGTCCTTGCACTGACTTTGTGCTCCTAGCAGGAGTGCAATGCGTAATTTGATTTCTCACTCTTCACATAGCTTGGATGTTTCATCTCTTAGACTTGTAAGCTCATCATTAAATAAGCTTCTAGAGAGGATGTTTTTTTTCCTATCAAGTACCAGAAATAAGAGGGGACAAGTTCCTGGCACGGCAGCGCTAACCTCTGATTTACACAGGCTCACCCTTCACCTAGCACTGCTATATAAGCCTCATCCTAGAAAGGGAGGTTGTTTCCGTCACTGTTAGGGTTTGGGTACTGCTTTCACATCTCCATAGTGCTGAATGTGGTGGGACATGTATGAGTTCAAGTTCAGGATGTGTAATTTGTCAAATAGATCTGTGGTGTTGGGCTATTATTTTTGTTTCTTAAGTAGGGAATTAAATTAAATGTAAGCTCTGAAAGGAATCCAGGGCATGGGCTCTTGGGACAGGGCTGTTGGTTATTGTTTTTTTCCTAATCATCCTGACTTTGTTTTTAACTGAAGCAAAGCTCGGTACAACCAGCCTTTGGAGTTATGAGTGTGGCTGACCTGCAAGAAAAGAAAGCACGTCTTCTCCAGCAAGTAACAAAAATCACAGAGCAGCCATTTGTGTAGAAAAACAGTTAATCCATTTCTTCTTCCCCTTCGTCTGTCTGTGAGCCTGATCAGAAAAGAATGCAAACTGAGCTGATGCTTTAGCCATGCAGCAAGAGTTAAACCCTGTTTGGTGCAGATTTCCCACCGCCTACATGCTCTTCAAAGTGTTTTAGAAACACTTACTGAAAAGCTTGAGCTGTGGTTAATGTGGATGTGGAGGAATTGCTGGATCGAATGCATTTCTTACTATTTTTTTTTCTTAATGACAGATGGTATAAAAAGTACCTGAATATGCTCTGTTAATGATGGTGTTTGTTCAGCTGGGAGTAAGCTGTCTGTCCAGATGCCAGTTCAGCTACTCTGTTCACACCTCTGCTGTGATAAGGCACGCTATTTATAATTTGTAAGGATTTATAATTATAACACCCGTTTCCTATGGAAACGAGGTTTACACAGCTGTGCTAGCTACACATTGTATAAATTGTATAAATTGCCCCCATCCCCCTAGTCACTTTCAGATTCATTAGCTTGCTTCAGCCAAAGCTCCTAATGAGGTAGATATCCCACAGATAACACAGATCAGGCAAGAAAGCTGTGGAAGGGGTCAGAAGGCAGTAGAGAGAGAGAAGCACCTGACTCTCAGTGGGGAGAGGTTGTGCTATTGTAGACACTGGAGAATCCACTCAGGGCTCGGCCCCTAGGGAAGCTCTGACTCCATATCAGTCAGAAGCCAGACTTTGCCAGCTTGCTTGCAAATGTCTGCATTTTTGCTGTGCAATAGCTGGGTGCTGTTCCCGTTGGGTTTTGGTGTTGTCCGAGAGCACTGGGGCAGGCGGGGATGGGAGGGTGCAGTCCTGGTGCCACCAGGCCATGGTTGCTGCTGGTGGAGGGCCCCCACCAGGGGAGGTGGGCACTGGGGACCTGGGCTGTGGGCAGCACCCCGAGGGCCACGACCCATAGCAAGGGCTCCCTTGCCCGCAGGGGCAGAGCTGGTCTCAACCCAGCTGGATGCCCGAGGTGGCTTCTGGGTGCTGGCAAAAAAGCTGCCAAATGTGGTGTTGCCACCTGCAAACAAAGCTCCATGCAGAGACACGGAGCTAAAGGCTCTCCTAGCTGCCAGAGGTGGTTATTCCTCTCTCTTCTACTGTCATGAAGAAGCAATAAGCCCTTCAGTTGTCTCAGCAAAACGCCAGCGCTCACGCATCTTTATTCAGGGGAAGCAGTTGGTATAGAACCTGTACGGTATTGACCCCGTCTGTCAAATGCCAGCAGCTGACAAGACGTCGGGGAGAGAAAATCCTCTGACTGCAAACGTTGTGCTGGGGAGAATTACAAATTGGGTGACAAAGGAAGCTGCAGTGGGAATTCAAACCTGAGGGGCCGTCTGCCGTGAGCAAGGGCTGTGTAAGACAGCGTCTTGCAGCTTGTATAATGAATGCCAAAAATGAGTTAAACACTGTGGGGTTTTGTGGTGATTCTGTGATTAAAAAGGAAAAAGGGGCAGAGAAGAAAAAAAATGTGTTTGGGTTTTCTAATGGGTTGATTTTGTGTTTAAAAATAATGCCAAAAATAAAAATTCTCCTCTGTGTCACCCTGTAATATTATTATTAAATAGCAGCAGGCTACTGATTGCAGCAAAAATCCTTTCTGAACCACACATGGCTGGACTATCAGCAAAACCCCAATTTTGGCATGAATTGATCATTCAGCTGCGATCACCAGTGTTTGAGATGCATGAGAGGCATCTTAGAAGCGCATGAGGCAGTTGAGCCACTGCAAGACAGTTTAGCTAAACCGTGTAATGGCTTGGTGTTTTCCAGAGACAGGAACTGGAGTCGGAGAACAAGAAGCTGAAAAATGAACTTAATGAGCTGAGGAAAGCTATCGCAGACCGAGCAACCCAGAACAACTCTTCCAACGATATTCAGGACAGTTATAATCTCTTACTGAATCAGCTGAAATCGGCCAACGAGGAGTTGGAAGTGCGGAAAGAAGAGGTGCTTATCCTGAGGTCGCAGATAATGAAGGCAGCCCAGCAAAAAGAGCCGGGCAAAAATATGGTAATTGAGAGGATAACGGAATTTCTTTTGCCTTTTCCCATTCTGTCACTGAAAATTCACTGCCTGCCTGAGTGATGGCATTTCTGCTTTGATAGGCTCTTGATGCCAGGATGGGTCAGGGGCTTGTAGAGGCTCAGCCTGCGGATAAGATACAGTCTGTGACTTCATTTCAGGCGCACACCACAGGACCGTGTGTCCCGTGGTGGTCTGTACCACTGTAAGGTGCTCAACACCAGACCTGGTGAGGCTCAGCCAGCCCACGCCAAGGAGCAACTTCTACAGCCCTGCACCAAGGTGTGGCGGTGCGAGGTGTTCCTGGCGATGTTTTGTGACAACTGGCCTATTCCGCAAGGAAATGGGATGGTGAAAAAGAGCTTCTGGACCAGATTCTGCTCATGTGATGCTGGTGCAGTTGTAGTGTGTCTCTACTGGCATGTAGGCAAGGAAAGAGTCTGACCCATCTCATTCATTTGAGGGCTTTTTTGCTTAGAGCCTGTTCTGACTGAAGGGTGCATTTTCTGAAACTCTCACTTGGGCTTTTTAATCCACTGCTTTATCCTTCCTTGAGGTTTTAGTATGTTTTTGTATTTCAGACCACACACTCGCACCTTATCTCCCTCCCAGGATTACTGCATCCTCCTTCCATCTGCTGACCTCTGCTGCTGTCTGCGTGCATGTGTATGAATTTGTAGAAACTCTCCAGTCTGAGGGATGCCCCAAGGAAGCTCTGTTACATGTGGCTCGGAGTTGTTCAGTATTGGGAACCTTGAAAGACAGTGGGAGATGTGCAGGAGGTCATGCTGCTGTGTTTTGTGTTGAATTTAGGAGGCAACTGTCAACAGCCCTGCCAGCTGGCCAAACAGTGACAAGCACATTGATCAGGAGGACGTGATTGAAGCCTACCAGGGGATGTGCGAGACGAACCGGTAAGTGTGGCCTGAATTATTCCAGTTGCAGGAGGGGCTGAGCAAAGCATGAGAGACGGGATCTGGTCCTCAATTACCAAAACATCTTGGAGAGTGTTAGCAGCTTCTGGATTCTGTTCTGGACCCGGGGTCGAGGATGGGCCATGAAGATGGGACTGAAGATGCAGGTCTCCTTACGGGTGAGGTGGCCTTGTCTTTGGACCAGTGTGTCCCCAAGGGAGGGCAGATGCGGGATGGGTGGAAAAGCCAATGTGGAAGTCAGAAAAACTGGATTTTGGCTTGTACTGGGGGAGACACAAGGCAGGGATCATGCTGCTAAGATAGAGGTCTGTCTGAAGAGCTGGTGAGTGCGTGGTGTATGGGAAAACTTCCCTGTCTCCCAGCCTCTTTCCTCTCCCTCAGGCTCAGCCCTGATTCTGGGAGAGCTGACCTTTCCCAGTCCATCAGTGCGGTGAGCTGCTTCTGTTGCTGAAAAAGTCAAAGAAGCAATAGGTGAAAGTCAAAACTCTTCTTCCAGTACATAAATAGTAGCAAGAATAGGATTTGGAATATGTTTGAGTTGCTCATTTCAAGTAACATCTCATGCTGTGCTGGGAAGACAGTTGTCAGCACTAGTCCCCTCTCGTTTTCCTAGAGGCAAAAGCCCGTGAGGTGAGCTGAGCTGATGCACAAACACTGTGTTCTCTGGCAGCACCCCAGTACTGGTGTTCTTGCACCTCAACTGAGAGTCAGGAACACTGGTCTGATTACAGGTTTCCCATAGCCAGGGTTAATGCTGTGAACATGCCTCCGTCTGTATGGTAACAGTGGGTGTATATTGCGGGGCATTAAAGCAATCCTTTCCGCTATCCAGGAGGATATCAAATAAAAAAGTAGTGTCTTGCAAGAAGGCAAAATTACATAGATGAAACAGCAAGGTCATATGTAAAGTAAATGTTTATTTTACTATATGGGAATTGAATGTTTATGTTCCTTTCTCTACCTGCTTCTTTGACAAATACGGATGTTTGAGGTTTTTTTCCTAAAATGATTTGCATTCATCAAGGTATTCATAAGACATAACAGTTGTGGATTAATGGCTTTCAATAACACAGCATACTTTGTCACTTTGTAAACTGGCTGCAGTAGGTTGTTAGCAAACCAGGCTGGGAAAGACCATGACTTAATTAGGATCATATTCATGCCTGTATGAATATGCGCAAAGGCACACGGTCTTTGAATGCAAAATGAACAATTATGAAGAGCTGCTTAATGGTTTTGGAACTTGGTGGACAAAAAGGTGCAGTGGGAAATCCAAGTTCAGCCTAATAGTGTGCACTGAGCTTAAAGCCCGGTGGCTGAGGCTCTGCCCACACGCGCACAGGCAGCTGCAGCCCAGGACCTGAAGGAGTGGGCAGCGTTTGGTGCTGATCCTGTTAGTGTCCAGGGCTCTCGGGACACTGGCTTCCTGCCTGGGCATCATGTCTGGCCGGATCAGGACCAATGTTTGTTTTTTTTCAATTTGTTGCTACTGAATATTTGTTTTCATGAAGTGAAGCTTGCTGAGCAAATTTCTGTCCCTCCTGCGGAGTAGGGATGATGAGATTGACTTAAATCAATCACCTTTTTACCAATAAATCAGTGGAGCTTGGTGTGCTACCTTCTGCAAGGTGTGGTTTTGGGTCACTTAATTCTGTGGCTTTTCTCTGATTTCCTGTCTGTGGGCACCAGCATGGGATGCAAAATCCCATTTCTGGCACAGAGTTTGTTACTCCCTAAGGAGCTACGTTTTCCAGCGTGCACATGTAGTGGTGGTTAGTTTGGGTTTAGCTGTTGGAGAAGGAGCTGGACTCGAGATAAGAGATGCTGCTTTCCGAGGGCATGTCTGACATGTATGCCTGGGTTGTATCCTTGGTCCCTAATGGTAATCGATATTTGGCCATCCTGGAGCGCTTGTCTGCTCCACTGAGCCTGCCAGGAGATGTCGGTCCTTCTTCAGCAGTTCTGGTTTGCAGACTTAACTGCTGCAATGAGGATGGAATCAAAATCAGAAATCATCAAACATGCTAAAATGATCTAATTTTCCACAATTCTATGAATCTCTTTCCTTGCAAATGTACAAGTGAGCTGCAATTAAGATATTCATGTGATGACCTTGGCATTTTTTGGCCTCTTGAGGCTTGGGAGGGGAAATCTGCAGTCTCCAGGCTCGGTTTCCTATTACCTCTCTCATTTGCCTCTCATGTGGAGCTTGGCTGGAGAAACAGCTCCTGTAATATGGTAGGAATAGCTCTAGGTATGATAGCCCTTGTTTTTGACAGTGATTTATCCAATGGCTTGTTGATCACCACCAGCTTTCCCATGGTACGGTTGCCTGTGCATTTGTTTGAATATTGGGTAGGTTTATAAATTGTAGGCCAGAGTCGATGGCAATAAAACATGAAAACAAATGCTCAGGGAGCATGGATTGTTGTATTCGTGGATATAAATTAACATTCCCTCCCCCCAGCACCAATCTGCATTCTGTTTATATGCAGCTCTGTACCTGAGTATGTTGGCATGAGGAAAAAGAACTTCTTTCTAATCTTGATCAATAAATGTTTTAATGAGAAGCTTTTCAGGTGGGATTGCAATTCTGAAGTGGGATTGATAAGCAAGAGCCACTTTTTCAAGGAGCACTTCCATTTCTCTTTAGCCTCATGCCTCTCGCTCCCTAGGTGGTATCTAACTGAAGGGGATGCTCTGTCCTCCATCAGTCCAGTCTGACCAGTGTGGCAAACTCCTTGTCCGCCCTGGGTCACTCCTAGGGAAGTTTGAATTAAAAGCAGCTCCCTTGTAAATGTAGTGAACTCAGCTTTTTTTTTTTTTTTTCCTGCTCACTTTCAGCTGCTAAAGGAACAAAGTTGTCATGTCTCAGCTGTTCAGGCTGGGGACAGAGCATGGCTTTATTTTGGTGGGAGATGGACCTTTTACTCACTGAATGCCTGTTTAATCTGGGACTTTTAAATACAGCAGGAAGAAAACGGGAAAAACTGCCAGGTGCTGCTAACCCAGCCCACGGAGCGGTTCTGTTTCTCCCTGCCGTTCTCGAGGGAAAGCCCTTTGATGCCAGGTCAAGGGGAAGTTTGAATTAAAAGCAGCCCCCTTGTAAATGTAGTGAACTCAGCTTTCTTTTTTTTTTTTTTTTCCTGCTGACTTTCAGCTGCTAAAGGAACAAAGCATCAAGTGAGTTTCCAGCTAATTTTCTGCTTCAATAACTGAATGTAAAGCTAAGTAGGCTCTTTGTTCCCTGTTTTATTTCTTGGGATCTTTCTTTCAAACCTGTTTGATCTTGTTGGTAACATAAAGCCTACAAAAGACCAGGTGATGATGTTACAGATAACTTGGCAGCTCAAAGCAGATCAGGATTACTGTTTGAAATTAATTTCTGTGATAACTTCCAAGTGATTTCCGTAGAGTACACTGCTTTTTTTCTGCTGGCTAAGTCCCACCTGCAGCTGAGGTGCAAAGCAAAAGGCTGGTGCTGGCTTCACCTGGAGGATCCTTTTGCAGCTGGAAGAGGCCACGTGACAAGGGTTCCTATCTCTGCTTACCATCTCCAGTGTGTCTCTTCTTATCACTGCTTATACTCTGTGGTATATCTAATCTGTGATGTGCATTAGTTTTCCAATTAATCCAAAACAAAGCATATTTGCATTTTCAAGTGCCCCTTACTCTTTATTAAGATGATAATTATCTGAAGATGATAAAATTAACGTCTCTGGGGTTTGGTATATGTGCATCTCCTTCAAGCTACTTGCATCAGGCTACACAGAGGAGGGGTGGGAGGCACCTGGGGCAGGAATTCCTCTCCCTTTCATGAACCCAGCTTGCAAATGCAGGTCACCAGCTGCTCTTCCAGTTCTGTATCTCCAGTACATAAAGGAGAAACAAGTGACTGTGAATTGCATCCTTTCAATTCATTTCAGGCTTGTTTGAAAGAAGCATTTACCCAGCATTTTAGGAAATGATTGTGGCACATGCACTAATTAATTTAGTTATCAGGATAGGACCCCTATTGATTTTTAATGTCTTGGTCAATATGAACGTCTGGGAGAAGGGAATCTCAATGATTTCTAAGTCAGTGCCATGTTGATGAACACAAACTAAATGCTTATTTCCCAGGGCAGTTTTATCTTAGTATAATTGCACCCCTTGAGCTGATTTCCTCATTTACCACAAAGCATATGATTAAAAAAGGAAGGAAACCTATTTTTCAAAGGAGGTTATTCAGGAATATGCAGCTTGTAAAAAATGCTGCTCATACTCTGAGAATTCCCAGGTTACTGACTTGTAATGCATTCTGAGGACCTTTCCCGGGTTTCTGCTTCTTTTTAGTGTTTAAATACATCTTCTGTTAAGATCATCTGTACCGAAAAGGACCTGACTAACAGATTGATGCAAATCAGCCTAACAAAACTTCCCTCTCTATCTGTCGGTCTACAGATCCTTTTGGAAACCTGCTATATATGGGTAAAAATAAGGTTTTAATCAAAATTCATACATATGGCTTTAACAGATGCATTGGCCAAATGTTAGTGCCAGAAGTGTTTGCTAGTGTTGAACTGCCACGCTCAGACTCCAGGACAGAAAGGATGTACGAGCTGTCTGCAGCGGTGAGGCACCTCCCAAGTCCTTTTGTGGTCGTGCTGCAACACCACAAAACCTCTCTAATACCCCATGTAGGGCTGATTAATGTCCATTATTGCAGTTCGTATCACCAAGCGTGGATTCAAAGGCTGGGGCTTATCAGTTGGACTAAAAGCGAACAGATGACTTCAGTTGGCCTCCACCAGCCAACTGCTGCACCAGCAGTGCTGCATCAGCAGCATGGTCCCCCAGCAGTGCTTGAAGTGTGCAGCTGGGGAGCAGCGTGCTCGGTTTTTGTTGCTTCCTCCTGTGAAAATTGCTGCAGAAAGTTGGTGTTGTCGTCCTTTTCTTCACTTAAATATGCAGAGCTTTCCTTGCCGGCAAATGGCATCTGCTACAGCTCTTTGCAAAACAGGAGATGCATATTGGCTTGATTCTTTTTTCACTGAAAGTTCAATGATATATTGTATTTTTTTTCTATTATTATTATTTCCAAAAAGAGAGTGATTTTCAAACTCAAATTGAAACCAAGCAAAATCTCACTGTAGCAAGTGTACTTAGGCTGACCAGTTCATGACACTTATTCAAAATGTGTTCAACACATCATAAAGAAGATATATGAGTTCCCTGCCTTTTGTAACTTAAAAAGACTGTTGAAAGGAAACTTTTAGTGCTAAAGTGAGAGGGGAATTTGCTGGTCAATTTTCTGCCAAGATGGATATGGGGAAATTGGATCTCATATGGGTGTGAGAGAAGCTGGGGAAACAAACGTCCAGTGGGTGTTTGGAACCAAGGCTGCTCTGAAGAAAGGCTGATGAGCTTGGCTTGAGGATTGAGGAAACCCTTGACCAAAATAGAGTTTATTTTAGACCAGTGGAAGTTGCTGCAGAAGGACGGAAATAGATAAAGTTGTCCTTTGCTTGATCTGAAAAATGTATAATAAGATGTGCCAGAGTGCAGGAGGTCTGGAAGAGAAAGGGGTGAATTACCCACTTACAAGTGAGATGTTTCGAGCAGGGCTGGATGAAATACACAGAAATGTACTGGGAGGTACATGAGCAAATAGCCCTTCCCTTTAGTCCTCCATTTTGCTTTGCCAGACCTGTAGAGAGGATTGCAAGAATTGAAATGGTGTAGAAGTACCAACCACCCTCATTTTGGGGTAATCTTGAACCTTTGTCCTTGCTTTGTCACCTGAATGAAGGGGGAATCCCATCTGTGAGGTATTCTGTGTACAGGTAGAAATATGTTTTATAGGGTGGTGGGAAAAGAGCTCAAGCTGTATAGCTTTACGGACAGAATGGGTAGGGATGAAGAGGGAGATAATAGGTACAGTGGATGTAAATACATCTTAATTCAGGATGTCTCCAGCCCATCCAGGGGAAATGGGACAGTCGAGACCACACAGGCTGCTTTGAAAACTGAGCACTTGCTGTTAGTGTGCAATAAACAGTGGGGTGAGGTTCTGTTTGCACTGTGGTTGCAAGTGTGTGCAGGCTGTTCCAGCTCAAAATGGTTAATTTTTGGTGTGTGTGCATGGTGGAGAGAGGGGAGGAAGCCTGTTGGGAGCTGCTAAGATCGCTATGTTTGTGTTACCCCATCTGTGTTCAACCACCTCTTTCTTACCCTTCGTGCTGACTTCTGGTCTCTCATTTATCTCTCTTGGTCCTTGTTTCTCTTCCCTGTTTTTTAAGCATGAAATTTTAATGTGGATTTGAGCTAGCCGACATGGCTTGGGCTTCTCAGCTTTTCCTTGCAATCACGTAGGAAACAGTTTAGCCACACAGAAATGAAACTCAAGCTTTCATCTCCAGGGGTTGGACTTTTTGGTAAAACCAGAAACATCTCAAGAACGATGATATGTGGCACCCATTTCAGACCTGCTCCAAGTGGGAGGTTGGGCTGGGTGATTTCCAAAGATCCCTTCTGACCTGTGTCCCTGCATGGGCTGCCCTGCTCTGCATGGGCAGGGAGGAAAGGGCTGCACAAGCGCACAGCTTTGCTGCTAAGGATGGAGGAGAAGCTCTGCTGGTCAGGGGTGCTGTAGGGGGCACAACCAGGGCCTCCTTAACTGGCCATGGTTCTTCCTACCTTATTTACCGTGTTGGAAACCAAAATACAATGTAATGCAAGTGTGCTTTAAAAAAATAAATTGGAATGAATAAGGGTTCTGCACTTCTTCCCCTTCTGTTGCAATTGACCTTTTGTCTTTCTCTGTCCTCTTGTTTCCTTTATCTGTCCTTTATTTCTAGCAAGACTGAGGACTGGGGTTATCTCAATGAAGATGGAGAGCTCGGCTTGGCTTATCAAGGTTTAAAGCAAGTTGCCAGGTCAAACGCTTTCTTTTTTTTCCCCACTGCTTCCTCTCCCCCTTTCACTTGCTATTCCATTTCTCTCTTCCTCTGCAAACTACCTGTTGTCCTCTGTGGGAGCAGCTGGAGGTGGGATATCTGAACGGGAGGAATTGAGACCCTCCTCTGATTTTAGGAGGAGTCATTGCGGTTCTAATTGGGCACAGCTGGTGGTGGCTGTTGTCACTAATGCCTGAGCTGAGATTCAGTAAGAATCGTTTTACATTAATGGGAAACTGTGTGACAAAGGTGTTGGGAAGCTGTAATCTCCAGGAAGCCCCCAAACTCATTTTAGATGCTTTTTTTTCCTAACTGCAGTGAGATATAGCACCTTCCTAAAGTGTTTTGTCCCAGTCACTGGCATGCCAGAAGTGGAGTCCCTGTGCTTGTATTGCAGTGCTGTTTGCTTTGCATGCTCCCGAGGACTGTGTGCTCTCATCCACGCATTCCCTACAGGTATAAGGAGGAAGGTGCATGGTGGCCACATGGTGCCATCCTTCCACAGCTCTTCCCATGTCTGCTCTGGTGGGCAGGTCTCCCAGTGGGACAGACTGGGGCAGCACCTGCAGCCTCTGCATCTCCTGGGGGTGCTGGTGCTTCTGGGAGGATCTCTCATCTCCAAGCTAGTGAATGTTTAGAAGCACAAATGGAAATTAAAGCAAGACAGGAGGACTCCTGGATTCTTCTTCTGGTTCGACATGGTGCTCAGAAGAGCTAATAATTAGCTGTTAATCAGTCTGTACTCTCCTGCAGGGCAGTTATGAGGCTCCATATCCATGATTTTTATGAAGGATATTAAATGAGCTGATTGAAAACACTATAGAGAGGAAAAGTCAAAATAATCTTTTGTATATCATGTAAAGCAGTCACATCTAGTGGGATCAGAGTAAAACCAGACAGTAACAGGAAAAATAACAGCGATGATTCATTTACTTTTCAAAGCAACATGGGAACCCAAGTTCACAGAAGGAACATGTTTTTGAGGGTAGCTCATAGTTAATCAGAATGCACATGAAGAAATAAAATGAAAATTAGGTACTTAATACTTATTTCATGGTGGGCCTGTATTTTCCAAGCCTATTAAGAATATAAATTCTGACAACATGATTACAAGGCTGAGTGCATTATTGTCTATGTTTTTATAGTTGGAAAATATCCTTTTGTATTTCTTGCTGGAAAATGGGGGTTGTGATTGGGTTGTATAGATCTTCAAAAAAACAACTGCAACAAAAACCTAGAAAATGATTACTAGTTTTCATCCAGAAATCTTCCATAGAAAGCATACGTTATGTTATACAAACCATCAAAAAACAAAAAAACACAGGAGGGCAGTAACCTGTGATGAATCATTCTTCCACTGGATTAATGAAGGTGTTTGGATGTCAGAGGAGAGCAGTGCAATACATGAGATGCTCCAGTGTGTTTTATTGGGAGGACAAGTTGTGCTGTAACTTGTCACAGCCAGACCATCTGCTCTGCGTGAGTGACCAGAGCCTGATGCTCACCCCAGGAGCCACCACTGCAATTTCCTGGTCTTGGCATCTTGGGTGTTTCATCATTTGAAAGTGATTCAGATCTAAGATTATCTAAGGCAAACTATTAGAGAAAAAGTGGGTACCCATGTAAAAGTGACAGAAGGGCCGGTTTTGGTGACTTCTGTCAGTGTGCATCATGGTGTCAATATTTGCATGCAGTAGAGTACAAAGAAACAAGTATTTTTCCCCACTACTGGTGAATTCAGCAGTGATTATGAAAGCTGATAGCCAGGAGCTGATCACGGGGACAGAAAATTTCTTCCTGCATAGTTTTCTGCAGGTAGATTATGGGAGAAAATGGAGATATAAATGAATATTTCTTTTTAAATGAAGATAAATAGCAGCTCCTTACTGATGAGAAGAGTAAAGGAATGCAAATCTGTAATGCAGTTACTGAAATAAGGAAGCTCTTGGATTTTGTTTTTTCCCTTCCCCTCTTCTTTCAAAAGTGTTTAATCTCCAGTATAGCAAATGACAAACTCAGGTGACAGTTGTAGCTATGGCACCCCTTTGTGTGTGTCAGTTTCCTAGGGAGGTTGACTGGAAATATCTCCCATATTGGCTGATTTTGAAGAATCTAAACCCAAACAGTGGTTACTGCCATGATGCTGAAATCACTGCCTGATCGCTGTGGTCCTTTTCTCAGGTTGCTGGAAGCACAGCTCCAGGATCAGAGAAGAGAGCATGAAGAGGAGATAGAAGCTCTGCAAAACCAGGTGGATGCAATGAAAGAAGAGATGGAAAAACAGCAGCAGGCTTTCCTGCAGACCCTGCAGCTGTCTCCAGAGGCTCAGGTGGAGTTTGGACTTCAGCAGGAAATTACACGTCTCACCAATGAAAATCTGGTAAGGGACTGTGCTGAGAACACAGCTTGAGGAATAGGGAAAGAAAAAAAACAACAACAAACATAACAAAAACAAAAAAACAGATTGACAGAGAGGAGATAGGAAACATGAAGGGGCGGGGAAGGCGCCTGGGGCTCTTCCAGCCCTCTTAAACTCTCTGCAGGATCCTTCAGCGTCTCCCCCTGGTGCCATTGCTGCATTTTGGAGCATCAGTACCCAGCCTTGAACTGTTGTTTGGTGCGTAAGACTTTTGTGACTCCCATGTGAGTCTTTTTTTTTTTTTAAGCCTGCCTACTTGTGGCACTGCCTACCAAAAGAGATCACTGAAGTTGCTGGTGGCCCCTCTACTCTGTAGTTATGCACTAAGGCAATACTAGCCTTTCCTTTTGCTTCCATTAGCTGGGGGTGTGAGGGAAGTTGCCACTCTGAAAGGTTGGTCCAGCTGATCATAAATTTTCCCTTTTTCACCTGCTGTGTCTGGGCAACATCTGGAGCGAACATTGGTCTGAATTTGGATGAGGGCTGCTTGCCTTTCTTTAATCTGCGTCTGAATAGTGTTGGAGCTGTTTAAATATGAATAATAGCCAGGAATAAAATGCCTTGGGTGGTATTTTGTGAGGAATTGCCTGCTGTAGGCTACTTGAAGAAAAAGCAGGCACACAGCACCTGCAGTGCTTGCAGAGTAGATAAGGGTCGCTCGGAGCAAGCCAGAAATAACACAGTTCTTCTTGTACCAAAACACTCATATTGTGCGGTACCGATACACAGACCAGGCTGTGAGCTCCTGGCTGCCGAGTGATTCCAGCCTCAAACTCACCCCAAATGAGTTGTGCTTGTTCTTTTTTTTTTTTTTTTTTTTTTTTATAACCACCAATCAATTTTTTTTTTC
>VXAA01000821.1:125514-141850 GCA_013399115.1 Anseranas semipalmata | reverse complement strand
CCCCAAATGAGTTTTGTTTGTTTTTTTTTTTTTTTTTTTTTTTTTTTAATATAACCCAATGCATCTTCTGTTTTCCAGGATCTTAAAGAATTGCTAGAGAAGTTGGAAAAGAATGAAAAGAAGCTGAAGAAACAGCTGAAGATTTACATGAAGAAGGTCCAAGATTTTGAAGGTGACTTGGCTGTTGGTAGACAGTGAGGGTGGGGGAACAGCACTCTGTTTTTGCTGCTTTGGCCAACCTTGGAGGCTGCAGGTTTTCTTTTTTCTTTTTTTCTTTCTTTCTTTCTCCCAAAGTTTAAAAAAAAAAAAAAAAAGTGATTTTGCTCATTCTGGCATGCTGAACTAGCAGCAAACACAGAGCTCATAGCTGGTGTGACAGCAGAGAGCCCAAAGTCCAGATGAAGCTCGCAGGTCATGCCTAGAGCTGTGCTGCTGTGACGTCCCCTTGCTACCGTGGTGGCACGTGAATGTGGAAGAGGGTCCATGGAGTGAGGGTGGAGGGCGAGTGCTTGCTGGGAAGCCTTGGCTGGCACTTGGGCAATGCTGTGACCCAGGCAGAGAGAGCAAGGAGGCCAGTGGGTAGCAGGAAAACAGTTAGGATTAAAATATATGCATATATCCTGCTTGAACAGAAAACACCTCAACCAAGACATCTGTGCTGTATAAAAAGAGCTTCTCATTCTCTGTTGATGCTATGATTAATCACAGAACCCTGTTCTCACGAGCTAATTTCTGAAAACTAGGCATTAAGTGAAATTAAGCTGAATAACTGGAGAGTTTCCATGGCTGGCACAGCTGCTCTTTGTCAGTGTGATTTGCATGCAGCAAGCTGATGTTTCCTGCAGTACATGCATGCTGGTCTCCTCTGTTTTATTAAAATTTTATGGATGCACAATGCTCAATATTGTGCCTCTGTGGTTCTTAGTTTGGCTTTACAGCCAGCTAGAAGCTGCGATGCTTAGGTATTTTTTATTGCCTGGCTTCCCCCCCACACCCCCACCCCATGAAAATGATGCACTAAAAAGTTTCCCATAGGGTTACTGGTTACTATCTTCTAGCTGCAGCCTGCAGTTCCTTAGAAAATAGAAAATGACTTAATCTTTCACTCTTTAGGTCTGACTTCTGCACCATTTCTTTCATTCAGTAGACTGGTAATTCAAGATAATGTTGACCAGTAGCTCAGGACCTGGTTCTTTGTATTTTTATAGGTCTGTCTAAACTCATGCCTTTATTGGAAGCTTTATATATATCACACTGACCTGGTGCCTGCTCTAAGGCCAATGCATTTTGGAGGACCTGGGACAAGATGCATTACAAACACCTCTCAGACACCAGATGCCATGTTTCATGCTCCTTTCTCTTTACAGCATACCAAGCCATGGTCCCGGAGGAGAGGAGGCAGCACGAGCGTAACAGGCAGGTTGCTGTCCAGCGGAAGGAGAAAGATTTTCAGGGAATGCTGGAATATTACAAAGAAGATGAGCCGCTCCTCATCCGAAACCTCATTACAGGTGAGGAACTTGCTCTGCTCTTGTCTAGCTCCTCCTGCTCTCACCTGGGAGAATCTGTAAATTTAACATCTCAAAATAGGCAAACAGCTTTTCTCAAACGAATCCTTCCTAGGGCTGCATGTTTATGGTGATGACAGTTTTGGCAGGTAAAGCCGTGTTGCTTTACCAAGCAGATACACCAGCATGGATATGAGCCTTAGGGTTAGAAAAATTGGAAAATGCAAAAAGGAGGCTGTAGATCTCGGAGCGGGCAGTAACTGATGAGCCTGATACAGCGTGGTGATAGATGGGGAGGGGATAGCAAGGGATGGACCCGGGGATTTTGCACAGCAATGGAACAAAGGTAGTTTGTTTCATGGGACATTGAATGGTAACTGCAATGGATAATAAATTTGGGAGCTCTTTTATGCTGCAAGGTCTGATCAGAGCTGCTGCCAGCATCTCCTTATTCAACACCATTAGATATGCCACCCTTCCCAAGCTAAGCGTTAGCATTTATCATCGCTCTCTAACCCTGGCACAGTCTAGTGGGGATCTAAGAAGTGATCCGACAGCAGTGCTAGCCCATTGCTGTGGTCTTTGAAGTCCCCTAATTAGTTGGGCACCAGCTGGTCCATCTGTCCTGCAGTTGGACCTCTGGTTCTGTGTCCATGCTGCGGAGAGATGCAAATTGCAGAGTCGAAATCTTAGCGTCCTGAGGGTCGAGGGAAGAAGAGTTTGCCTGGGTACATCTGCTGCTCTGGTGTTCCTGCTTCACATGGCAGGTGGAGAATTTTAAGAGGATTCAAAAATAAATAACAAACCTTCTAGATCTCAAGCCCCAAGCAGTGTCTGCTACTGTTCCCTGCCTTCCTGCCTACATCCTCTACATGTGCATCAGGCATGCGGATTACATCAACGATGACCAGAAAGTGCACTCCTTGCTCACCTCCACCATCAATGGCATTAAGAAGGTGCTGAAGGTGGGTGTTGGCTTTTTCTTCTTAGGGTTATAACCATGTCAAAGTGTGTGATGTTCAGCTCTCGTAGTGGTTTTCAAACCCAGTCACACTCCTTGCTTCCCTTTCAAGAAGAACATGAATGATTTGCCAACCTGGCAAGTGCAGAGCCAGGAGTAAAAGTCAAACCTTACCGATGCTGGCTTGACTTCCAGGTTTGGCGGTGGAGGCGGAGGTGCATTGTTCTTGTGCTCAGATATAAGTGGTGCAACTCTATGTCAGGCTTGATTGAGCCTTGAGAAGAGCACTGCTGTGAGAGCGAGGAGTATCACTCAGATTGCTTTTACTGTTATACTTTTATTCAAAGAAAGAAAAACAATTGTTTGCATTTACAAATAGATTTAAAAAAATGTTTACAGGGAAAAAAAAAAACAGCCAGTACTGGCCATCTGCACAGAGATAGCTTCCAGATCTAGGTGGGGAGACTCCAAACCGTTTTGTCTTGCTATGCCAGCTGCCCCCACTGAAGGAGGGTCTCACGTGTTTTAATTTTGCTCCTCCAGAAACATAATGATGACTTCGAGATGACATCATTTTGGTTGGCTAATACGTGTCGCCTCCTGCACTGTTTGAAGCAGTACAGTGGAGATGCGGTAAGAAACTCATAGCTGATGTTAAATGTTTTGGTGTTTCTTCCAGAGGTGGTGTTCGGGTCTCCTGGGTCTAATGGCTTTGCTCTGGCAATGATTTGGGGTTATCTCTGACTTTGCTCCTTTTTTCTGTTTGGATATAATGGGAGGGAGCTCCTAACAGAAGTTCATGGGGCATTGCACAGAGACAAGACGTTTGAGAGCAGAAACCAGCACCCTTGTAACACACAACGTTTTCTGACCGCTACCCAGAATATTTTGAATTTCAAAGCCAATTGTGCAATTCGATTTGTCAGAACAGGCGATTTCCTTCTGGTAGGCTGCTCTGATGACTGTTTCCCTCACTTTGCTAGGTCCCACAGCTTTTCTTTAACCAAGTTATATAGACAAGAGGAAAAGTGTTCCAGATCTTGCAATATTTTTGTGAATGTTTCCACTGCTTTTTCCTGTTCTGATCAACTAGTTCAAAATAAGAACACTTCAAAAGAACAAAAATGCATTATCATAGCATAAGATTTCAGAAGGAAATCCTCTCATTTCTTGCCACAACAATGTTTTATGTTTCAGTTCTTTCCTTTATTATAGCCATATCCGATCCCTTCTGACAAAATCAGATCATCACAGTCCTCTTAGTACATTAAACATTGCCATCCTTATAGCCATATGCTGTTGGTATTAAAATTTGTAACATCACCCAGTTATGCAATTTGTCATTTAGTCTTGATTCATGCTAGATGCATTGAGCAATCACGCTTTTAAGAATAAAGAAAAATAGAGAATTTAAAGAAAAGTTTTCATGGAATCAAATTAAAAATTCAGATCATTCATGAGATAATGACTGGTGTGTAAAACCTCAGTGTGGGCCACTGAGTTTTAAATTAGAAAAATGATTTAGGTTAATACTTAGTTTATGCTCTAGTTTGCCCTCTTCTGCCTAGATAACAACATTACATTTAAACAAAATCCTGCCCCCAAAAAACAGCAAGGAAAAAAAAAACCTTTAAATTTCACATTCTTTGCCATGATTTGCTGTGTTAGCTGAGCTAGCTATTTACAAATTCTTTTGGTATTACCTTTAGTTTGAAATCCAGCCAATTTAAAAAAAAAAAAAAAAAGACAAACATATTTAAAAGAAAAAAAACAAATAGATTCAGTCATGCAGTGAAAGAGCAGAGCACTTTTTCATTAGTCAGGAAAACTAAGAAACTCTAAAGTCAACTCAAAATGTACATGTATTTTTTGCATTTTGCTAGTCAGCAAACAACAAAAAGTTGCATACCTCTCCCTTTGAAACAAAATTGATAAGAGCACATAAACAGGCAATTAAAGTGTCTGTGTTAATTACATAATTAAGTTATGTCACATTTGCTTCTGCCAGCAAAGCTGGCATTAATGTGTGAGCCCAGAACTCAAGGCTACAGCATCCATCTGTGGCATCAGAAATTGTTTGTGTTTTCAGCAAAAGGAAGGGAAAAAAACAGCTACATGGGGGAGATTTCTGAACTTCAAAATGTTGTCAAAAAAACAACAGCACGTGGTTATCTTTTTTTTTTAATTTTCTAAAATTTTAACCTCAAAATAATTGGTTTCTCACAAATAATTGTGACTCACAGGGATAAGCAAATAGATAAAAAAATGTTTCTCAGGGGACTGAAAAGTCCTTTTCTATTTCATATATATATTACAATTAATACAGATGTGTTTCTCCTTGCTAAAGATAAAACGAAAAAATGTAATTTAATGATGCTTCTCTTCAAAAAGTAGCCCTCTAGTTATAATTTATGACTGAGTGAATCACATGTGATTTATGAGTCTTGATCTTTTCTATAATAGAGTTTAAAAATGTACACTGGTAACATATCTGGATGTGTTATACTCTAAGCTTTTTTAATATGTACAGTTATTTTACTGGACTACAAATAGGTGGAATAACAAAACCAGATGTTTTAATCTTCTTCTTCTCCTCAGGGTTTTATGACACAGAACACGCCTAAGCAGAATGAGCACTGTCTCAAGAACTTTGACCTGACCGAATACCGCCAGGTGCTGAGCCATCTCTCCATCCAGATCTACCAGCAGCTCATCAAGGTAGCAGAGGGCATACTGCAACCCATGATCGGTAAGTTCACAGCACATTAGCTTTTGGGAGGGTTTTTTTTCTGTAATTATATACTCCATGACTGTTTTTAGATATTTGTACAGTGCTAGCAAGAAGTCTTCCCTTCTTCCCAAAGGAAAAGCATATAGTGGGCAAAAGAGGAGTATGAAAAAAAAAAAGAGAAAGTGTTGGCTTGGAGCAGGTCCTCATGTTAGCAGTGACCTGGAGTGGAGGAGGCAGACCTGAAAATAAGATTATGCAGTAGGGAGGAGTTTTTTCCCCCAGTGATGGAAAGTAGCTCCTTCCTTTCTGTTTGGGAAGGTAGTGATGCTAGCTCTGTACAGTGTTCCCCTCCAGGCCAGGTTTGTGGTTAAGCTTTTTATGAGTGGAAAGATGTATCAGGAGAGAGAAGAAAAAATGAAAGAGGCCAAGAAAGAACATCTGGTTTGCTTTGCAAGGGTGAATCAGTGTGAGAAGAGTCATCTCCTCAGCTAAATCTGTCCTCCTTCTTGCTAAGCTAATTGAGGGGCTGTTCTCAGTGCTTTACATCCTATAGTTGGAGAGCTGCTGGTATTTTCCTTGAGCTCACAGCCTGGACTCCTCTACAGCTGGGACTCTTTGCCTTTGCCCTCCAAGTGTCATTGCATGCATTCTGACTGTACCTGACGGCATCACCTCCCACCATGGCTGCACATGCTCTGCTCCTCGCAGAAAGTTGTCATGCTCCTGTATCAGTTAGCCAGGCTGTAAGACTTTATTACTTTTAATCTGTCTTCACTTCTCCCAATTCTTTGAGCCAATTAATCACTTTAACTGTGGAATTTAAGGCTCTGTGGTGGGTATAGAGGGGGAATTGATTACAGCTCAAAGGGAAGGTGCTTCCAGTTTCTGCAGTGTGGTAACTTATGTTTGTGTAGTAACACCAAGGAAAAAAGCATGGTCTTGCAGGTATTCTGTATGCTTCAACTATTTCATCTTACCACATGTAAACTAGCAATGCATGGGTCTGTTCTCCTGGATGCCCAGCATTTGTCATGTAGCATCACTGTGAGACTGCTCCATGTTTGACTGCCTGTAAAACTCCCACAGAAGCAGCAGCTCTTACCTCTAGTGATTATGAGGTGGCAGCGGGCTTTCTCTGCTATTTTTTTCCCCTTTTTCAGTGTCTGGGGTGTTGGAATATGAGAGTATCCAGGGGCTTTCGGGAGTGAAACCAATGGGCTACAGGAACCGCTCCTCCAGCATGGAAGATGGTGACAACTCCTACAGCTTAGACGCAATCATTCGCCAGCTGAACACGTTCCACACCATCATGTGTGACCAGGGCCTGGACCCAGAGATCATTCAGCAGGTCTTCAAGCAGCTCTTCTACATGATCAACGCAGTTGCCCTGAACAATCTCCTGCTGCGGAAGGATGTCTGCTCCTGGAGCACGGGCATGCAGCTAAGGTGGGACAAGGGATTGGGTTCAGGATGTGCCTGCTTAAGTAAGTTTTGTTAATTTCATAAGCTGGTAGAAAATAAAGTGCAACAACGTAAGTAAGGGGAGAAACTTTGGATTCAGCAGGGGACTTATGGAATGGTTAGGAGCGCAAGAAGAAACAGTAGCGGTTAAAGCTAACCTGGATATTGTAATAAGCATACAATGCAGTTTGCTGTGCCCCTTGTGAATTAAAATCATTTTATAGCAATTATCTCTGGGGTGTTCTTTCCCCACCCTTGCATCACCCCACCAGAGAAGGAAGGCTGCACAGCCCAAAAACTACCGCAGAGGATGCACGATGGGTTGCTTATTGGGATGGAGGAGTCTCTTTGGTTCCCTCCCATTGCAGTGTCTGCTCTTTTTAATATAACAAGCGGTGTAGTGTCAAAGGCTCCGATTCTGCAGGTGGATGCTAAAGGCAAACCCCTGTTGCTGTATGAAGGGCTGCAGACCTCGTGTGAGCTCTAGGCAAGTGGCAGCACGGGGACGGGGCTGGGATCCAGGACCTGCATGCCCCAGTGCTGTCTCAACATAGTGTTGTAATAAGGATTGAAATTCCAAAGGACAGCTAGTGCAAACCTGCCAGACAGAGGTCATCAATATTTATCAGCCCTGGCATAAATCTATCAACTTGCTTCTTGCTGTAAATGATTTAAACCTTCCTTTCACTACCCTTTCCCCATCCCACAGTAGATTCTTTGCATGCTGCCCTTGAGCCTGGGAGTGGGTACAGGCAAAGGTGTTTTTGTGCAGACAGATATTGTCAAAGATACTTGGGTACCTTGCAGGATTTTGTTAGTGCTTAGAAGCTTGTTAAGAGCTTATTTTTTATGGACTTTTAAAATTTGAATGTATCTGAATGTTGTATAAAATGACATCCCTTGTGCTGTTCAGCTGTTACATAGCTCATCTATTTCTAAGGTATATAAAGTATAAATTTTGCTTTGAGTTGTTGAGTATTAAACTTTGCTCTGGTTGTCTTATGCCATGTGAATCACAAATACGCATTAAAAAAAGCGCAGTATACCAACACTGCAAAATACCTTAAGTCCTGTGAGTGATTTCTGAGATGCTATGTCTTATCTCTCAGCTCAAGTCTTATCTTTGTTGCTCACCCAGGTTTAACATAAGCCAGCTAGAGGAATGGCTGCGTGGGAAGAACCTGCAGCAGAGTGGAGCACCACAAACTTTGGAGCCCTTGATTCAGGCAGCACAACTTCTGCAGCTGAAAAAGAAAACCTCAGAAGATGCCGAGGCCATCTGCTCCCTGTGCACATCGCTCACGACGCAGCAGGTGGGGACTTGAAGGGTGTGCGTTGTTAAGCGGGGCAGGTGCCTGCTGCAGCCGTCCCGCTGCTCTGGCTCCAGGTTCTGCACATCATGCCGTCCCAAACATACCTGTTTCCAGTTTGCTTCTCCTGCTCTGCCTGTGAGCAGGACTAAGTCCTAGGTGTGGGAATGGTGAAAGGCAACTTCTGACCATCCTGCCAAACACTGCCTGTTTGGTGCCCACAGAGTCCAGTGTAACCAGGGCAAGGTCAGCCTGATCAGTTGCAGAAACTGCAGGGTTTTCCTGTGGCTCTGCTAGAGCACAGGGATATTCCACCAGCTTGGGGATTAGTGTAGTTATGACAGTCACAGTGGAAAAACACCTGGAGATCATTCTTAGTGACTAACAGTTCTGCTGAGCAGTTGGTGACTCTCCTGTGTGAAGTAAATGCTGCTTTAACCATCTGGTTTTCTGACAAGTGGAGATAAGCTGCATGTTGAATATATTGTAAACATCTGTAAGGGAAAGGTGTTTCAAAGCTGTCTGCCTCTGGTTGCCTTCCAGCTTTGCCTTACCAGCAAATGCCTTATTCATTAGTTCCATGAGTTTTCTGGCTTTGAGAATGAAAGCTCCTCTTGGACCTACCATCAAGAAATGCTAATAAAGCTTTTTATTTAATGAGCAGGGCAGAGATTTACACCAGAGGGTACTGATAATTAAAGGAGTGGGAAAGAGTGGTCACCTGGTGCCAGTTCTTTGCCCAGACTCAGCGTATCATTCCCGCTGTGAGGACAGCTTGTCCTTTTAAGGAGAATATAAACTCCTGTTCTCTGCAGCTGGGTTGCACAACCTTAATTTGATGATGTTATGATAAGGGAAAAGTGAGAGATATGAGCTGATCTCTGGTGATTCATGTGGATCCTTTATCCTATATCTCCATCTCCGCATTTTCACAGAATCATAGAACAGCCCAGCTTGGAAGGGACCTTGAGAGATCATCAGGCCCAACCTTTTGTGGGAAAAGGGAGCCTAGATGAGATTATTGAATGTGTGTTCTTGAGAGAAGCTGAGGGGTGGCAGGGGAGGAGCAGGAGTGAGGTAGGAGCAGAAGTGGTGTAGAGGTGACATCAGAAGTTCTAGGAAAAGGTCATCTATTCTGAATCTTCCCATGGCACCATGTACCAACTGAGTGGAATCCCTGTACAAATCTGTCGTTCAAGTCTATTCCTAGTTTACAAATGCTGTCACAAGAAGTGAATTTGACAGGTCTGTAGGGGCTTACCATACCTTACAGCAGGCAAAGGACCACCAGGATGATGCTTGTGCTATCTCCTAGGACAGGTTCACTTAGGGCAAATAAGTGTATTGTAAGCAATGCTTATAAATGAGCAGAGCATACCACATCTCTCTTTCTACATGCAGGTTTGGCTACTGTATTTCATCAGTTCTGTGCAGATTTCTTCCAATTCTGCTTCTCAGTGATCTCTTAGGAAGTTTGCTGTGGCCATATCTTGACAAAATGTTAGTGGTGCTCTATATTCTGGAAAATTTTGGCTTCTTATGATTGTCTGTAATCCTATTTTGTTTTCAACAGATTGTAAAGATACTTAATCTCTACACTCCTGTGAATGAATTTGAAGAACGTGTGACAGTAGCTTTCATACGAGACATACAGGTAAATTAAAGGGCTATGAAGTGGGGGAGATATTAGTAACGACATGTATTAAATCATTACCAACACAGGTGTTTTGTAACAGGTGCTGCTGCTGCATGTTGTCCTGAACTTAGTGCTGTGTGTGAACATGCTTACTTGCAACATACAGCTTCAGGGTTATCTAGGCTGTTAATCACAAAGGGCTGAAGACCAAGATAAGCAGCTAAATTCCCAGCTCACAATGTTGTGGCACACTGGGATGCATGGTAACAGCACAGGCCCACAAAAAATTTTATTGGCAGAACAAGGTGCCAGTGTAATTAGACCCTTTATTTGCTTGTTTGTTTTTAATTATTATTATTATTTTAAGAGGATTACTCATTTGGACTTCAGAACCCAGATTTGACTTTGGGAGCAAAAAAGTTTGTTTGGGGCCTGATCTTTAGTAGCAACACAACTCAGAAGTAAGGTTGCAGGAGTCAGTAAAGCATCACTGAAATAGAGTTACTTCTGACATACAAGTCAGAAATTGACAACTAAAGGCAAAATAAATAAATGAAAACTAAAGGGTAGGTAGACATCTAATGTTTGTAGGGTGGAAGCAGGAACTGGAAACAGAAGCATGTGTTCAACTACTCCTAGAATGTCTCCATCACTGTGTGGCTGAATCAAAAGTTACCTGCTGGTATCATGCAGTGCTGCTTTTGCTATGCAAGGTGGTTATGTTGTTTCCAAGTCCTGTGTCTCATGCTGCGGTCATGTAGAAAATGTGGCCAGGTTCTTCCGAATCAATGTTTCGCACAGTCTGAGTGGGAGTTCCCATATGTACTGCCTTGGAGGAAGGATGCTGCAACAGAAAACAAAATATTTCTCACTGCTTTTTGCAGTATCTCTATAACTGCTATCAATTCAGAAAATCCCTTTGTAAATATGCTCCATTCTGTCAGACACAAATCTGTAGGAGAAAGTGAAATCTGTATAATTTGACTAATGCATTTACATTGAGTATTTATAGTTATTTAAGGCAGGGGCTGTTTCAGGTTATGTTATCCAGCTCGTACTCAAAAACCAAGCTCCCCCTTGGGCTTGAAACAGAATCCATTTATCTAGTATCCCTTTTGTATACGTACACTCTCAAACCTTTGATTATGTTAAATATGGCAAATGCAAAGGAAAGGCAATGACTGAAACTAAAATGTATGCTTTCTTCTCCACACCTCATAGACACATTTGCAAGAGCGAAATGATCCTCCGCAGCTGCTGTTAGACTTCAAGCACACGTTCCCAGTTTTGTTCCCGTTCAACCCATCCTCCATAACGATGGACACTATTCATATTCCTGCTTCTCTCAACCTGGAATTTCTCAATAAAGTCTGAAGAAAGTATAATTAAACCCATCACTTGTACCCAGAGACCTCCAGCAAAGAAAAAAAATCACAAAAGAAAATTGAGGAGCTCTTTAAATATGGACCAAACAGGTTTATGGAAGAACCAATACACAGTAATAAATGGATGCTAAACTGTACAGTAAAAAAGAGACTGATCTGTATGTGATTTTTTTGGTAATTTGCAGCTTGGAATATGGATACTTGAAATGTAGATTTATTTTTTACTGCTTGATTTCATGTTGACATAGTTCAAAGCCCATAATCTCCAAAAGCCACTAACAAAAAAGAATGGTGAGTGGGAGACAACTTACTTTGATCTTCATAGATATCTATGAAGAAATGACAGTTAAAAATCAAGAACAAAATCTGAGACATGCTATCTTCAAGGACGTGTAGTTTGTCTAATAACTAGGTGGTGTGTATGTGCTAATAATGGCGATATGCAATTCCGCCTCTTCTTGCTAGTGGCTGTATTGCAATAGTGAGTTCAGAAGGCAAATTGCAGAAGGTGCAAATACATATTTATGATGCAGGTTAAGGTAACACTTGCTTCCACTGATGTGGAATTTGTCACAAATTCAAAGATTAAGAAATGCTGTTGTTCTCCTAACTTCATATAATGCATCTCTTACCTGCTTCAGATGATTCAAATAAATTGGCAATTTGGAATCTTTTGCACAGATAAGACATGCCAATGCAACCCAGTTTAATAATCAGGTCCTCAGTCCTAATTATGTTCTGTGGATTAGTCCTAGCCATAGCAGTCAATGGAAAAACTCTATATGATTCAATAGCCATCAGAAATTTTAGCAGTTGTGCAAATGCAGAGCTTACTTAAATGAAGAATACTTAAAAAAAAAAAAAAAAAAGTTTTAAAACAAAAGGGAATGGATAAGCAATAACATGTTTTAACACAAAAAATTGTAAACCAGTATGTTACTAATGTAAGCCAATTCTTTAAGAGTAAACAAGAACTCTTGATCTACAACCTTAAACTAATAATAATTGCAATCAATTCGAATTCTAACCACTAGGATTTGTTTGTGTAACACAAATTAAGCAAACCCTCTGACATCCCCAGGTAGGAACTGAAAGGGGACAGCTACTCACAAAAGCAGCCACTGAATTTTCTTAGTACTTATTACAAGGTGTTTAATTCCCCCTTACTGCAGAAAGCCACTATCCTTGCAGAAAAAAAGGAAAAAATTGGGTTCCCAAGGCTGAGTGATGCTGTGCAACAATCCTGATTGTGATCAGGCCATAAATTAAGACTACACTGTTCTGAGAGGTGATGTTTCTGCCATAGCTCAGCGTGCCAAAATGCAGCTAGGAAGTCTGGAAGCAGTGAAAGCCCTGCTCATCTTAGTGCTGTGAGCATTTTAGCCTTTCCACTTCCATAATGGTCTTGTCTATGTGGATGTTAACTTATTTGCTTTTGTGGTTGCGGTGCTGTAGTCTCAGCAATTCCATCATGATTAAGAGCTTTCAGAAAACCTCTCTGCATCTGACTACTTTTAATTGGTGTAAATCATATCCAAACAGCAAATTTCTGATTAGGTATCCTGTTAGCCTGGAGTATTAGAATAGAATGTGAAGTCTCTTAAAGATTCACGACACTGAAACCTGCCATGCTGCAGGCACCTTTTGAGATAAGGAGTGTGTTTTGATTCAAACATCATGTATATAATCAATGTATATACAAATTGTAATAGACCTGTATGTACTATATATGTATATTACTATCAAAAAGCACATTTTTAAAGAAAAAGTGGAGTGCTGTTAAGAAATATATTGGTCTATGCCTGTGGGTCAATACCTTGTTTCAGATGGACTATGATTTAGTACAGCTGTTACCAGTGAAGGACAGACTTAAGGTCATTCTCTAGGGAGAAGTTATCTTTTCCTCTAGCCATCACCCAACTAATTACTGAAGAAAATTTATTGCTTGTATAGTACCAGCACTACCTCCAAACTACAGTCCTTGAGTATTTGCATCTACTGCGTATATTCAGTAGTGCCTTCATCTCCCCTTTGTACACAATAAGGATGACACCGCTGTTTTGCTGTGTCCAACAAGCCCATACTCTTGTCACGTGCTCATTTACAATATTTTTATTTATTGTACCTACCTCTTTTCACATTTTGCAAATGAATGTTTTTGCAATGCTCCGAATTGAATTTTTAATGACATTTTATCCCTTTTTTCCATCCCGTAGAAATCACAGTATATTAAAGAAAAAAGATCAAAGCAGAATTTAGCCTTTCTGGAAGGCAGTTATAACACAGTGCTATTTCTCAGAATTCACCTTAGGCCGGCAGTTTCCTCTCAGGCTCTTCAGGTCTCTACCTCTCTCTGGTGTAAATTATTCAGTGTACTATTCCCAACAGATTGATTAGACTAGTGCTTATCAGACTAAATGACAGGTTGCTGCAGCATCCTCTTCCGCAATGGTTTTGTTGCTGATCACAGTTACAAACGTGGTTAATGCTCTTCTAGGGGATAATGGTCTTTCACTGGTGTTTTCAGGGTCATAATTTATATGTATAACAAAGACTTTCTTAAAAAAAAAAAAACAAAAAACAACAAATTCTTAGTGTGTATAGATAGGAACTGGGATTTAATGTCTTGATCTGTAATAATGTAGCTTATCTATTAAAATCCATCTGGAAGAGGATTCTACTAAATATCTTTAATATATTTTATCTTTTCTGTTAGCACTTTTTAAAATTTGTTTTTAAATATTAATTTCGTTAAATTGTTATGCTCAAGCATGCCTTTCTTCCTCAGATTGGCACTTCTTTATTTAAAGTATAAATTTAACACAAAACATGGCTTTCAGAAAGCTGGCTGTTTTCCAGATCTGTCTGTATTTTTAAATATAGATTACAAAGTCAAGCATTTTCCCCACTGTGTGCCTTTAGCTGTTACTAAGGTAACTGACTTCTCAACCAGTTTCTCTGAAACAAGTGTTAAACTGTGGGAGTATTTTTATTGTTCTGCCATAAACAGTTGTCTGTGGATTTACAAGTCCACTTATAAAATCTCACTGTGAGAAGGTCTGCAAAAGCACTTAAAAGTTCCTAGGAGAAGACAATATTGAACCATATTGATTTTTGCATGTATAATGTATCTCAGAAAAACACCACTGGGAATCAAAACCCAAACAATAAAACAAACCACACACCACCACCACCACGAAACCAACACTTCAAACCCAAGTTCAGGTTTGTGCTGTCTGACATATGAGAAGTGTCTAGTACAAAATACACATTTCATTTTCACCTGAAACTTGCTTTTATTTTATTTTATTGGCAGTTTTGTAGCTGCGGTTGCTTATCTTTCAGCTGGTAAAGCTGTTGTAGTAGTTGACTGTAGAAAAGAACATTAGACCTTAAGAATGAATTTATGCAATCCTATGTCTAACATTTTTTGTTCATACAACTTACTCCACTGTATCTAATGGCACTTCTTGTATGAGTGAAAGAATAACAAAATATGGGTGTGTTGCAGAGTTTAAGCATATGGAGTGGCTACCTTTCGGGGTGACCTGAAGGTTGAAATCGCAACATACCTGAAGTCTTTGCAGTATCTGACCCTCAATTTGTGTGACTTGCAAAAGATACAAGTGTCAAGAATGCACTTGAAACTGCAGTTCATTTTCCTCCCTTTTCAACTGTAAATGAACAAGACTACGCAAACATTCTTCCAAACTGTTTAACTAAAAAATTAGCATTTTACCATTGCATATGGGTATGATAATCAAATTAAAATGAATTGCATGAACTGACACAAACCCTTTTCCCCCAGCTTCATTGATTCACATAGATTACGGTCATAAATGATTTTTTTTTTTCCTGAAAAAAGTTACAGCACTATAGATATTAAGTAAAACAATCCAGAGGACATATACCCCTATGAGTATACAATTTATTTCAAAAGTCAAATGCCAGTGGACTAAGACTTTCAAATTAAGTTGAAATTAAAAGATAAATTGTCAAAAAATCAAACGTTCATTGCTATTATAGTGCAATATCTATTTTTGGGGGGTGGGAGTGGGGTGAAGTCTAATTACCTTAACAAGCAGAAGGTAAAGCTGCTCTAAAAGAAGTTGAATGATATACAGGAGTGAATACTGTAGATGAAATACTACTGCTTATAAAATATTTTTCCATTTTGAACAAATCTGTAAACTACACCTTTGTTTATAGGAAAATGCTTGTAATAGTCACTGTAATATTCAGCTGTGGATAAAAAAAATGTGAAATAAACACTTTTGAAGAAATTGTGATTTTTTGGTCAAAAATGGGAATGTAGTAAACACATTTCAATATTTATACATTGGAAACATTTCTATTTCTAAATTACAAAGTAATTTACAAACACAAATAGTCTGAAACCTTTTACTTATGACTTCAAAGGTTTAGAAATTGACTTAACTTCAGAGGTACTTACATATTATGAGCTAATTAGAAGCCAATTGAGTGTGAAGTATTATGGTCTTGTAAATAAAAGGAGAGGAGCTGAGGCAGTGCCAGCCCTTGTGTATGCGCTGAAATGAGATAAGGTAAGTTAATGGCAAAGACAGAAAATAAAGTACAACATTTTTTCCTTTTTCATCCCTCTCTCTTCCCCCCCCCCTTTTTTTTTTCTCTTTTTTTTTTAAAGATTAGGTCACCATCCATTCACTGGTCTCTAGATTCATGAAATTATTGGCATTATGTAGGCAAAGCAGATAAAGATTTTTTTTAATAAAAAATGCAGTTTTCATAGGATAAATTTAAAAGAAAAAAATGTTTTAAAACTTAAATTGCTTCACTGAAGACATAAGGCGTTCCTTCTGTAATAAAACATTTCTACTGATCCTCCCTTCTTTAGACAGTCTGAATCGTTCCACTAAAGTTAATTACGCACGTAGATCACACCTCAACGTGTCCCTTCAAATACCAGAACTCTGAGAGGTGCTTTTGGGGTCATCCCCTGCCCCAAATCGGAAGTTCGCGACGGACGGGGGCACGGAGAAGACTGGGAGGAAAGTCACGTTGTTCTCCACGCACGTCCATAAAGGATAAAGCGGGGACGGGGAGCAGCGGCGGCTGCGAGCGCCCGGTTGCCGCCGCCGCCCTCCTGTCCAACCCCGCACGAAGCCCTCCGGAGGCCGGCGGCGCCCCGGGAGGGCGCGGAACTGCTCCCGGAGCCGCCCCTGGCCCCCGCCCGCGGGTCTCAGGTGCCTTCCCCAGCACAAGCGTCCTCACCGGTCCCGCGGAACTCGGCTTGCGCAGTGGCTACTCATCACGGACCGCGGGGCGGCCCGGCAGGGCCCCGCAGGCCCGCTCCGCCCGCCGG